>CM029368.1:1746633-1934524 GCA_017165825.1 Hepsetus odoe
ATTTACTATGAATATATCAGGATCTGTATTTTTAAGGTTAAATGAAAAAGTGAAAAGTAACTTGATCTCTCTCTCTCTCTTTCTCTTTCTCTCTCTCTCTCTTTCTCTTTCTCTCTCTCTCTCTCACACACACACACTCCTCTGCATGTTTCCCCCTTCACCAAAATTTCCCCTTAAGACACTCAACACCATTCTCCAACTCAGCATGCAAACCTTCCCTGATTGGCCCTTCAGCTCGATCCCCCGTCCTCTGATTGGCCGATGGCCTTTCTTCACGCTGTGTTCACACTCTGAGCGCATGTCTCTGTGGGCAGATCTGACTATTGCTCTGGGGAACAAAATGTTTTTGAAAAGCGTGAGAGTCTTTTTTTATGTGACTTATGTGAAAACTGCAGTTCCTCTCTGAGTCGGGTTAATCTCAGGTGTTTCTTTTTGGCTTGTCTGGTTCTTGGGGGTTATTTATTTTTACTGAGTGGGCTTTCACCCTTCTCTGAGTCTGGAAACATTCACCCACAGTCAATTCTTTTATAAAAATGTATCAAAACCATGTCCCATTTTAATATAATCGAACTTGGTTTGACTTTTGTATTAAATGTCTAAAATGTGCATAATTACACATTAATAACACACGTAATAACAGTGCAACTACAACATTAATATAATCAAACTTGGGTTCCCTTTAATATTAAATGTCTAGAAAATGCCTGTTATTACACATTAATAATGCATGCAGTGACAGTGTAACCACATTAACATAACTGAACTTGTTAGCTTTTTATATGTGATGTCTAAAAATTGTGTTATTACACATTAATAACACATGTATTAACAGTGTAACTACTGCTAATGGATTCTGTGTTATAGATGCTCACAGCAGCACTTCAGTCTGATTGGAGTAAACCTTAAAGTAATACACATGTAATTACATAACCTGTAACAGAGTAAACACATCAGCAGGCATAACGCTGTTGTTACATATGTTATTAATATGTAATTGCATAGTTATTAGACACTTGAAATGAATGGAAACCTAAAGTCAGGCATATTCATGATGCTACACATGGTTTTCATGTTTTCTTTAGTTTTCTTGAGTCACTTGAACAAGATAACATGTAATTACACAGTTATTACACAGTTAATATAACGAGGGTCTGAATATACACACGTTTGTGTATCAACTTTCAAAACTACATTATAAATGAAGGTCTGCGCTGGAATTTTTGGATCTTCAGTAAACGTGAACCCCAGTTACTGTTTGGGTTCATATTTGGAGTGTTAATGAGTTTGACATGTTGGTGTTTCATCCACAGCTTTGATCTCAGTGTTCTTCTAAAATGTAGAAGAAAGTGAAAAAGTCCACCTGGATTCAGCAGATTTCATCCTAGTTCTGAAAAAATGTTTTTGATTCTTGTTTTGAGACACCTATTTTGCAACCAGAGGCCTTGTCTCTTCTCACTACAATGCTCAACTCTCACATGACCATGAGATAAGAACCACGTTACTGAATTAAACGCCCACCAGCACAACACCATGGATGAGAAGTGAAACCACAAGATGGTGAAAGCAAAAATGGGTCAAGGAACAAAATCTGATTTACTCAGCAAACCTAGAATTCCCCCAATGACTGGTGTGGCCTTTTGGTCTCATGTCCTGCCCTCTTTGTCCAGAAGCACTGACCTGAAACATTCCTGAGCTGAGCTGTATTCCTGCAGGAGGAAGCTTCTTTTCTTCAACAAAAACTTAGATGTTCCTTTAGGTCTCCAGTGTTGAGGAAAGCCTTTGGTTCACTTTCAAATCATCACTTTTTTCCTACAGCTCTCCTTATTCACACGCTGCCTAAGAGTTTTAGTGTTGTTATGGTTCCTGCCTGGAAAAAACAGCAATTTTTAGGTTCCAAGTGGGAATCCAGCATCTCAGCCCCCAAATCAGTTTGTTTAGAGCTCAAACCAGAACAGAGTCGGTTCCTTTTTGGTGGACGGAACTCTAGAGACAGGCACATTTGGGACACCAAAATAATCCGATGAGCGATTCGGGTGTTCATGAGTGAATTAGAAAGTGGCTACATGAGTGTCCTGTCCCATCTCCGGCAGTCCCTACCTGGATGCCACTCCTCACCTACACCACACAGAGTATTTGCGGCAGGTGGGAATGCGTCCCGCATGGAAAATCTCTGGCCATTATTCTGCACACATAGTCCAGAGTTCATGTTCATGGCTCGTAAGGCTCTGCTGCAGAGAAACTGGAAAGACAATTTTAAGGTGGGCTGAGTTTGCAGCATCTCTTATGATCCACAGAGGGGAACTTAGATTAACCATCTCTTCACAGAGATCCAAACCGTAGTGTTTATCTGCTGAACTGAACACGTAGGTGGAAAAATGAAAACGTTGCTTTTCCCCTCTGGAACGAGTCCACTAAAATGAGCAAAAGGCAAAATAAAAAGGAAGTGTGATCCCTTTAGAGGAATGTGTGTTGGTTTACACTCAACAAATCATGTAATCTGACCAGGGGCGTTATAATTTTTTCACGTAACCGCTCTCCTGCCAGAGTACAGGTAAACAGGGAAGAGAACTGCTGCAGGACGAATGGCCTTCAGTGTCCCCATACCAGAGACAAAAAGACAGATAAACACAGCAACATCTCTGTGTCAATAGAAAGAAAGAAAGAAAGACAAACACAGCAATGTCTCTGTTTCTAAAAAAAGAAAGAAAGAAAGAAAGAAAGAAAGACAGGAGTATAGAGAGACAATCACAGCAACGTCTTTGTGCCTAAATGAAGTCAAATAAAACCAATATAAACAAATCTATTAATTAAAAGCATGGAACCAGATTTATTTCTATCGAATATTTATTTTTTGATTTCAAAATTTCTTCAAAATCATTTTTATCATTTGTATTATTCATATATTTCACATACAAACAATCAGTACAGACTGTACCAACAGACAGAGAGGACAAATTAATGGTGTTTTGAAGACCCGTCCCCTTGTTTTGAAGACCCGTCCCGTGTGTGGAAAGCTTGTCGCCCACGGTGTCACATTTCACCTCCAAGCCTCCCTGAAAACGCCCTCAGGTCCTGCAAGACGTGCAGAACGTGAAGCTGCCTGGAACATGCAGGCCAGACAGAGCTGCAGCAGCTATACTGCAAATACACCCCTCCTCCACACACACACACACACTCACACACACACACTCACACACAAACATGCATACGTTAAGGGGTGCGGATCAGAACGTACTGTTCACACTGAGTTTCAGGATCAACAGCAGAAGAGAAAGAGGAAGAGAGAAAAAAACTGACAGAGCAGCAGGAAGGAAGACTTTTGACCTAGCGCTCTAAAAGCGCCTCTGAAATGTGCCTCCATATTTTATTATGCACTTTACACTCTGCATGAGTTCCACAACGGCTGCATCAGTAAAAACTAAAGAGTGTTTATTTTCTCCTTCCTCTAAAGTGACCCTTTCAGAGATACAAGGTTTTTGCGATGACGAATGTTCATAAACACATGAACCCTTGTGAACACGTGCATCTGACGCTGTTTGCTTTCTTTTTGTGCACACTTTATGTTTCTCAAAGGAAGATATTAAACTAAACAAGGCAGGGTGTTTAGCAGCCAGGTTGTCATGGAAACAGTTTGGTTTTCACCTTTATTAGGATGTTACAGAATGAAATAGTTTGGCAAATTAACCCAACCATCACACTGATCCCAGATCAGCCGCGACATGCCCAGAGTCCAAATTTACCTTCTAAGTTTAGAACTAAAAGTAAAAAGCTAAAATGAGTCATTTTTAAGTGCTATTTGTTTCTGGGATTTTATTTATTTGATGTTTGATGTTCTTCTGTTCTTCTTCCTCCTTAACCGCAGAGTGTGACACACCTCAATGAAGTTTCGTGAGGTGTTAACAGAAAAGATGTGGGTGACAATGCTGATCTTTGCCTTATTGCTCTCATTTTCACAGCAGCCAGAAGATGCAATGTTTAACATTTAACTGAGCATCAGCGATTTTGGGCTTTTGTGGGCCGAATATTATATATATATTTTAAAATACTTGTGTTTATGCTGATTTTGGACTTCCTGGCAAGTTTTAACAGTTAGATAAAGTAAAAGCAAGAAGAAGTAAGAAGTAAAAGCAATTTTCCATTTTATCTTCTTTGTGTAGACCCTCCACTTTCTCCCCTCGTTGCTCTCTAGCAGCTCAACATGGTCACAACAGAGAATGTTGTACAAATTTCAAAAAGTTGAGCTCATTTATATCATTCCCACAAGAATAAATATTGTACTGTATAAAAATCTTCTGCCATCTTTGTTTATATTGAGGGAAAAAAAAAACCTCACTAGTGTAAAATACTATTTCAATCTCTCTTATCTTTGGCATTTGATCAAACAAAAGAAATGTGAATAAATATTGTAGTGTGATGACATTAAAATGAAAAAATATATATAAACCCAAAAACAGAAGGTTTTAGATAGAGATGTTCCAACCACTCAGCGGTAAACTGAATCCCTTGATCATCTGGAATCATCTGCACCTGGTTCTTCACTGCTTCATGTCTTAAGTTGGACACTTTGTTCTGCTTGAAGGTTCAGACGTAGATCACTGTGTGGATTAACCAACACAGAACTATCAAACTGCTCAGGTACAGAGACTGGACTGAACATGAGAGACAACAACACTGTCCTTCAGGAAGATCTGAAGAACTGCTCAGGTACAGAGACTGGACTGAACATGAGAGACAACAACACTGTCCTTCAGGAAGATCTGGAGAACTGCTCAGGTACAGAGACTGGACTGAACATGAGAGACAGAAAATTTAAGGAAACCTGAAGAACCGTTAGAAAGAATGTTTAGTATCATTTAATCTATTTAGCAGAATAGCCACTAAGGGCCTTTAGAAGGAGAGCACTGATAAGATGAAATAGTTTTGCATGGCAACAACACAAACATGTCAAAGAGAAACTGCAGCACATTCCTTTTTCCAGAGATATTATTGTTTTAAAGTTTCTCCAGACAAGCCGAGAACCTTCACTCCGGCCGAACAGCACAACGTTTAACCAAAGGCCGCGATCAAGAAGAAAAATACAAACCGGCTTCTTCCCAGCTGGCCTTGAGGTTGTGTTTAGACTGAGCCCAGTTCTGTCTTGTGTGATATCACCAACACAGATTAGACCTGTTTGGCTGAGAGAGACTGTGATTACGAGGACCTGAAAACAAAAAACAATCATAGAAATTATGTCACACATGGAGAAAAACAGCCCAAGTCCAAAAATCCTCTTTGCAAAAGACATAAAGATGGGTTTCCAAGGCCCTCTTGTACGAAGGCAAACACATGGAGGCTTCCTGGAGCATCCGTTCACAGTTTTGAAGTCCTTTACATTTCTAAAAATGTGTCAAATTAGCAAACTGAAATATGTCTTGGTTCTTGTCTTGGTTCATCCCACATTTATGTCCTCCAGGAGACTCGGGCACACATTCTGTAAAGCTGCTTTGCAAGCAGCTGAAAGAAATGCCATAAAAATGAACTTGACTTGTTGAAAATGGATCCAAATCTTAGTCAAGAAGATTTTAAATATTATAACACAGCTCAGCAAACTTTAGACAATAAACAAAACAAATACCTCATTAGCCAAAATGACAAAGTGTGTTGTATTTTGTCCTATTTTTATATTTTTTAAGCTTTTCTCAAAGGCTATGGTGTCACAAGTATTCCTTTAATATTTTTTTGGTTTGGTGTTAAGGTGTAGTCCAATATTTTGCAAACCTGCACTTTTCAATTAGATTATTTTCCTGCTCAAACATGTCTGAGCGCCTTACCAAATTTTCCATGAGGACAAACAAGGTAGAGGAATATGAATACAGTGTAGGAAGTCCACAAAATTACCACTAGCAAACTCAACTGACTGTATAATACATGAATACTACAGATTACTTAATTATCCCTTTAGCAATTCCAGGCCATAAACTGGACTGATATGAGAGCCTCATGACTCACTAAGTAAATGAATCAGCTGACATTTATTCTACCAGAGAAGTGATGTTTGTTCAAAACCCAGGGACTAGGAAAGCACAAGCCAGTGTATTTCTTCATGTTGATTCAAAACATCAGGGAGGGCCTCCGGTCTAAAACCTTTGCCAAATCAATCTACAAAAGGGATTTCTATACCTGATCGGTCAAGGCGCTGGTTAACCACGACCAGAGAAATATGGCAGAGAAATGTGTGAGAGTAGTATATGGATATATTTGTATTAGGGCAGTGCGACAGTGTTGAGGTCTGCAGTAGGGGTGACGGATGCATTTAAATTAGAGGTTTGCTTACATCAAAGATATTTGATGATTTGATCTTTAACGAGTGTAGGAAACAGCTTGAGGAAAGCCTGGAGAACTGGAGATATGCTCTAAAGAGGAGAGGAATGAAAGTAAGTAGGACAAAGACAGAATACATGAGTGTGAACGAAAGGGAAGAAAGTGATTAAGATGCAAGGAGTAGAGGTGACAAAGGTGGAGCCACTTGCTTGGGATCAACAGTTGAGAAGGCCCAGAGAGTTCCCTGCTGATAAAATTTCATGATAACAGTATGACAATACATTTATTGATCTTTATTAACCTTTCCAACATTTTAAAGCTGCACTGTAACCAAAAGGTTTTTCATTGTTTTATTGACTCTTGCAATATCCTTATCAGTTTTAACCTTAGTGTTTATAGAAACAATAAAAGTAAAGGAAGAATAGATGCAACATCATGGGAGTGCTGGAGAGAGGAAGTGAGAACAGTTCAACGAACAAATGAAGGAAGCCTCCCTGCCCAGAGAGCTTGGCCTTAATTCCAGCTGCCTCGTTAATTTGATCCCAGAGCAGTGTGGAGGTCTCCTACAGTAAAGGTTCAGGTGAGTATCATGGAGAAGGAAACTGAGTCAGGATCGGCTGATGCCCCTCCCTGAAAAGGGATGAAGTCAATTTCCTTTAGAGGAACAGGGAGACAGGAGGGTCAGCTGGCTCCAGGGTGAACTTTAAAGTGTCAGCAAAGTCCACAGAAGGGAGGTGACGTTCTGCTTGAGAGCAGAGACGTGTGCAGATCTAAAAAAGTGAAGTGAAAGCGATTATTTGTCATTAAAGTACAGCTGTTTTTAACACACACACACCGTCCAGCAGGGGGGCAGACTTATCCTGTGCTTGGGGAGCAGTGATGGGGACAGTACCTTCCTCAGGGGTAGCCCAGGGCAAACTAATGGTCTGGGACTCAAACCCATGACCTGGGGTCATGTCCCTTAGATGTTTCCAATAAATTGTCCAGTCAGTGAAAACGACTTGGCCACTAGGTCCCAAACTAGGCCAACCAATGAGGATCATATTTCAAATGGGAAAGAGTCAGAATTCCAGGAATCACAACTGCTGAACAGCAAGGCTTAGCAACTTTTGCACCAATCCCCATGAGACTTGTCTCCTGAGAGAGTTTGAATACCAAGTCCTTAATGAGTCCCAGCTGTGTCCAGGACACCTGAGAAGTGGGCGTGTCTGAGGCCGGAGCAATTAGTCATTCGGAAATGCAGACTGACTGATAGGTGGCATCGTGCAACTTAGAGTTTTTACCCTGTGAAATGTCATGCAGTCGCATTTGCATGACTTTGCAAAGGGCTTGATTGTGGAGTTGATTTCAGGTCCTGTTAGTTGGAAATCTATCACAGCGGCAGAGAACTTTACTTCCTCTTGATGCTTTTTGTGCAATCGGATGTTAATTGGGTAATGAGAGGAGTGAACATGATAATGGTGTAATTGTGGATTGAATGACTATTTTAGGGGCTGTCAGTAAGAAAAGCAGCTGTGTTGTAAACTGGGAGTGTTTTAGTTACTCACCAGCCAAACATGAGCACTGCAGGATAAAATCTAATGACTCATTCTCATTCTTTCCCTCATAAAAATGGGGGCAGAGGTAGCCTAGAGATTAGGGACTAGGCCACAAGGTCATGGGATATAAAACTTGGACCAGCAAGTTCAGTTGCCCTGAGTTGCAAGGTACCATCTCCATCATAGCTCCCTGGGTGCTGGATATGGCTGCCCCCTGCTGGACATCATGACTGGGTAAACAGAGATATCAATTTCACTTTGCTGTGTGTACACAATGACAATGGCCGGAAACTGGCATGAAAAACTTTGAAGGCTTGGTGAAAAATGCTTTCCCATTCCTGCCTATGGCTAAAGTGAAAACCTCACAACTGCCCCAGCGGTCATACCCACTGTTCCTGATGTGTGTCCAATAACATTGTGTTTGGATGGGGTAAATGCAGAGGACAAACCCAGTGTTACTGGGTTATTTTCATCACTTCGGACCATTTCCGCTTGTCCGTCATCCATTTTTGAAACAGCAGCTCCTACCACGGTAGAACAGCTGTGGTGGAGGGTAGCACGAGCACGAGACTTCATCCCTTTTCACGAGTACCAACCACTTCTCCGTTGGCTTAAATGTCAAATAAGTGGTTAGCGGGAAAAAGCAGGGATACAGAAGAACATATGAAGTTAAATCCCCAAACGCCCAAAGGCCTTCAATGTCCTGCCAGCGGATTTCCTCTAAACTTACTTGGACTGGATGCTACTTAATCGCATTGGAAAGGGAAGTGAGCGGGTGGACTAGTTAGGCGGATTTCTGCTTCGTCACTTTCATGGCCGACTCTCTTTGGCATGAAAGCATCTGATAGAGTTTTATGGCTGAGCGTCAGAGGCAGGTGAAGTAAGTAAGTAAGGTGAAGGCTCCAGATTGATGCCATAAGATTAGCCGACTGTGGAGGTTAAAGGAGGATTCGGCCGTGAGACAAACCTGCCAGCTTCATGTGAAGGGTGACCATGACCATGATTTACAGTTTAGTGCCGTGGTGCCATAAAAAACTTCCCTGTTGGCTTTTTACACCCTTGCAACTACATGCGGGGAGGCAAGAATGCAATGAAAATCATTCGATTTTTAAGATTTCATGCATTTTTATTATAAATCATGCAAGTGTGAGTGAAGAGAGGAGTATCTGCTGGAGCACTTTTGGTTTCTGCTCAAACTCCACAAGATGGGCAGATCCAGCTGAGAGTCAGTGTCTTTTTAACAACTGTGGCTCATCATTTCCAGATTTACAAGAATGTCCAGATTTTAAATGTTAAAATATCAAGTGGATCAGATGGATGTGTTCATCTCCTTGGTGATGGAAAACAGCTCCTTATATGGAAGTTCGGAGGCTTTGTTGTGAAGATCAAGGCTTTGTTTGGTGCTCCTACACTTTCTATTCATTTTGAGGTTAAAAATGAGATGAAAATGTAGAAATATTACCATCAATGAGGTTTTAAATGTGTATTTAAAGATGGAAAACGATTTTACGTGTGCGTGTGCGGATGTAGCCGCAATTTATTTTAGGGGGGAAATGGATTTTTGAATTTTTAAAACAGCTTTTCTATTTGTAATTGTAATTGAAAATTGAAATATTTTAGAATATTTCCTAGATTGTGCTAAAAATGGACACTAGACTTTCTTTTATACATAATTAAAAAATTCTTAAAATGACACACAATACCCTCGGTCTTCTAAGGGTCAAATGTCCTGCCAAACAGGTGAAATTTAGACTTTTTTAATGATTGCCTGCTAATCGACGGACAGACGGTGACTCTGCTCACGTGTCTGAAATGTTGAAAGTCCCCAGGTGAGAAGGGACTGCAGGGAGGCCAGGGTTAGAGGATAATCCACTTAAACACTTTTAAAGGGCAGCTCTGATGCCATCAGCAGCTCAGCCCAGACTGAGACCAACTGCTGCTCCGCTGGACCTTCTGCTGTGACCTTCCCATCAATACAGGACGGCCTGTGTCCCGAGGTGTTAGTACAGTCTGAACGTGCATCAGATATCGTTTTGGAATAAGTGTCAAGATCCACTCAGGATTGACGCTCAGGATTTGCCTTTAAACTGCTTGAAAGTTCATCACACCTCCAAATACTGATCACACGGCCTTACAGCTCCCAGATCTGCTCACAGTCACAGACAGATAGAGAGAAAGATGGATGGATGGATTTAACCAGGGTCAGAAAATCCACAGTACACTTTATAAGTAACTCAATGAATTCTTCTTAAATCCTGGCATTTGGAATATTGTCTACCTGTATTCCCAGTAAACATTTTTCCGAATTGTACCAAAAATCACACGTCATCTATGGGACACTTTTGAAAGTGGAAAAAGTGAAAGTGAAAGTGACAACCCTCGTCATTGCGAGGTCACAGCACAACACACAGTGAACCACAACGAAATTGGACCTCTGCATTTAACCCATGCACTCAAACACCGAGCAGCAGGGGGCAGCTATTGAAAGCACCCGGGGAGCAGTGACGGGGATGGTACCTTGCTCAAGTGTACCTCAGGGCAACCTACTGGTGAGGGAATCGAACCCACAATCTTCCGATGCGGGGGGCAACTCCCTCACCACTATACCACCGCTGCCCCATTAGAGCTGTATTAGAGCTATAAATAAAATTTGAAGTTACTCTGGATAAAGAATTAAAGAGTAGTGGTTAAAAGTCTCTCCTCAGAGAAAGAAAAAAGAAAGAAGAGCTCAGGATCAAACAACTGAAACAGAAAGACCTACTGCATTACTGATCTATTCTGAATTCAACAAAGCGATTACATTTTCCTGTTTTTAAATGCATTTTAGAGTTGATTCTCACGTGTAAGAACTTTCCAGCTGTAATCCATGACTTCCTGTTGAAGCTGGGTACAAATATGAGGCGACACAGAAGACAACAAACCCATCAACGTAGGAGAAGAGGACATGAGAACCAAATAGGGAGACGTTTGTAGACCTTCTCTTACACACCTGCATGGAAGATGACCAGGGTTCATTTTGCCCCCACGTAATAAAGGCAGGATGGTAAGAGGGGCAATTTGCAAGAAAAAGCCTTGAGGTTATCAAGCCACCAAAACCAACATCGGATGCCACGTTGCTGCACCCAAAACGCAACATATCAGGGACCTAGATAACAAATGTGCATGAATTTCACTTAAGTTCTCCATTTTCAGGGGAAGATCAAAACAAATGAAATCAAATCTGATTTGAGGAGACCCTACTCGATTTCTCACTCACTCATTTTTTGTGCCGCTTGTCCCGAACCCAGCTCTCACAGGGTGAAACATGGGGACACACCCTGGAGTGGTCACCAGTCCATCAGGTCTCACACACACACACACACACACACACACACACCTGATGGACAATTAATCATCTCCAGTCCACCTGCAGGCCTTTAGATGGTAGGAGGAGACTGAAGCTCCTGGAGGAAACATTCACAAACACAGGGACACTCAACACAGAAAACACCTGGACCGTCCCATCTGGGAATCAAATCCAGGACCTTCTCACTGTGAAGCAACCGTGCCGCCCTTGTTTATTCGTGAATCCTGATAATTTTTTTGGGTAAAAAAAAATGAATTGATTGAATCTGATTGGAAGCCGTCATGGTCCCTCAGAATCAGAAACAGCTTATGATACGTCTGCATGAGAAGACTGAACCAGCAGACATGATGACGAGTGTGAAAAGAAATTAGAGTAAAATTAAATAAACAAAGTAAAAATGAGTGAACTCTGCATAAACGCTCAACACGCACAGTGATGGAGGCCACGTGCAGAGCTGATCAGGCCAAATATCTGGACTGTAATTATTCACAGACGCTAAAGTACTGACTCAGCAGAGGGACGTCCCATGTTGGCTATAAAATTCGCCACCAGCGCACAGAGGAAGTGATGCCGCGGCACATCGCCTGCCAAATCTGCAAATGTACCAGTGAACAAAAATAGTGCAAAAAGAGTGTGTGCTCCTGACTCATACACACACCCCGTGTGTGTGCTCTTACAGCTGTGTACTGCCTGTGGTTGGCTGTACACCACGTTCCAGCAGACTCACTGCTTGAGTACAGAGGAAGTTCTCCCCACACGTTTCATCACTACACACGGAGGTCATAACCTAGAATCTGGTGTTACTGGTGTGTTTACCAACAGTTTGTCCCCCTAAAATGTACAAATCTGATTTTTCAGGTGTAGCACGGCTGCGGGACGTGCGTATAGAGGCCTACACTGCAGTAAAATAACACCTGAAGAACCGAGTTCTCTCTCGAGCTTCAGAGAAACTTACAAGCAACCATGAAAGCGACTGTTTGTTGTTGTGAACACACAGTGAAGCACAATCCAGCAAGGGGCAGACATACCCAGCGCCCGGGGAGCAGTGATGGGGACAGTACCTTGCTCAAGGGAACTTCAGGACAAGCGACAGACCCGGGATTCAAACCTACGACCTTCTCATTCTGGCGTCTTGTCCCTAAACCCTAGACCAAAGCTTGCTCCATGACTTAATGTCTAGAAATCATACTGGTTCAGTACCCAGGACGGGCAGGAAAACATGGACAGTGGGAGACGGGTAAGACATTGGCAACTGTGTCTTTGGGCAAGACACCTTACCCCATAGCTGCCCCCGGGTGCAGCCTACTGATCCTGGTATGTGTTTTCACCTCCGTGTCTTCCTGTCCTCTTTCACAATGACTCCCTGCATGTCCTCTCTCACCACGTCCATAAACCTCCTCTTTGTCCTTCCGCTTCTCCTCTTTCCTGGAAGCTCAATCCTCAACATCCTTCTCCTGATATACTCCTCGTCTCTCCTCTGGACATGTCCAAACCAACACAGTCTCACTTCTCTCACCTTGCCTCCAAAATGTCCAACCTGAGCTGTCTATTGTTCCTGATCCTGTCCATCCTTGTTTCCCTGCTTCAGCACTTTCATTTCATCATCGGCAGGTATTTAATTGCTTTATATTGGAACAAATTATATTTTGGTCCCGGTGGACAAATGAGTCCAAAATGCGAAGCATTGACAGAACCGGTCCCTCCTTCTTAATCCTTTTAGTGAAACATAAAAGGCTGAAGCTCAACAGTAGAGCAGGCCTGGAGATGAACCAGAACCAGAAATGGAACAATCAATATTAATGACCAAAATGGAGCAAAGGGAAACGTAGAGCTTCTTAGGTTTGTGTTGATGTGAAAGCCTCAAATACTCAGAGATGAAGAGCAGATCCACTAGACCTGCACCTTCTGTCCACCTCAGGCTGCCGGTCAGACTGTGGGTGACTTGCCAGGGTTCAGAGAACCGGTGGTGAAATTTGAAAATGTGAAGTTGTTTCATACGTGGGATCCTGACTCTGTAAACGGTGCTTAGGTTACGCTGTCGGAAGCTGTAAATTAATTTCTCGCTGAAACCGGATCCTACCTGGCACTTACAGCCGGCTCTCGGGCCAACGGCGGCCTCCGAGAGGCTACAATTACAGCTGGACATTAACACCACCCTTCTGGGAAAGAGGCGCAAACAGGGCGTTATCTAGAACATGTCCATAAATAAAGCTCAAAATGAGCAGAGACATGAAATTTGGATATTGCAAGAATATTTTGACATGGGGACCACGTTTGTTCTAATAATGGCGGCTATACTGTATAATGATTTGCCAAAGTGTATGGTCTGTAATCATTCACTCATTATAGAGCTCAAATAGAACCATAATACTGGCGACACACATCATCTGATGGTGTGAGTTCAAGCCAGTGTGAGCTCAGTGTGGATGCTGATGTGGAAAACCATGAACGTGAAATGCAAACAGTGTAAAATGGAGAATGACCACACTGACCTTCTCCCAGTCTCTGATGGCTCGGCAGTTGTTAAGCCTTGCTCTGGTAAACAAGGCGCCGCTGCCAATTAACCTTGTTTAGGTGCCGAACTCACGCGATCCTTCCAGTGGGTGCAGCTTCAAACCGGGAAGACAAATAGATCTTCGGAATCAGGACGTTACACGCACAGGGTATTTGTTGCCGACGGTGACAGTCAGACATCACACACACACGATGCAGAAGCAACGGAAAAGCTAACTACGCAAATGTCCCAGTTCAGTTTGGTGGTGGTGGTCTAGTGGTGGTACTTACCTACGGGCCTCTGGCTCAAGATGTCCCAGGTTCTAATCCCACCTCAAGCCCTACCACGACTGGGTCCCTGAGCAAGACCCTTAACCCTGAGTGTCTCCAGGGGGGACTGTCCCCATAACTAGGACATGGAAGTCGCTCTGGATTAGAGCGTCTGCTAAATGCCGTAAAGTAGTGAGCACAATGAGATCTCTGCACCATGTGCCTGGGGAGCAGTGACGAGGACTGTACCTTGCCCAAGGGTTCCTCAGGGCAACCTATTGGTCTGGGAATCAAACCCACAACCTTTGACAACCCTAAATGCTCTGGAGCTCATGGTCTTGAAGAACATCCGAGGTTGCGAATTGGAGAATATTGAGTAGTTCCAAAAAATGAGGAGCAACATTTCAGAGTGACGGCGAGTGTATGAGGTTATGCAGGTTGGAATGGGTGGAGAAGAGTGAAAGGAGTGATCTGTGAGGGTGAGAGTGAAAGGGGGGAAGGTTCGCAGGACGGCAGTGAGACCAGCTATGTTGTACGTGTTGGAGACGATGATGAAAGGACAGGTGATGGAGCTGGAGGTGTCAGAGTTAAAGATGCTGAGATTTGCATCGGGAGAGACGAGTTTATGAAGGATGTTTAGGATAGAGGTGACAGGAAAGAGGAGAAGAGGATGGACAAAGAGGAGGTTGATGGACAAGATGAGAGAGAGGACATGCAGGGGGACAGTGTGACGTGTGCAGTCAGCATACAAATTCAACCAGAAACTATATAAGAGTGTGTTAAAGTGAATTTTTGGACTGACAACCATTTCTAGTGGAAAAATGAACAGAACTATGAAAGGAAATGAAAGAACCACAGCTGGACCTTCCAGGACACATCTCTGTTCTCCTCTAACGTCGGGCTGATGACCTGCGTTCTCCACCTGCCCTTCAGAGCGTTACATAACATGTTTTTCTTCCTCTAGTGATGGAAAGTGGTTTATGCAGGATGGAGCAGGTTGTGTGTGTGTGTGTGTGTGTGTGTGTGTGAGAGTGTGTGAGTGTGTGTGAGTGTGAGTGTGTGTGTGTGTGAGTGTGTGTGTGTGTGCGCAGTACGTGCTACTGTTCATGTTCTGTTGATAAAGCACACGTACGTAAACATGGCTGCCACTTCAAGGCATGACTATTTGCCAGAACTTCTGCTGCTTCGAGAACGGGCTCTTTTCACCATGTTGGTTACCATCTGTCACGCTGCAGTGGAGAACATGCAGCACCCTAGAACAATCCCACAATGCACCACATATACGATAAAAACCCCCCAGTGCACACAGAATACCCACAATGCAGTGTGTTGTATGCCCCGGTGACGGCTTAGCAGCTCTTTAATCAAAAGTTCCATTCTCTGCAATACCGTTCTAGATAGAGCTTCAATGGGGGAAATAGTGACTTCTGCTAATCGCAGTGGTGTTCTAGAAAGGGCTCCAAAGAAGCAATGATTAGAGCAGGGTTTCTGGTTTCCATAGTCGTAGTCTAGGCCACAAATAGTGACACCAATTCTGTTCCTCATGATGGCGTTCTAGATAGTGTCCAAGAAGAGTGTTTAAAATAGCTTGCTTATATAATGTTGGCGTTCCAGATAGTATCCTATAATCTTTGATAGAGCTTCCTTTTAGTAGTACTGTTTTAGACAGTAGTGTCCTATAATAATGTTAGTGCTCTAGATAGTGCCATGCACTCATGTCATGTAGTGCTTTATTTAGAATACCTAAAATAGTGGTGTTCTCCATTGTGTCCCATGCGTTACATAGATGACTTGGTGTTCTAGTGATAACGTGCTATATAGATTACTCACGTGTTGGTGTTCTAGTGTCCTATAACTTTTATATGAAGTTTTAGATGACATATAATAGCATTGTGTTCTAGATAGCATCTTATAATAGTCTTTAATATGCTTAATTACGATGGTGTTCTAGATAATGTCTATAACAATTTTTATAAAGCTTTATAATAGTTTTGTGTTCTAGATAGTATCCTATAACAAATTTTCTTTTATAGTTTACTCAAGATAGTGCTGGTGTTCTAGATAGTGTTCTATTATGTAGTTTACTTGTAATAGTGTTGGTGTTCTAGATAGTGCCCTGTGAGAGAGGACTCCTAAGAGAGTTCAACATCCTTTATTAAAATGAAAGCTGTTCATGGAGGTGCAGGTTCTAATGTATGGAATGAAGTTCCCAGTCTGCTGGAGGAGTGAATGTAAAATGTTCCCCAGTGTCTCACCAAAGCACCCAATCAACGAGCGCGAGAATAAAGCTGAAGGTCCACAGCGCCCCCTGCTGGGTGATTTATTTCACACTAGTGATCCTGGGGCGGCACAGAGGTGCAGTGTGTAGCTCTGACGACCTGACAGTGAGAAGGTCCTGGGTTTGATCCCCAGGCGGGACGGTCCGGGTCCTTTCTGTGTGGAGTGGACATGTCTCCATGTGTGTTTCCTCTGGGAACTTCAGACACGTCAGGTGGACTGGAGATGCTAAATTGTCCCTCTAGGTGTGAGTGTGTGTTTGTCCTACGATGGACTGGCGGCCTGTCCAGGGTGTCCACGCCTTTCTCCCCGTGAGTGCCGGGAGAGACTCCAGCACCATCCACGGTCCTAATCAGGACAAGCGGCTCAGAAAATGAGTGAATGAGGATTCACATTTGCTACGAAAAAAGGGACACGACCGCCTGTAAACACAATGTCAAAGATTGTCCGCAGCCTCGTAACACACAGACGGGACAAAATCCCTAAATTAACACTCAATTAACATTCATTAACGATCAGTCAAAGGCACCTAAGACAATGATCATGGATCCTGAAGGAAACGGCATTAATGTCAATAAAAACAATAAGATTCATCAGCAGCGACATCGGTGTCCTGCACGGGATCACCAAGCTAAAGGGGACGTCCAGTCCCGAGACGTGTTTCCAGTAAAGCAGCATTAACGCCCAGCTCATCGCTCACACACTCCGTGTTAAAGATGTGGGACAATCAGAACGTCCTCTAGTAGGTAGCTTCGTCCATGTTGTCGTCGCTGTCTCCTCCGAAGTCCTCGCCGTTGTCGAAGTAAGACATGATGTAGTCTGTCTCCTGGAAGCGGTTCAGAAGAGAAGATGGTGAGACTGTCAGGAGTCGTCTCCCAAACTGAGCCACGTCCGAAAGAGGACAAAGGTCTAAAGGTCTCTCCACACTCACCTCCTCAAACTCTTCTTCGTCGTACTCCTCCCCTGGTTCCGACTCGCCTTCGTCCTCTGCTGTTTTCTTCTTCTTCTTCTCCTCATTGTCCTCCTCCTCAGAGTGGTTCTCCTCCTCTTTCTTTTCGAGAGTCTGAAAAATCAAAATGGTTCACGCACAAAAAAATCCATACGTCATGAAAGCAAATATAGCTTAGTAGTGCATGATGATGATAATAATAAAAATAATATTAATAATGATAATAATAATGCTAACACTACTAATAATAATGAAGAAGAATCATTATTTTTATTATCATTATCATCATTCTTCGTCTTCTTCTTATTATTATTATTATAATAAGAATGATAATATTATATGATGATAATAATAATAATATATTAACAACAATAATATTAAGAAAAAGAATTATTATTATTATTTACTGCTTGTAGCTATTTGAAAATAAAATATTTTATTTGTATTATCATAATAATTACGATGTAAGAAGAAGAAGAAGAAAATAATAATTATTATATTATTATTATTATTATTATTATTATTTACTGTTTGGAACATTTTATTATTATCATTTTATATCATTTCTATGCAACAACAATAACAAAAATAACAACAAAAATTATGATTAATATTATAATATTATGATATTATATTATATATTATATAATATTATGATCACATTTTGAGATTCACCTCCAGTTTGTTGATGACCTCCTCTGGACCAGCGGCGGGTTTAATTTTGGGCTTCACTGGTGGCTTGGCCTCTGTGGACACACGGGTGATGGTGAACATTACTGGGACGTCTGTTTGAAATGTAGCTGCAGTTATTGAACTACACTTTACAGGATGTTAATAGTGGTGTTCCTCTACTTCCTTTGCTCGACTTCTGCTTTGATACCAGGCTCCTTAGACGGCCCGATAGTCTGAAATAAACTTACACACGTATAAACTCAATCGGCCTGATTATAGGCTGCTTTTAATCGCTGGGATCAATAAAACATCCATCCGCTCTCCAGGACTGGAGCTCAACCATTGTTCAAACATTTGGTCAAGGTTACAGTTTTAGGCTGGACAGTGAAGACAGATTAAACACTAACGTTCCACCTTAAATACTGCAGTGAAGACAGATTAAATACTAACGTTCCACCTTAAATACTACAGTGAAGCCAGGTTAAATACTAACGTTCCCACGCGCCATGCTGCAGTGAAGCCAGATTACATACAAAAGTTCCACCTTAAATACTACCGTGAAGGCAGATTGAACACCAACGTTCCACCTTAAATACTACAGTGAAGGCAGATTAAGCACCAGCGTTCCACCTTAAATACTACAGTGAAGGCAGATTAAACACCAACGTTCCACCTTAAATACTACAGTGAAGGCAGATTAAACACCAACGTTCCACCTTAAATACTACCGTGAAGGCAGATTAAATAATGAACTCCCAGCTACGGGCTACAGCTGAAGCAGCACATGCTCTCACTGCAGGTTCGGACGGGTTCTGTAAAGCTGCTTTAGAAATAAAACTGACTTGACTCGACTTGTCTGGACTTTCTGAGGAGACTCCAGTGTTTCAGTGTGTGAGAGCCTCACCTGGACTCCACTCGATTCTGTTGTTCTTCGGTTCTCTGGTCTGGTATTTATCAGAGTAACGTTCCACATCTAACAAAGAGAACCGACACGGTTATCTTGTGTGACAGTATAGAAACCATATATTATATATATTTATTTATTTTATATTTATATAACATGTAGTGTATATAGTAGTTTACATAGTATATATAGAGACAGTTTATATAGTGTATAGTTATATAGTATATGTGTATGTATATATAGTAGTTTATATAGTATAGTATTATATAGTACAGCTTATATAGTATATAGTGTATATAGAGACAGTTTATATAATATAAGCTGTATATGAAATTACAAACATATGCATAGTATTTAGTGTATATAGAGACAGTTTATATGTACATAGTGTATATAGTACAGCTTATATAGTATTTAGTGTATATAGAGCCAGTTTATATAATATAGTGTATATATAGTACAAGCTTATATAATTATGCAGCATGTATAGAACAGTTTATATAATATAGTGTATATAGTACAGCTTATATAGTATTTAGTGTATATAGAGACAGTTTATATAGTATAGTGTATATAGAGACAGTTTATATAATATAGTGTATATAGTACAGCTTATATAGTATTTAGTGTATATAGAGACAGTTTATATAGTATATAGTATATAGAGACAGTTTATATAGTATATAGTGTATATAGAGACAGTTTATATAATATAGTGTATATAGTACAGCTTATATATATGTTTGAGTATTATATAGAGACAGTTTATATAGTATATGAGTATATAGAGACAGTTTATATAGTATTTGGTGTATATAGTACAGTTTATATAGTATATAGTGTATATAGTACAGTTTATATAGTATATATAGTACAGTTTATATGGTATACATTGTATATAGAGAAAGTTTATATAATATATAGTGTATATAGTAGTTTATATAGTATTTAGTGTATATAGAGACAGTTTATATAGTATATAGTGTATATAATACAGTTTATATAGTGTATAGTGTATATATTGGTGTATATAGTATATAGTGTATATAGAGACAGTCTATATAGTGTATAGTGTGTATAGTAGTTTATATAGTATATAGTGTATATAGTACAATTTATATGGTATACAGTGTATATAGAGATTTTCTATAGTATATAGTGTATATAGTAGTTTATATAGTATATAGTGTATATAGAGGCAGTTTATATAGTATACAGTGTATATAGTACAGCTTATATAGTATATAGCGTATATAGAGACAGTGTATATAGTATATAGTGTATATAGAGACAGTTTATATAGTATATAGTGTATATAGAGACAGGTTATATAGTATATAGTGTATATAGAGACAGTTTATATGGTATACAGTGTATACAGGGCAGTTTATATAGTATACAGTGTATATAGTACAGCTTATGTTATAAACGTATATAGAGACAGTGTATATAGTATATAGTGTATATAGTAGTTTATATAGTATATAGTGTATATAGTAGTTTATATAGTATATAGGGTATATAGAGGCAGTGTATATAGTATATAGCGTATATAGTGTATATAGTACAGTTTATATAGTATATAGTGTGTATAGAGACAGTTTATATAGCATAGTGTATATAGTAGTTTATATAGTATATAGTGTATATAGAGACAGTTTATATAGTGTATAGTGTATGTAGTACCAGTTTATATATAATTATATAATTGTGTATGAAGACAGTTCCCATATAGCATAGTGTATATAGTAGTTTATATAGTATATGGTGTATATAGAACAGTTTATATAGTGTATAATTATTATGTGTTACAGTTTATATAGTATATATCAGTGTATATAGAGACAGTTTATATAGTATATAGTGTATATAGTAGTTTATATAGTATATAGTGGATATAGACAGTTTATATTGTATATAGTGTATATAGTACAGTTTATATAGTATATAGTGTATATAGAGACAGTTTATATGGTATATAGTGTATATAGTAGTTTTATATAGCATATAGTGTATATAGTACAGCTTATATAGTATATAGTGAATATAGTACATTTATATAGTATATAGTGTATATTAGTTTATATAGTATATAGTGTATATACAGGCAGTTTATATTGTATATAGTGTATATAGTACAGTTTATATAATATATAGTGTATATAGAGACAGTTTATATAGTGTATAGTGTATGTAGACAGTTTATATAGTATATAGTGTATATAGACAGTTTATATAGTATAGTGTATATAAGACAGTTTATATAGTATATAGTGTATATAGAGACAGTTTATATAGTATATATAGAGACAGGTTATATAGTATATAGTGTATATAGAGACAGTTTATATAGTATATAGTGTATATAGTATATAGTGTATATAGTACAGTTTATATAATATATATAGAGACAGTTTATATAGTATATAGTGTAACTTGTGTCTTTATTTTTAGCAGTGTGTGTGTGTGTGTGCGTGTGTGTGTGTGTGTGTATGTTAACATATGTAAGTGAAAGTGAGGAAGACGAGGCGAGACGGCTGTTTAACAACACAATATAAAACGGTTCCGATACGAGATCCGTGGCTTTCAGCTACCGCTCGTCACCCGGGAACGACACAACGGCCGCTCGTCACCCGGGAACGACACAACGGCCGCTCGTCACTCGGGACAATGGACCGGATTTACATGTGAGTGTTAGACAACGGCAGCAGCTCCAGCTCCCCCTCACCTCTCTTTGCTCCGGATGGACGTATGTGGAAGGGCAGGTTCTTGCTGGAAGTCCGGAGCTCTTGTTTCAGAGCCAGCATGTAATCCACCTCCTCCCCCGTGAGCAGCGGGACCGGCCTGAACTGCATGGGCTGAGAACGCAGACACAAGAGCCTGGTCAGACACGGGGACACACGGGGACATTCATCTCAAACAGATCACACACCATCTACCGTTCTTTTACAGTAAATAATAACTTTCAATGTAAAAATCAAACACTAGACAGAGAGACACGTCTTACAATTACATCAACTGAGCTGTAATTACCTGCTAATTAACACCTCAAAGTATGGCCCACTTTGAGTCGAGTCATTCTATTTTCCAAATGTTAATTTTATTAGGATTGTATTCTTGATTTAAAATGTATACTTTTTTTTTACCTGGATTTAATTGTTTTATTGCTTATTATTTTAAAAGATATTCATTTTAACTTCATTCAGACACTAAAGGTCTAATAACTTTTAAAAAATAATAAAAATAATTCATTCTCCATCTTTTTTTAAGAAATTCTAGATATAAATTTCATAAGAGCACTGTTCTAGACATTCACTTTTGAGGGCTTCATTTCAGAGCCTTGTTTTAATGAGAACTCTTAGTTTTATTAGTTTTATGAGAACGGAATTCTAAATGCTAATATAATAAAATAAAAGTCTATGAAACTAAATTCTAAATGAACTGTAAAAAACTATTTCCTAGTTATTACTTTAAGAGCACCAATCTAGAAATGTACATTTATTATCATTTCATTAAACCGACCTTTATTATATATATATATATTTTTTTTTTACTTTCTAAACGTTACTTATGTTTTGAAACGGACAGGATGTTGCTTTTATAATCATTTTGGTGAAAAGAGTTTTGTAAACGTATGAAGTAACCGAGAGACTGAAAGAAGTGTTGCTCTGAACCGAACCGCGTCCACTGGATCTACAGACGGAGCTGCTCGTCGTTGCTGTGGACTCGGTGGAAGTTCAGAGCAACACCGTGTTCTCCTTCAGGTCTCAGGTGCGAAACTGGAGTGCTTTATCCGAGTTCGTACAGGGTAGAGCGGCGACGGGGCCTGGGCACTGCTGGGTAGGACGTCCCCTCGTCCAAAGCCCAGAGAGTCCACGTTAAAGGTGAAGAGACTTCGTCCTCGTCCTCTGCCTGCCATGACTTCTGAAATAAAACTAAAAACAAACACACGTGCTCAAAACCCAAGTACGATATTCACAAAAAACACCTTTTGAATAAATTCTAATAATAAAAGAACACGCTGTAAATATCAGCTCTGTGCAAAAGTCTTCAGCCCCTCATTCCTTCATATTTCACATCCAGACGTTCTTGCATGTCTAATATTGAGGAGCAGTTCTCCAGATCTTCCTGAAGGACAGTGTTGTTGTCTCTCATGTTCAGTCCAGTCTCTGTACCTGAGCAGTTCTCCAGATCTTCCTGAAGGTTTTTTGTTGGTTAATCCACACAGTGATCTACGTCTGAACCATTTATTTAATTTAATTTTGCCAAAAAATAAGACAATCTGAGAAGTAAAACATATTTTGGCACCAATAAGCTGATTTCAACCAGTACATGATATTTAGACATTTAGACAATGTTTAAACTATACTATATTATAAGAGAACATAATAAAATCAGGGTATACTTTAAAATATATAAAGAAATTGTAGAAGAATAATATAATATATAGTGTAATATAATATAATTCCCACGTTATTACAGCTTATTAAACCAGAAACAGACAGACGTTAAACTATAAAGAGCATTAAGAGGTAATGATGAAGTTATTACAGCTCTCATTACAGTATTTTACAGTAACTGTAACGCTAATGAACCCAGGCTGTGTTTAATCACCTCACTCTCGAGCTTCTCTTCCTCTCTTTTCGTCCTCAGACCTCCAGCTCTCTGTCCGCCTCCAGCCTGAGGCGGGTCCGGTTCTGATGTTGAGCCCAGACTCCCTTTAAACCCGCCGAACCGGGCCGAGTCTTCAGCACCACGTGAGTCTGTGTTTACGGAACACGTGGGTCTCTGCCTGCGCTGCGCCCCGCCCCCTGCAGATCCGGCACCTCAGGACCCTTTGAGTAGCCCTGGGCGTGCCTGAGCAAAAATCCCAACCTGAGCGGTGTTTCTGTTGAAGAAATTCAGGATTTTTGACACTTTCAGTCTCATTTTTCTCACATTTTGGATTATATTTCATTCTTTCATTCATTTCAGACCAAAAGAGCCCATCAGTCAAATGCTGAAATGAGTTTAATGCAAAAGAAGTTGGTTTTCTATAATTTTTTAAAATTTAATAAGTAATTAAATCATAATAATAATTATTATTATTGTTATCATAAATTAACACTGAGGTTTAATTTGTGTGCTGTGACGTGTTTCACAATGACAAGAATAGTCACTTTCACTTTTCCAGATTCTTCTTTTTCTTCTTAACCTCTTCTTTACCTTTTTCCCTTCTTCCTCTTCTTCTCCTTTCAATCCTGGGGCCTAACCCTAGTGTCACGCTTGGTGTTGTGGGCTGGACATATGGGCGTAGCCGGGGGTCTTGTCCTCAGCTGTATTCAACATGACTTCAAGACACAGGACTCAGGAACCAGTAGTGTGCTGAACATAACACGTGTGAACCAGTAGACTGCCCTGAGGTACCCTTGAGCAAGGTACCGTCCCAGTCACTGCTCCCTGGGTGCTTTCAATAGCTGCCCCCTGATGCACGTGCGTGTATGGGTGAAACGCAGAGGTTGAGTTTCGTTGTGGTGTGCTGCGTTTCACTATGATGAGGACAGTCACTTTCACATTCACTTAATCTTCTCCCAGTGAGGCTCACCTGTACCAGCAGTCACATTCCCAGAAGCCATGCTCTCCAGTGCAGCCCCGCTATCCATGGATTTCTCCAGTGGGTTCCTGAGCAAAATCCTGAGCCCCAAGGTGCTTCAGGGAGACTTGTCCTTGTCCCTGCTAAACGCCATATATGTAACATTTTTTGTTGTTGCGAGGAGGGACCTCCATGGATTGGGAAAGTCCAAAAAAGATGTTCTATCAAAATGTGAGGAATTTGAAGGAACACCTTAAACTGCCCCTGAACAGTGTTTGCAGTGTGGCAGGACATTATTCTGCTGAAAGAGGACGCTGTCATTAGGGAACACGGTCCACATGAAGTGGGGAACATGGCCTGCATCCTACATCCACAGAAGATCTGTGCTCAGTTCTCCAAGATGTTTGGAACGACCTACCGGCCGAGTTCCTTCAAAAACTGTGTGCGAGTGTACCTAGAAGAACTGATGCTGTTTTGAAGGCAAAGGGTGGTCATACCAAATATTGATTTGATTTAGATTCTCTTTTGTTCGTTCACTGCATTTTGTTGATTGATGAAAATAAATGATCAACACTTCCATTTCTGAAAGTGTCTGTTTACAGCATTTTTTTTGTAAACACTAGTCAGCGGTGTTCTAGTGGTTAGGGAGTCGCCCCCGCATCGGAAGATTGTGGGTTCGATTCCCTCACCAGTAGGTTGCCCTGAGGTACCCTTGAGCAAGGTATCGTCCCCTTCACTGCTCCCCGGGCGCTCATTGCTGCACGGTGTTTGTGTGTATGGGTTAAATGCAGAGGTCCAATTTCGTTGTGGTTCACTGTGTGCTGTGCTGTGACCTCGCAATGACAAGGGTTGTCACTTTCACTTTTTTTCCACACCTGCCTAAAACTTTTTCACAGAACTGTATATTAGACCAAATATCACTTTCATGCTCACTGTCAAGAATGGAGGTTCACCAAAACCACTGAAGTGATTTAAATAGACTCCTGAACTTGTACTGAGCTGGTAATTCACTAGGGGGCGCCAGTGAGCTGTAATAAGGTGCTCTAAAGCTGTGGTCTCTCAGGGCTTTTGGTCTTTTACTATCCAGTTACTTTTACAGTGTTTGTAGTTATTGATGATGATCTTCATCAGAAAAATTGTTCATTTGTTATTTCCTAATGGAGAAGGATTAACTGGGAGCACCGTCCCAACACCCTGTAAACCAACACACACACACAGGCAGGTTAGGGGATGCCTTCCGTATCCAGCTGATGATTTTTTAAAATGGTTCTACAAAGCAACAAAGGGGTTCCACTATTAATACAAGCCTCTTGTCTCAGCAGGGATGATCTAGTGCTTAGGGATACCCAGACCAGTAGATCAACCTTAGGGTCCCTTGATCAAGGTACCATCCCCATCACTGCTCCCCGTGTGCTGGATATGTCTGCCCCCTGCTGCTGTGTGTGTTAAATACAGAGGATGTGTTTGGTTGTGGTTCACTGCGTCCACAATGGGAAATAGTCACTTTCACTTTCTTGCTTCACGCTTGATATTTTTAAAGTCTGTAAAAACCGATAGGACCTCATATTCTGCTCCTTTTTCTCTTTTTCCTTCTTGGTTAGGGACCAGGCCCTGGGACTGGAAGGTCATGAGTTCAAATCCCAGAGTAGTAGGTTGCCCTGAGATCCCCTTGAGCAAGGTACCATCCCCATCACTGCTCCCTGGGGACTTTAATTAGCTGCCCCCTGCTGCATGATGTGTGGGTTAAATGCACAGGTTTCGATGTGACATTTAGTCACTTTCACTTTATCAGCCAGGCCGCATTCATCATTGATCGTGAAGGAGATTTGCTGGAAATCCCACACGCCAGCTGAGCTTCCGAGCTTTTAAAATGCTTACGTCCATTACGGCTACCCTGCAAATGTTTGCTTCTCCGTTTGAGGCGTAATCCACCACCTCATTTGGGTTCGAGTGCTGTGACATGATCATGACTCACAAGCTGCAGAGAAGTTCTGAGGCTCCGTCACGCTGCTGACCTCAGTTAACAAACAAATCTCTTTAAAACACCCACACTGTGGCTAAATGACTGAACCAGTCAAAGATAAACACATTCAGAGGAGAAGAACAGAAGTTTATCAGTCTTATTCGTCCATCACTCATCCAAGAAGGTCAGCATGCACCATGAACGATTCAGTATCTACTATCGATGATACTGGGGCAGCGGTGGTCTAGTGGTGAGGGAGTCGCCCCGACTCAGAAGATTGTGGGTTCGATTCCCTCACCAGTAGGTTGTCCTGAGGTACCCTTGAGCAAGGTACCGTCTCTGTCACTGCTCCCCAGGTGCTTTCAATAGCTGCCCCCTGTGTTGTGCTGCGTTTCACACTGAACAATAGTCACTTTCACTAAATCTCAACTCTGTACCAGCTAGAGTAAAAGGGAAGGTTTACAGGACAGTAGTGAGACCAGCTATGTTATATGGGTTGAAGATGGTGGTACTGATGAAAAGGCAGGAGGCGGAGCTGGAGGTGTCAGAGTTAAAGATGCTGAGATGTTTGTTGGTTTGTGACGAGGATGGACAGGATTAGAAATGAGTATATTAGAGGGACAAATCAGGTTAGACGTCTTGGAGACAAAGTTAGAGAAGCAAGGCTGGAGAGACGAGGATTATATTGGGAGCAGGATGTTGAAGATGGAGCTGCCAGGAAAGAGGAGAAGACTTTACTTTTGGAGCAGAAGCTTTTAGCCAAAGCGACTTACAAGCGATCAAATACTTCCGTAGTTAGGAACGATTCAGTATCCAGTATTCATTATTCAGTATGCACTCAATCATTGAATTTCTACTCTAAATGATTCATTATCTACTATACATATTCAGTATCTAGGTGCAATTGCTGGCCACTTTATTAGAAACACCTACCCTGTAAAGGTGTGCGGTTAAAAACTGTAGTCCACCTCCGACCCGTTCAACTGTACACCAGCAAGGTGGAGCTCAAAGGGAGGGGTTTCAAACAAAGCCTGCCCGGGGTATGTACACGTTTCCATGACAACACATCCTGAGGAATAAAAGGAGAACGTATGTGAGGTTATGGGTGCAGCACATTGTTAATACAGACACTTGCTGATAATGTGGTTTTAACCAACAACGTGCAAAAGGCGTGATGATGCATGCAAATCACACACACACACACACACACACCCATCAAATAAACCAATCAATAAAAAAGTGCAGTGTGCGCTCCTGCCAGCCACACCTCCCATCATAACTTTATTAAGGGCCGGCCGGGTTGCTGCCCCTTCAGATAGTAAACGATTTTCTCTTCATCATCACACCAGAACTCTCTCGTTCAAACTCCCACAATCTCCCTTCACACCTTCATTCTAATCTGTGGCTCCAGTTCTCCTCAAGTTTGAGAACATCATCAGTGACCATCCACAGCTTGCAGCTTCTTCAAGATGGAGCTCCGACTCTGTTGGATTAAAATCTGCATCCTGGTCTTGGTGATGTCAGGTAAGTTTGCGTAAAAAAAAATATAATAAAATAATTAATTAACTGATTATAACTAATGAACTGATATATAATAGTAATAAATAATTATAATTATAATAATCATTAGAGAGCAACAGTACAGTCGACCAGTCGGTTCGGCTGAACCGAAATTAAAGCCCAGTGTAAGAATCAGGAGCTAAATATTAACAATGAATAATTAATTATTAAAAAATAATCAGTAATCTTAATAAGCAGAACAGACTAAAACAGCTTATCCACACACACACACACACACATATATATATATATACATACATAACACTGCATGTTACAATTTGCAGGGTTTTTTTATTTAAACTTAACTAGTAAAATGAAAAAATGCTAAAATGTCTCATGCTGAAATTTGTGTTTTGCATCAAAAAAGCCCTATTTTTGACAATTAAGTCGTGACCATCTGACCCTAGATGGCAATTTGTATCTTCTAAAGGAAAAATATAAAAAAGTTCCACTTTGGACAGTGCTGACAGTAACGATGCTCTAAAATATTCTGCAAGGATCAGTTATATAGAATAAACAATCTTCTGCCCACCAGCCTCCCAAAGAGACCAAAAAATGTCTTAATATAAACACTGACACCAGAAAGGTCTGGATTTCATGATCTGGAACAATGTAACAGAAACTGCATCCATTAAAAGTCTCAGTGAGATCTCACTTAAACTCCATCTGCTGGAGCACGGGTGTCCCCCTGACAGTGTCCCTCATTCTCCACTGATAGGACCTCCTGCAGGCGTCAGACCAGTGAGAGCTGCTGCAGTCAGACCACGAGAGACTGTCCCCAAATTTGCCTTTTACCTGTGCATGGAGATCACCAACCGTATCTTCAACGACTCCCTGCACGACCCCGACTCCGCCTACTACAAGAAGATGTATGGAGAGGTTAGCGGTGCTGTAAGTAGACATTTTTGTGGCATTTTTGATCTTCTGGGCGACTTTTTTGGAGCAATTATGAACAATTGGAGCACTTGATCAACAATAATAATAATAATAATAATAATAATAATAATAATAATAATAATAATAATGGAAGAAATGGAAATATAATGCTGTGGTGAACGTTAAACAGGATCAGCTGAAAGAAAAAAAAAAAATTAAAAGAAGAAGAAGAAATTTTGATTCTAGTTTGATTTTTTTTTTTGTGCATTTCTTAAACTCAAGCTCACTTTACAAAAGAATAAAGAGCAAAATGAACAAAATGTTCCAAAAAAGTTAACAAAAACAAAACAAAAAAAAAACATCCAGCGGTGTTGTTACACAGCAGGAACAAGAAAGCAAAAGAAGGGTTTAAGAAGGAGCAGAAGAAGAATAGAACAGGCTGAAAATAGAAAGATAAAAATAAAATGAATCAAATAATAAAATGATGTTATGTAGGTTGCTTCACCAAAACACACAGAGATTCCTGGAGCTGCTCTATTATAATTGAAGAAGCAGTTTCTGGCCAGAAAAATCATGAAAACACTTTTGCAAACCTAATTTTTTGCTCCAGAATGTGTCACTCAAAACGAACATTTTTGGCAAAAATCGTGTTACAACTTCTTGACTGAACAGCATCTCTCTTCTGCCACTTCTAAAAGCTAGAAGTTTCTGTATGTGAAAGATTGTATACAATATACAATCTAGAACGTTGTGCAATATCTGCCACTGCCTTCCATCAAGTTTAACTGACAAAAGTTTGGATGATCTTTAAAAATTGCCAACAAAATAATCCGGGTTTCTGATTTAATGTCAGAAAGTGTATCTGACGGTATCAGCTGACTGTATCAGAATGAAACCCGTGTGTCTTCACAGCTGCAGATCATCTACAACTGCTCTACGTGTGACACAAGAGCATCTTACCGAGGGGTTGGAGCCATGACCTTCAGGTACTAATTTAACACCTCGCATTTTGCATTTCTTTGGTCCAACCGAGTCATTCCTGATGTCTTTGCTCCTCTGTTTGGGAACAGAAACGGATCTGTGATCGCGAACTCCACCATCGTGTTCCAGACCGTGTTTATCAACCCCGTTGTGGTCAAGTACCTTTTCAAACTTGAGATGCCCCACGCAAATGAGATCAACGGCCTCAAAATCAATCCAGTGTTCACAGAGGGTAAGCAGGTGAATTAGGGGGTCAGCTTGTGGAGAAACTGCAGACAAACTCTGCACTTTCAGGAAAATTTGCCCAAATTGTACAGAGCATTGAGTATGAAACCTTCAGAGATGTACGGGGCCAACGATGCTGCAATCAATTTTTTGGGGATAATTTTCTTGTAAGTCATAAAATGGAGACCATTCATCATTTTATCTTCTGTTTTGCCAGATGAAAAGATGCTAAACCAAAGAAAAACCCTGAAAAACATTATCTAGTGTCAAAATGGGATCTAGTTTTCGACCCTAAATATGTTTGTCCCAAGAGAGTAGGGCCGATTTATACCTTTTCATTCAAAAACAGACCAGTAAAATAGAAAGCCTGGCGTGTTAATGGAGTCAACATGGACCTGCAGTGGAATCCGGTCTAATTGTATTCATTTAAGGTCCCAGCGGTCTACTAACCCTTGAGGGTACCACCCCATTGACACCCCGGTACCTTTTATTGTTCTTTTGAGACCTCTCACTGAGAAGAAAATTGACTCTCTGAGTAAATCAGAGATGGATGTTCTGGACGTCTGGTGTTTTAAGGTGGATTAAATGTTAAATCTGCCCCAAAAAGTAAACTTCACTGTCAATCTCCCCACAGAGACAGTCACTCCCATACCAGCTGCATTGCCAACCAGTGGCTACACCACAACCACACCTCTCACCAGAACAAGCACCAAAGCCACCACATCCACAAAACCTCCAACCACAACAACCAGCCTTACAACCACCACCTTGACGTCAACACACCCCACGACTTCTTCAGCCACAACCGGCAGAAACCCCAATCACGTCAACACAAGCGCCACCACATCGGTGTCTAACCACACCTCCAAACACCCAGAAGGAGTCAACACCACCACCACGACTAACACCAAAACCACCCCAACCACATCAGCGTTTAACCACACCTCCAAACACCCAGAAGGAGTCAACACCACCACCACCACCACGACTAACACCAAAACCACCACCAGCAATACCAACACCACCAAGACTAACACCAACACCACCCCAACTAAAACAAACACCACCAAGACTAACACCAACACCACCACAACTAAAACAAATACCACCACAACTAACACCAACACCCCCACTACTAACACCAACATCATTAATACCAGCACCAACAACACTAACACCAACACCACTAACACCAACACCACCCCAACTAAAACAAACACCACCACTAACACCAACACCACCCCAACTAAAACAAACACCACCACCACTAACACCAACACCACCCCAACTAAAACAAACACCACCAAGACTAACATCAACACCACCACAACTAAAACAAACACCACCACGACTAACACCAAAACCACCACCAGCAATACCAACACCACCAAGACTAACACCAACACCACCCCAACTAAAACAAACACCACCAAGACTAACACCAACACCACCACAACTAAAACAAATACCACCACAACTAACACCAACACCACCACAACTAAAACAAACACCACCAAGACTAACACCAACACCCCCACTACTAACACCAACATCATTAATACCAGCACCAACACCACTAACACCAACACCAACACCACCAGCACTGACACTAACACCAGCACCAACAACACCAACACCACTAATACCAACACCAACACCCCCACCACCACAACTAACACCAAAACCTCCAACAAAGTCTTTTCCAGCACAACCACCAGTCATCCCGTCCTACCTCACAACACCTCCTCCACCATTTCCACCTCCTCCACCACAAAAACCAGGAGAACAGAAGCCATCAGGCTGCCCACCACAAACGCTCAAGGTGGGGTTTACTACTATGATGGGGTCCCAGGTTGGGCGATCGCTTTACTCGTGTTGGCCTGCATCATCCTCCTGCTCCTCATCATCCTCCTCATCATCACGGTTAGCATGACTTTTCCTCTTTTACTCCAAGCTCATACCAACAGCAGTAGCGGTTCACTTTCTCCACCAAAGCATTCAAAAATCTATTGGGGAACGACTTCATGACCAGTATAAGCAGGGGGCAGCCATACATTCAGCGCCCAGTGAGCCGTAATGGGGACAGTACCTTGCTCAAGGGAACCTCAGGGCAACCTACTGGTCTTGGATTCAAACCCACAACCTTCCGATCCTGACCCCTAATCCCTGAACACTAGTCTGAGCCTCAGGCTAACCATATTAGGACAAAAGCAAAGGCATTTAGAGCCTTTTTAGAACCAATTCTTTAGGAATCCATAAAGTGAACAGAGCCATTTATCAAGAGCAGCCATTTTTTGAAAGCTTATCTTCTGAAAGCTTATCTTCATTGCCATTGTAGCACCTAATACGTTCTCTTGTTCTCTCTCTCTCCAGCTTATCCGATGGTGCTGTGGGGACAAAGAACCACAGTTTAAAGCCCCACCAGAGGAGCACCAGCACACTCCATATGAAAGAACTACTTTTAAAGAACCACTATCTACCCCCACCTACAGCCCCCAGATGCCCCTAAAGAGTCCCATCCTCTCACCTTTTGTAAGAACACCTCTTTAAATTCTTATACGTTTTCATTTTTTACATAAAACGGGTCAGAAATGCAACACACACCTTCACAATCCTTCGAGGGTTTCTAGGATTCCTTTAAAAAAGAGAAATGCCAAGGGAAGCAGTTTTAATGGGGAGAATATTTTTTATATTCCGTTCTGTTCTATAATTCTATTAATAATCTTAATAGAATTACGTCTTTATGAAGTAGATGACACAACAGTGGATTTAGTGCAATAAAAATGTGCCAGTACATTCAAATAGTTTATGTTTGAAAACCTGAAATGTCCTAGAACGTTTGGACAAAAAAATACTGTTGGAACAAAACCTTTTAAATCCATTTTTGTCCATTTTTAAAATTTTGTAAAATAAAATCAGAAAACACAGGCTGCCTTTCACTTTCTCTCATTAGGACCGGGCGAGAAAATGGTACAAAAATAAATTTAATGCCATCTATTTACAAACACTTTTTAGGAGATACAAGGTTTTGATACACTAATGCTGTATTTAACTGAACAGTAATTATAGCTGGTGTTGCACTTCATACCCCGGGCTACTGAACTGCTGCCTTAAGACAAACATACTTTAAAAATACCACTTTTACTATAAAATACAAGCTATTTCAAGTTTCCATTGACTTTATTTTGATACAAGTAATTAATCTAATCAAGCCACCGTCATCATTAGAAGATCAAAAGCTTTTTTGCACAGTAATGTTCATATGATGACTCTGTAAATCAAATCAACATAAAAGAGCGTTTGGAGCACCATATCGCCCCCTACGCTTCCTGTAGTGTAGTGCAGTTTGTCAGAATGACTGCTCGGACCATACGAACATTATGGTATGTTATAGAGCATTATATCGCCTCCTACACTTCCTGTAGTGTAGTGCAGTTTGTTAGAATGACTGCTCGGACCATACGAACATTATGGTGCGTTATAGAGCATTATATCGCCCCCTACACTTCCTGCACTGCATTGCAGTCTGTCTGAATAGCCTTACGACTCAAATGAAAATGATGGAACACTGTTGAGCATTATATCGCCCCCTACACTTCCTGTAATGTACTGCAGTCTGTCAGAATGACTATGCAGGTTATATTTACATTTATGACATTGAGTGTCCAGAGTGTCCTAATTACAGGGAAAGGCCTAATTGTCCTAAGTTAGTCAGTTAAGGTTAAGGGTCTTTCTCAGGAACCCAGTGGTGGTAGTGCCAGAGGTTGGATTTGAACCTGGAACCTCTTGAGCCATAAGTCCATAGGCAAGTACCTCCACTAGACCACCAACATCCCATTATAGAGCATTATATCACTCCCTAAACTTCCTGTAGTGAGTTACAATCTGTCAGAATGATCACTTTAATCATATGATTGTATTAATTATATGGAAACCATACCCTATATGGTAAGGGTGGTGGTGGCTACTTGTCTATGGACCTATGACTCAAGAAGTCCCAGGTTCAAATCCCACCTCCAGCACTACCACCACTGGGTCCCTGAGCAAGACCCTGAACCCTGAGTGTCTCCAGGGGGGACTGTCCCTGTAATCAGGACACTCTGGATAAGAGCGTCTGCTAAATGCCGTAAATGTAAATGAAACCATATTTAAAAAGTTGCTGCTAGGAACACCAGTCTATGATTTTTTTCATGCAGAGTTTCTGGTTTGCTTCCAAAGAAATTACAAACATTCCATTAAGTTAAAAAAAAAGAAGTTTTAATTAAGAAAAGCTTTTCACGACTCAGTTCGACTCACCAAAGCATCCAGTTACAAACAGGTTATCAGCATCCAGTTCACATTATCGACATAAAAGGGAAATGGTGTTATTTGTGCAGCAGCGTGGTGGTGCATTATCGGAGAGGTTTGTTTAATAAATGATAATCATGTCCAAGGCAAACAAATGTTTAGCCATGTGCTGGAGTTTGGTCACAGAGAGCAACGATCAAGTAACTCGCTGTGTAAGAAGGAACAGTTATAGAGCGAAATGAAAATGAAAACGGATCCTTTTACGTGAACAGAGTGGTTGCCTCCAAAACAGAAACTTTCCAGAAAAATTCCACGCTTTATTTAATGGCACTTTCCTTTTATGAAATGAATGATCAATTTTGATCTTTTTTAAACATCATCACTGTCCAAGAAGAACAATCAACTTCAGAGTGTTTAACTCTTCTGATAAGTCGCTGTTAGATTTTATTACACTGGTAAATTTGAAGAATTTGTTTTGGCTCAGTTGTCCTGAGATGTTCATGAAACATTTTATTTATTTATTTATTTATATTATAACTCAGTTTTAACTGCTTTTAAAAATATACATATTTACATTTTTGTTTAATTTCTTTAAGGAAATTTTTACTTATTGCCAGTTCCCACCTTGCTAGAAACCCCTATGAGCCGCCAATGTTATCAATACACATATGTACTGAGTGATGGGGAGAGGGAGGACCACCCTACACACCCAGAAAGAGAGAGAGGACAGTTCTACTGAGTGATGGGGGAGAGGGAGGACCACCCTACACACCCAGAGAGAGAGAGAGGACAGTTATACTGAGTGATGGGGGAGAGGGAGGACCACCCTACACACCCAGAGAGAGAGAGAGAGGACATTTCTACTGAGTGGTGGGGGAGAGGGCGGACCACCCTACCCACCCAGAGAGAGAGAGGACAGTTCTACTGAGTGATGGGGGAGAGGGAGGACCGCATTACACACCCAGAGAGAGAGGACAGTTACATTGAGTAAAGGGGGAGAGGGAGGACCACCCTACCCACCCAGAGAGAGAGAGAGGACAGTTCTGCTGAGTGATGGGGGAGAGGGAGGACCACCCTACCCACCCAGAGAGAGAGAGGACAGTTATACTGAGTGATGGGGGAGAGGGAGGACCACCCTACACACCCCGAGAGAGAGAGAGATCTTGAACTCCTAACTAAGGATTTAACTCATTAGGCCTCCAATTTAAAGACTTTTTTGTCCTCTGCGTTTTCCAGGAGGACCCAGCGAAGCCCAAGCCCAACCGAACAGGGATGTATGTGGTGAATCCAGAGAGATGATGAAGTGAGACACACTGAGAGAGGTGAGTTCACAAACATGAACAAAAGCAATTAGCAGGAAAGCAGCCGCTCCACCTGCTTTCTTTAAGGAAAGGTTCTTCAGTTAGGAACACAATTAGTGAGTCAATGAGCAGAACAAGTCTATTCAGAATGAACAAACACGCCACAGGACGACAATACACATCCAACTCAGAGCGGGGTGAAGGCGCATTAAGCAAAGCCGTCTATTCAGCAGGGCTTTTGCTGCTGTTTGCCCAACACTTACTCTGTACAGTTATACAATCACATTTTAATGCCACTTGTTTGGCGTCCATTGACTCGTCTCTTTCCACCCATAATAAATCCGCCTCACGTGTCAAGTGCAGTGGGTCTGATTCAAAGCTATCGCTGGGAGAGGCTTGCTTTACACGAATACTGATAGACGTTCACGTTTAAAGGAAGTAGTTTAGAGTCAGAAAGCGGGGAAACACGGTCCCGTCAGCTTATTGATGACCGAATTTGGTGTCAGTGAAAGTGACTATTCTTGTCATTGTGTGTACACACAGCGCAGCACACCACAACAAAACTGGACCGCTGCATTTAACCCATGCACAAACACACACCACACAGCAGGGGGCAGCTATGAAAGTGCCCTGGGAGCAGTGACAGCCACGGTACCTTGCTCAAGGCTATCTCAGGGCAACCTACTGGTAAAGAGTTTGACCCATAATCTTTCGATTCTGTGGCTCCCTGACCACCAGGCCACCGCTGCCGGAGACATTGCAGAAGAAATTCTTCATAAAATAAAGCTCTGACATTATTATGTTCAATTAAAACGTCTAGGAAATATTTGCAGAGGGTGCATTTGCCGATGTAAGTGAAACTGAAGTGAAAGTGACCATTTGTCATTGTGAAACACAGCACGCAGTGAACCACAAAAAAACCCATCCTCTGTATAATTAACCCACACACACCATGCAGGAGGGGGCAGCATTATCCAGAGCCCGGGGGGTAGTGATGGGGACGATACCTTGCTCAAGGGTACCTCGGGGCAACCTACTGGTCTGGGATTTGAACCCACGACCTTAAGATCATGGGGTCTAGTCCCTAAAGACTAGGCTGTAACAGTAATCTAAACTGTATCCATTTCTTTACATCCTTTATATAAAACTACTTTTAGAATTAATTTTAAAACAGTAGTGATATAAATGGACGGGTTTGTGTGTCTTATGAATTTATTTCGACCCAACAGAAACGGCCTACAAAACGTGAGAAAAGGATTGACAGAAATACACTTTTTTAAGAATTTTGGCCTTAATTTGGAAGCGACCATGCTTTTAAACCAAATTTTAGTTTCAGCACTTAAGACTGGTCATAAAATTCATTTACATTTCACATTTCAGTCTATAGTTTTAAACCAATTTCACAATTTACACTTGATTTTTAGCGCCCACTGATGGTTTCCCCCCAGTCTGGACTGGAATTGAACGAAATTGAGCATAAACACACGTCTTTTTTTCAGAATACAATGTGCGTTCGATTCATATTTTAAAGTGAAAGTGACAACCCTTGTCAACCCCATGCACACTCAAACACCGTGCAGCAGTGGGCAGCTATTGAAAGCGCCCGGGGAGCAGTGACGGGGACGGCCCCTTGCCAAAGGGTACCTCAGGGCAACCTATTGGGAAGGGGTTCGAACCCCCGATCCTCCGATCACGTGGCTAACGCCCGAACCACTAGGCCACCGCTGCCCCTATATTTATAAGCACAATTCAGTATTGAGCAGCAGAAATTTGCACGAAGCTCCTCAGACGTCAGTACCGACGCATGAGCTGGCAGCAAAATGAGTCCTCAGGCCCAGTCATCGGCATTAATATCAGCATTTTTGTTTATTTTGCACAATATGTCATAAATTATGTCCCGCCCGTGGCCCTGTGAGTCTCCCAGTTGCTGAGAGTCCTCCAGGATGCTTTTACAGTGAGAAAGAAAGCTGGGGATGGGCTTATACAATCAAAACTCACCCTCAGATTCTTTTCTCACGGTTCTGTGTGACTCACTTTACACTCTGTGAACAAGTGTGATTTGGCACCACGTGGTCAAATAGTGAAATCGGCCCATAAACCAATCGCACTCTTAAAAAATAGAGAGACGCTCTATAGCAGCTCATAGAAACACGTCTAATGCAGACTGACTGGCCAGGTTTTACTCTTGATTTTTCATTTCTTCTAATTTTATTTATGCAAAACTAAAACATTTTCATTTTTCCTTCATTTCTCCTTTCAATTCAGGATTTCTGAGAAATGGAAAATGCTGTGGGACGCCTCTCAACCCTCGGACACATCAGCGTCCGGACCGTGATAAAGGGAAATGTACAGCTGTGAGAAAAAGTTTATGAACCCTTGGGAATTACTCGGGAGTCGTGTATGAAGGAATCCTGAAACGCGATGGACTTCGTCTAAATCAGAAATAAAGACTCTTATTTTTTAACCCAAAGCACCTGAGATTAGAGCGTTTGTATTTATATTGATCAAAGAGTTTGAATATTCAATGAAGAAGTATGCGAACCCTTTGATTTTGTAACAGATTGTACATTTATTAAAAAAACTTTTACATTTATAACAATCCACCTTGGCGCTGCTTATTTGCTTATTTTTGTTTTCTCACTTCAAAGGTTTATGTAAGGCTGTCCTCCAGGAGATTACCTTTGATCCACCAGAAATGATACTGCATTCAAAAGATCAAAGTCTTAGTTTCCTTTAAAGTTGAATTTTGGTAAGAATTAAAAAACCTAAAAAAAAATAAAATAAAGCACTTTGTCTCTCCTCTGGACATGTCCAACCTGAGCTGTCCCAGGAGCCCTGTAATATACTCCATCCTTGTCCATCCACGACACCTTCAACTCCGTCTCTAACCCGTATAACAAAACTGGTCTCACTACCATCTCCAACCCATACAGCATAGCTGGTAGACCTTTCCTTTCACTCTTGCTGGTCTCTGTCTGTCACGGATCACTCCAGCCACTCTTCTCCAACCATTCCAACCTTCCTGCACTCTCTTCTTCTCCTCTCTTCCACACTCGCTGTTACTCTGAAGTGTCCACCCCGAGTATTTAAACTCCTCCAACTTCACCTCCTCTACTCCCTCCATCCTCACCACTCCGCTGTCCAGCCTTTCAACCACTCCTGCATTCTGTCTTTGTCCTACTAACCTTCATTCCTCTCCTCTCTAGAGCAGATCTCCATCTCTCCAGGTTCTCCTCAAGCTGCTACAAACATACCAAACAAAATGTTCCTTGCGTTCTGAGGTTCCGAGGTCTCTGAAATCTCTTAATTGGATCCTCTTGCACATGAAATGATGGTTGTGCTGGAGGAAGGCGAGCTGTGCTGTAATGAAGTTTTATTATCAACTACTTCTGTTTTCTGACCCCCTGTGGAGCAGGGAAGCAGATCTGTCTTTTTATATGTCAGGTCTGATCAAGCCTCTCTGTAACTGATCACACCAAACACTTTAACACCAAAACACCAAAAATCTTGCAATGTAAAGATTTTCTAAAGAAAGTTTTTCTTTATTTCTTTTCAAAAAACAAACAAAAACAAAACAAAAAGACAGGAATCCAGCTGATTGGTAAAAAAAAACTTTTCTCACAACTGTATGTACAGTATTGTAGTCATTATCTAGATGTGAGATTGGATTCTATTTTTTGCTGAAGCATTAAAAATGTGGTGATATGATATTAACTCTCTGCAGAAACTCAGCTTTAATCTGGTCACAATGAAGAATTACTGACAATTTGCCATCTTTGGAGTTTTAGCTATGCTTTACGTTTGGAATTGGAATGTGCAGCACTGTGCAAAAGTTTTAGGCAGGTGTGAAAAAATGCTGTAAACAGAACGCTTTCAGAAATATCAATAATGATTGTTTATTTTGATCAATTTACAAAATGCAAAGTGAGGAACAAAAGAAAAATCTAGATCAGATCAATATCTGGTGTTTCTACCTTTTACCTTCAGAGCAGCATCAGTTCTTCTGGCCCCACAGAGCCCTGATCTCCACATCATCCAGTGTGTCTGGATCACATGAAGAGACAGAAGGATGTGAGGAAGCTACATCCACAGAAGATCTGTGCTCAGTTCTCCAAGATGTTTGGAACGACCGACCGGCCGAGTTCCTTCAAAAACCGTGTGCGAGTGTACCTAGAAGAACTGATGCTGTTTTGAAGGCAAAGGGTGGTCACACCAAATATTGATCTGATTTAGATTCTCTTTTGTTCATTCACTGCATTTTGTTGATTGATGAAAATAAATGATCAACACTTCCATTTCTGAAAGCGTTCTGTTTACAGCATTTTACACACCTGCCTAAAACTTTTGCACAGGACTGTATGTTAATATTTTTTAGAGATTTCTGAATCTGAATGCCTCATTTAAAAAAATAACTGTAAAATATACAAGTACGAATTCATTCTGTAGTTTATATATTTAAGTGAAAGTGACTATTCTTGTCATAGTAAAACACGGCACAGCAAATGGTGAGACACAACGAAATTACTCCTCTGCATTTAACCCATACACCCGAACACGTGCAGGAGGGGCCAGCTACTGAAAGTGCCCGGGGAGCAGTGATGGGGATGGTACCTTGCTCAAGGGTACCTCAGGGCAACCTGCTGGTAAGGGATTCGAACCCATATCTTTCTGATCCGGAAGCCATATACTATAAATAGGGCTATATCAATGTGTTTATGGCATCTGTGGGGAATAAAAACAAAAGTTTTTGGGATTAATAAAACAAATGAACACACTGTGGTCTCAGTTACATTATTGGCTTTCGTAACAAAGTGCTTCGAAAATTTGGAATCAAATATATGAGCATGTTGGGTTTGTGGGGAAGGTGTGGCATTAGGCTGTGTTACAAATCTCCAGGTTTGTGTTATGCGTCATTAACACATCATGGAGCGATTCATACGACAGTTAATTCATAATATTAAAATTTGTGACGCCATTAATGTTTAGCTGCTATTAAAGGATGCTCCCGCGTTTGTAAATGTTTGATATTAGTTTGGAACATTTAATGGAAACAGTAAAATCTCAACCGTAGCAAATACTAATGCTAATACTATACATTTCGTAAAGTGGCATTTCAATAAAAAATCAGATTTTAATTGCACATTTACGTGGGTCATTCTGTAACAACACAACCATTTAACGTTTGTCAAAAATGATAAAAAGAGTGTTTTCATTTGTATTCTTGCGAACGAGACTGTGAGGACTGGATGCTGGGAGCAAACATCTTTTGGAAAACAAATCTGGGCTCAGTCTGAAAAAGTCCCGGCGCCATTAAACAGATAAGGATAAAAACATTCGCACGTGAGCTCGGGGACCCCATGGTCCTTAAAGGACCTCTCGCGGTGCAGTGTATCAGCTGTGTTGGGATTAATGTCGCTTAAATGGCCTCAGAATAAAAACCAGCGTCCCGCCCTCACATGTTCCCACATCAAAACTAATCTCAATTTCCTCCCCGTCACATCCAGGCCTGGCATTAAAGGGGCATTACTTACTTGAACTGAAAGAAATTCCACCTGAAAAGGTCACAGTGTCACTCGCAGGTCTTAAAAGCATCTAAAAACAAGCTCTTATCTTTATTTAAAGGCTAATCTAAAGATTTTCCGGATTCAGGGCCACAGGCGTACAGCATGCCGCCACTCTGAAGACGAGAAACGTTTTACGATAAAACGCTTTCTGTCCACCAATAGAGTCATGGCCTGAGGTCCAGAAGAACAACTGTTGCATAATCGAACATCTGCACGGTTGCGTGAACACCGTTCTTTACGTTCAATTAGCGAATCACAGGCCAATCAGCAGAACGTTTATCGGTTACTACAAACACGACCGTTTCCCTGTAACGATGAGAGTGATGGCTCGGCGATAAGGCTCATTTACAGGATGATTAATTTGAGATTCATCGAGGAAAAGATAACAATAAAGACCAAAAGGTCAAATGCACAATAGTAGGTGTAACCAAATACTGTCTAACTGAGAGAACGTTCCTCACAAATTCACCCACAGGTGGAGAAGCAAAGCACAAATACTACAAACAAAACAACAAAATCTGGCAGAAAATAGATACAACTTTTTGGTTTCCATCAAACGCCCTTACTCCAAAAGTGCTTAGGAGCGTTTTTCTCCTTTTACTTCTATTCATGCTGAAGTTGCTCCAGACCTTCCTTTTCTCAGGTGTGCATCGTGCACCTGGGTTAAGCACCGAACTTCTGCAAGTTCAGAGTGAATGGGTTTCTCCACTGGCTGGCCTGAAAACGAGACTTTAAGTAGAGAAATGATGATTCAGATTTTGGGATCAATGCATTTTTAACTAAATCACTGCATCGAATTTGCTTTAAAAGGTCCAGTAATACGTGTGTTTCAGTGTGTCTGGTCAGTTCATTGGCATTTGACTGTATTTTCTAACATTTTCCACCTGCAAGACCTCCCTCTGTCCACTCTGCTCTCTCATGAGGTGGCATATATGAAAAAAAGTTTTTTTCCTGTTGAAGTTCTTTAGAAGATCCAGAATTTGTTTGTTTCCTTAATACTGAGAAGCACATTCCCTCAAATGGAGCCTTAGTCTCTGAGGTTCTGCAGCTCCTAGGCCTGTTCTTCACACTGCTGCAGCTTCACCGCTGCTTCTGGAGGTTTCACAGAAAGATGTCCTGAAGGATCACTCTGGGCTGCAGAATTGACGTGTAAAATCCCTTCTGGAGCATCTTTGAAGCAGAATCAACTCTGATGCCATGCTGAGACTGTATTTCTGTCTTCTAGAGGGATCCAGACGAGTGAATATTCAAGTTATTAATGTGGCATTTGCATAGAAATTGATTTTTTAAAACTATTTAAAAATATTTGTAAGCAGATCAGTAATTCGTTATTCAGTGTGACTTGTTTTTAAAAAATCATGTCATTCGCAAATATTGTCTCTAGTTTAAACTAAACTAGGATCAGAAACAGGACGCAAATAAACCTGGTTTGGAAATGAGGCCCAAAAGAAACCTAGTTCAGATACAGGCCTGGCTCTCAGTAGAAATGATTCTGATTTAGAGCTAAACCTGTTTCAGATATGGAGCTCAGAATTAACCAGGTTCAGGTGCTGAGCTCAGACTAAGCTTGGATTGGATGTAGTGCTACGCTTGGTTCAGTTATAGAGCACAGGCTAAATGCATGAGTCAAATGTAGAACTCATGGTTCATATACAGAGTATATTACCCAGAGTAAACCTGGCTCACAAAAGAAGCTCAGACTAAACCTGGTTCAGATACAGAGCTCAGACTAAACTTGGTTCAGATACAGAGCTCAGACTAAACCTTGTTGAGAGTTCAGACTAACCTTGGTTCAGATACAGAGCTCAGACAAAACCTGGTTCAGATACAGAGCTCAGACTAAACTTGGTTCAGATACAGAGCTCAGAATAAACTTGGTTCAGATACAGAGCTCAGAATAAACGTGGTTCAGAAACAGAGCTCAGACTAAACTTGGTTCAGATACAGAGCTCAGAATAAACGTGGTTCAGAAACAGAGCTCAGACAAAACCTGGTTCAGATACAGAGCTCAGACAAAACCTGGTTCAGATACAGAGCTCAGACTAAACCTGGTTCAGATACAGAGCTCAGACAAAACCTGGTTCAGATACAGAGCTCAGACTAAACTTGGTTCAGATACAGAGCTCAGAATAAACGTGGTTCAGAAACAGAGCTCAGACAAAACCTGGTTCAGATACAGAGCTCAGACAAAACCTGGTTCAGATACAGAGCTCAGACTAAACCTGGTTCAGATACAGAGCTCAGACAAAACCTGGTTCAGAAACAGAGCTCAGACTAAACTTGGTTCAGATACAGAGCTCAGAATAAACGTGGTTCAGAAACAGAGCTCAGACTAAACTTGGTTCAGATACAGAGCTCAGACAAAACGTGGTTCAGAAACAGAGCTCAGATAAAACCTGGTTCAGATACAGAGATCAGAATAAATCTTGTTGAGAGCTCAGACTAAACCTGGTTCAGATACAGAGCTCAGACAAAACCTGGTTCAGATACAGAGCTCAGACAAAACCTGATTCAGATACAGAGCTCAGACAAAACCTGGTTCAGATACAGAGCTCAGACTAAACTTGGTTCAGATACAGAGCTCAGACTAAACCTGGTTCAGATACAGAGCTCAGACAAAACCTGGTTTAGAAACAGAGCTCAGACTAAACTTGGTTCAGATATAGAGCTCAGACAAAACCTGGTTCAGATACAGAGCTCAGACTAAACTTGGTTCAGATACAGAGCTCAGACTAAATTTGGTTCAGATACAGAGCTCAGACTAAACCTGGTTCAGACTCAGAGCTCAGACTAAACCTGGTTCAGAGCTCAGACTAAACCTGGTTCAGACACAGAGCTCAGAATAAACCAGTTTCAGACGCAAAGCTCAGATTAAACAGAGTTGCACAAAACGTTTAAGACATTAACTGCAACCCTGCAGATTACAAATAAACAATAAAGCAAACAATATTCCAATTCACAAAAAAGTTCTTAACGAATTTAATCAGCGGGCAAACTCATTAATCACTGAACGTCAGTCCCACTAAAGGGGCCGTGCCTCGTTCTATCTTTAGCTACGAGTCTGCGTCACAAAGTAATCACAATACCAAGAAAAAAACTATTGTTTAAAGACCATTATTCAACATTTACATCATGAAACATATCTGTAAAGGACCATGTGGACATGGACACACACACACACACACATTTATTTACAGAGATATCGCCTGATATTCATATTGACAGACTGTATCATTTTTGATCTTCTGCCTATAGGAGCAGAAATGTGTCCAAATTAAATGTGAATTTTTCTGATTATTTGACAATAAAACAGGTTTGGACACACATACTCACAGAAGAAGAAAGGGAAAAGTATACAAAGTGTCTCCGAAGAGCCTCATAATGAGTCACTCCGAGTTCTGCTTGATCGTATTAATCGGGTGTTGTCTGTTGGGGCATGTGCGTCAGAGTTTTATCGGCCCTTCGCTTATCGGGGAAGCCGGTGTACCCGGTGACCCAAAACAGGGCCATTGGAGCAACAGCGCGGTCATAATGAGGGTGCTGGACTTTGGTCTTATGGGTCATAACTATGTAGAGGTCACGTTCTTGACCTACTCCTGACCTGAGTAATCTTGAACCTTCTGCTTTTGGGAACCCTTTTCCGACCAGCCGTGGACAAGTGAGGACTAGGCTCCATAATCTGGTCATCTGGTCCCCGGGCGCTTTCAATAGCTGCCCACTGCTGCACGGGTTTGAGTGTGGTTCATGTGTGCTGTGCCGTGACCTCGCAATGACAAGGGTTGTCACTTTCACTTTCACTTTCACTGCTCCCTAGGTGCTGGATATGGCTGCCCCCTGCTGGGCGGTGTGTGTTGGTTAACTACAGAGGAAGTGTTTCACAAAAAGTTAAACATAGTCACTTTCACTTTCATGCCGGCTACTAGGCAAGATAAGTTTCCTTCTGTAGCTCCTTTCATACACCGCATGGCTTACAAATGAGCAGATACACAGCTTTTCAAATAGAAAAGAGAATAGGACATAATTATAACAATCAATTCATTTTTAAAAAGAGATTTAAAGATGAGAATAACACAAAGAGCTGCCACATTAAAGTCATTGCCCGGTGAAGTGAAGGGGTGGAGAGATTCGGCAGCAAGTGAACAGTTCTTAAAGCTGATTCAGTGAAAATGGACAAAGTAAGGACAAAACTGCTGCAAGGAAGGACCACGGTCTGGTCCGATCCCACAGGTGAGCTACAGAAGCAGAAACTACGGAAAAGGTTCTGATAGAAGGTGTGAGAACACACAGCGCAGCTGTGTATGGAACTCCAGACCAGTCGGTGTCCATGCTGACTCCTGTCCACCACCCAAAGCTGTCCTTACCTGGGGAAGAGACGTCACCAGGATGTACCATGGGAAGCCAGCAGTGTGATGTTTTGGAGAATGATCTGCTGGGAAACCTTGGTTCCTGCATTCATTTGGACTTTATTCTGATACATAATTATTTCCTCTGGTCATTATTTTGAATAATAATATTGGACATCAAAAAACAGCAGCTCCTACTGTGGAGAGATGGTGGGTTTGGTGTCCTTGAGGACGTGGACGGAGGTTTCATGAGCAGATCAATGCAGTTTTACTAACTTTTTGGCCATTTTGAGAAGCTCCCTGCTTTTGTTGGTCAAGATTACCACAAACGCTTATGGGCAGCGGTGGCCTAGTGGTTGCCCTGAGTTACCCTTGAGTACGATACCGTCCCCATCACTGCTCCTTTTTTATAGCTGCCCCCTGCTGCACCGTGTTTGTGTGCATGGGTTAAATGCAGAGGTCCAATTTCGTTGTAATTCACTGTGTGCGGTGACCTCGCAATGGCAGCAGTCACTTTCACTTTCACTTAAACACACACCATTTTTCTATTATGAGATAAAATGTGTTTCATTAGTTTGCTGTTGAAGGTTAGTGCATGAAAATACTCAGTATCAGACCTACAAAGTCGAGGAGAACATGCTAAAACTATATTGAACCTTGGAAATGTTTACTTTTTTGTAAAAATGATGAAGTGAAGACCATCAATAGTGGAGGAAACTGTGAGTAGGGGGTCCAGCAGCATCACATTTAAGTATCCGGGGATCCCATACTGAATGCACTTTGTATCACCACATTACAGATTCTGGGAAATTAAAAAAGACCCGTTGCTGGTTATGGGAAAAACCCGCCAAAATTTCTGGAATTGTGAAGGGTCAGACTTATAACCAGAGGGTTGCCAAATCACCTTCCTGCACCTGCAGGAAAATACCAAGGGAACTAACCTTTTCCTAACTAGCACTACACTTCTTCTTTCTCCTCTTTTCTATCTCCTAATAAAAACATTTGGCACTTTGTGTAGACGTTGACTTCTTGGACTCGTTCATGACTTGCCAAACGGTTGATCGACAGTCGTTGACTTGTTGATGAAGAACAGATATGGATGCAAAGTCTACATCGCTCTGAATAGGACACTTCCTAACTCCTGGGTCTATGGCTGAAGTGCCCTTGGGATTTAAACCCACAACTCTCTGATATCACAGGTGTGTGAGTTCACTACTGGTGTGTAGGAAGAGTTATATAAGGCCCACTGTGTGAGTTCAAGTTCACTTGAAAAGGCTCAATAGGGCTAAACAGCATGCCGTATGTAGGGAGTAGGACTCGTTGTCAGAAGGTTGTGGGTTCAAATCCCAGATAAGTAGTATGCCGAGGTAAGCAAGGTACCGTCCCCATTGCTGCTGGATATCTGCCCCCTGCTGGATGGTGTGTGTGGGTTAAATACAGAGGATGTTTACATGTGCTGTGTTCACAATGACCGGCAGTCACTTTCACTTTCACTTCCTCAGGGTCCAAGGAAAGGCTCTGGGACCTCGTGCTAGAGGCTCATAATTTACTGTTGGCCATGCCGAACTGACGTCACGTGGGGTGCTTTTTCTTATGAACACTTTTTCATTCGAAAGAATGTATTCTCATCACTTGGTGATTTATTGAATCTATTTATCCAAAAAAATCAAATCACACAATATCATACAGACATCTCAGGGTGCAGTTATGGGTCAAATGATCAAATTGCAGCTGCAGAAAACACTGACTCGTCACTTTCCCACCGAGCAGCTTCATCTGCTGCCATCTAGTGCAAAGCAAAATACAGTGCAGCACACACACGACGTGCAGAGAAACAGATGTGATGAAATGAGTGTGAGAGGTGTGAGGAAGGAGTGAACACTGCACCATTTCCTAATCTATAACAGCACACACACTCGTGCTTAGCAGTCAAGTGTGGCTTCGTTTTCTGAGCCGTTTCTGAGGTTAAAACGTCTAATAATCCTGAACGTGGAACCTAAAAACACAGCAGCCTTTATTTACAGAGAAAAAGGAGCAAGTAGATGCTGTAAATGGGGTCACATGATGAAAAGAATCGGGCCCGTCCCGAGTCTTACGCACCGGAATGATCAGATATTACAAAAATGGAGACTTCTCATTATTTCCTGTGTCTCAGTTCAGGTACTATGCACTTCTTTCATACACTATATAGTGCTGCTTGAAGTTAAGATAGATAGATAGATAGATAGATAGATAGATAGATAGATAGATAAAACATCGTTCGGGTTTGATTTAAATTCCTAAAAATCTGTCGTCATTGCAGGACATAAGATATTGTGCAAAAGTCTTGAGCCCCTCATTTCCTCACCTTGTTGGTACAAAAATATCATTTTCATGCGCAGCTAATGTTCAGGTAAGAGGCCCCAGGATCAGAAGGTCATGGGTTCGAATCCCAGACTGGTAGGTTTCCCTGAGGTTCCCTTGATCAAGGTACCGTCCCCATCACTGCTCCCCAGGCGCTGGATATGTCTGCCCCCTGCTGGACGGTGTGTGTGGGTTAAATACAGAGGATGTGTTTGACTGTGGTTCACTGTGTATTCACAAATAGTCCCTTTCACTTTCACTTCTGCCTCTCACACTGTCTTATCTTTGACCAACTGTGTCGATTAAATGAAAGAAACAGGAACAAATGTTTTAGTGGGGGTAAGGGCCTAAAGATAAAAGGCTCTAGATAAAGGGGTTCCAGCCACTCAGTAGTAAACGAATCCCTTGATCATCTGGAATCATCTGCTCCTGTTTCTTCGCTGCTTCATGTCTGAAGTTAGACGCTTTGTTCTGCTTGAAGGTTCAGATGTAGATCACTGTGTGGATTAACCAACACAGAACTATCAAACTGCTCAGGTACAGAGACTGGACTGAACATGAGAGACAACAACACTGTCCTTCAGGAAGATCTGGAGAACTGTCCCTCAACATTAACAATACAAGAAAGTCTGGAAACAAAGTATGAAGAAATGAGGGGTTTAAGACTTTGGCACAGGACTGTATAAACTGTAGTGGGGCTCCTCGTCCCTGGGCCAGCAGAGGTCTGATGTGAAGTCTAACAAGGCTGATTCTAGGCTGGGCGTGGCAAAAATGCACGATATAAAAAAGACAACATGAAAGAAAAGAGCACATCATTTGTTCATGGCACACGTTCTAAATCACTAATCACACTCATTCCCTTCATAGTGCACTCGTCAGGCTACAATGTGAGATTCATATAATAATGTCCAGCTCGAATGACAAAAATGCCTCGATTACATTTGAAGTAAAAAAAGAAAAAACTGTACGAGATACTCTATATTATAATATGTACCAATATACCGTTTACTGGGATGGACAGATCTGTGTTGGGTGTGACAAGGATGGACAGGATTAGAGTTTATTAGAGGGACAGCTGAGGTTAGACAAAGTTAGTGAGACTGTGTGGGTTTGGACATGTCCAGATGAGAGACTAGGATTATATCGGGAGAAGGATGTTGAGGATGGAGCTGCCAAGAAAGAGGAGAAGAGGAAGGACAAAGAGGAGGTTTATGGACGTGGTGAGAGAGGACATACAGGTGGTCGGTGTGAAAGAGGAAGATGCAGAAGACAGGAAGACATGGAGACAGCTGATCTGCTGTGGCGACCTCTGAACAGGAACAGCCGAAAGAAGAAGACGACATATATATGTGGACATATTGGACAGTGCAGGACAGCGTTTCGTCTTGTTCACTGTTCGGTTTTGCAGATCAGGACACTTTCTCCAAAGCACTGACCTTAAGCTTCGCATAAACACTCCCTCCAGAGTCTAAAATGACAGATTTTCAGAATCCTATCAGTTTTGCTTGAAAAAAATGACACCGGCATCAGGTAGATGTTAAAGTTTGATCGAAATTTCAAGCTGATGTTCGATAGAGCATTCGTTTACGCCCTGGAAGAGCAGAACGTTCCGGTGAGGGTGGGTTAAAATTCTCATTTTCTCATCTGGTAGGAGAAATGATCTTATTTTACTTCTTTTTTTATTGATTTTCATATCAACGTATTGGTTTTGTGCATCATAAACAATCAGAATAACCTGTGATCCATTTTACATTTGTCTTTTTCTTTATTACCTGCAAATATCGCATGTTCTGATTGGCCGCCTTGTAGGAATTGTGTGATTGGAGACCGTGGGAAAGAAATAATCTTCATTCTCCTTTCTTTCACTCTCATGTCTGGATTTTTCAGAAAGCTGCAGCAATCTATTTGCTGAAACTAACTTCAATGGGCTGCTGTCAGCTAAATAGGCGGGGTTAAAATGCTGTAGGTGAGAATGGGCGGGGCTAAGATGCTGTAATGGGCAGAGTTCAGCAGCTGTTGTGGCATGCAATGGACAGCGCTAAGCCGCTGTAGATCGTTTGGGCGGGGATAAGCTGCTGTTGGTGAAAGGGGCGGGGCAAGGCTGCTTAGGGCTGAACAGACAGGCCTTACCCTTTACAGGTGCAATAGGTGGAGCTGAGTTTCCAAAGGTGGAATGGGCGGGGCTAAGCTCCCATTGTCTTGCATGTAGGACCACATGGTTTGGGGAGTAAATGGAAGATTTGGACTTTTTGGTGCTTTCTTTAAGCGTGCTTTGAAGAAATTGACTCAAGGTGCGTCCTTTCACATAACAGGACATGTTGCTGAAACATCACATGACATTATTTCAGAATAATAACACCGGTTAGTGACACTTATTTGGCAGGAATGAAAGTTTACCTCCGTCCTTGAGGAGGTATGAGTCTCTTTTCACTGTTGGACAGCCGGGAGTGCTCTGTTAGGTGTGGCACACAACCTGAGTCACTCTCCGGTTCTCCTGAATCGCAACGACCCCACAGCGACCCTGTCTGACCCCTCACGGACTGGAGGCGAGGGATCCCATGACCCGAGGTCAGACCTCCGCTATAGAGTCGATGGGCTCCACCTGAGGTTCAGTAGGAGGGGTGGGAGCCTCTTCCACTATTACTGGTGCTGCTTCAGGCTCCACCTCCGTCACCACCTCCTCCACCTGCTGGAGCTAAAGGCATCCATGAGGCGAGTGGTGTAAGGAAAGAAAGGAAGAGAAAAGTGATAACCTTGATTATATTAGTAGTAAACAGATCTTGTCGATGATTGATAGGCACAAGAACTGAAAATTTCTTTTATCATCATGCAAAAACTAATCATGCCAGGTTATCAAGATGTTCTGGGAGGGAAGGAAACGGTGATCAGGAATCAAAACTGATTATTATTATTATTATTATTATTAGAGTTGTATATCTTGGTCTAAAATCAAGCCCAGTGATTTGTATTTCTCCAGCAAAATCTTTTTTCGGAGCTATTTTGTGGGTGTGAGCTGTTGACGTACCTGAGCGGGAGCCGTCTCAGGTTGGGGCAGAGACACAGGACGCTGACCTGCTCCAGGCTGCTGAACAAGAAGAGACAGTGTATAAATGTCTGTTGCTGAGATGAGACGAAGTGCAGTGAGATGAGGTGAGAGAAAGTAAGATGAGGTGAGAGGAGTTAAGAGGTGGTGAGATGAGATGAGGTGAGATGAGAGCTGGTAAGAGGAGAGGAGATGAGATGAGGTAAGGTGAGGTGAGATGAGGTGGAGTGAAGGGAGTTGAGTTATGTTGAGATAAGATGAGAGGAAGTAAGATGAGGTGAGAGGAGTTAAGAGGTGATGAGGTGAGGTGAGATGAAGTGAGATAAGGTGAGGTGAGATGAGACTTCATTAACCCCACAACATATTTCTCTCCTTTATTTTTGCTCAATGCTATGAAACAGATTAAAAACAGAAGTAAAAGAAAAACAAAAACTACTTAAGAACCTTCTGACGAGAATCTTCATTCTTTATGTTCTACAACAACCCCTGGTTAGTTCTACTAGAATTTAATTCCAAGTGTTCCATCATTTTTTCCAATCCGATTTTACTTCCAGTCCACTAAAGATCTGAAACCTGTAGAGCTGCAGGATTAAAGCTAAAAAAAATGTCAAACGACTTCTAGATATGACAGAATAGAGGAAAAAATGTTATGAAGATAAAAATAAAATAGAACAAAATAATCATTTCAAATAAAATAAATCTGCTGACCTGTTGGCTTCCTCGGGCCATCAGAACTCTGAGTCCAAAGAGAATGGTCACGATGCAGATCACCAGCTCCACCACCAGGAACAGCACCAGCGTGGCCAGCAGGCCGTCAATCAAGAGCTAAACCCGCCCCCAGACAGAGAGAACGCAGGCAGGATCAGGACGGACGCTCAGCGACACTTCGTTGTAATGATGCAATCTTCTAATCTCCACACCCGACATATCAAACATCCACAAAATGCCATTTAAACACCACACGCATGTAATTTGCAGACATTTTTAAAACACTGGCCCAAAGTGCAAAACTAGGAAGACCACAGTGACGCAGTCTCGGCGTCACAGACTCTCGACTTAGCAAAGAAAAGGAACAAATTTCCTCCATAAAACATTTTCAGAGACATGAGAAGAAGCCGATTAGAGCGAAAGCTGAACAGAAGGTTCAGGTGCTGCAGAAACTCTGTGAATCTTCACTTGAGCGCAGTGCTTTCCTATCAAGACCGTTAAGCAGCTTCATGCATTACAGAGCCTAGAACACAAGAGCGGGTTTTACTTACTTTACAGTTTCTTTCGACCTTATAAGTGCATTTCTCGAAACAGTACTGTTGCTTTAGGAGGGCAGACAAAAGAGACAAAGGCGAGTTGACATCTTGCAAAAAAGACGAAAGGCAACATTTAAAGCCTGGAAAACCCAGAGACTGTTACAGTTTTTAAAATGGTCAATCAAACGTCTTTCTCTTTCTCGAAAGCCTGTACCAAGTGCAAACTGTCAGAATGTGAGATTAATTTAATAAAAGCTGTAAAACTCTGATTTGTTTACTTTCTTTGGACAGTTTGATGTAGAACAGCCAGAAAGTGGTTTATTTTTGGAGGCAAAAGCATGTATCCCTTGTAACTGTGAATAAGTTTTGGCCTATCCACATTCAGTAGGTTGCCCTGAGGTACTCCTGAGCAAGGTACCGTCCCCGTCACTGCTCCCCGGGCGCTTTCAATAGCTGCCCACTGCTGCACGGTGTTTGTGTGCATGGGTTAAAAGCAGAGGTCCAATTTCGTTGTGGTTCATGGTGTGAAGTGCTGTGACCTCGCAATGACAAGGGTTGTCACTTTCACTTTATCTGTTCTCCTCCAGCAAAGGCAGATGGTCTTTCCTCTCCTATACAACCACAAACATTCACTTACAGCTCTGTGCAAAAGTCTTGAGCCACTCATTTCTCCATATTTTGCTCCCAAAATCCAAGAGCTTCTTGTATGTTTAATGTTGAGGAGCAGTTCTCCAGATCTTCCTGAAGGACAGTGTTGTTGTCTCTCATGTTCAGTCCAGTCTCTGTACCTGAGCAGTTCTCCAGATCTTCCTGAAGGACAGTGTTGTTGTCTCTCATGTTCAGTCCAGTCTCTGTACCTGAGCAGTTTGATAGTTTTGTGTTGGTTAATCCACACAGTGATCTACGTCTGAACCTTCAAGCAGAACAAGGCCATCTAAGCAAGCAATCTTGGTGTCACATTTGACAATAAGCTCTCATTCTCCTCCATATTGTTCACCTTTTCCTTATCTATGACATCAGAAGAATTCCACCATTTCTCACCACCCAGGTTACGGAGTTGCTCGTCTGGTCATCTCTAAATTGGACACTGTAGCTCTCTGCTGGTGGGTCTTCCATTGAAGGTAACAAGCACTTCAGGTGATCCAGGATGCTGCTGCAAGATGAATCTTCCTAAATCCTCAGATACTACGCCACAACTGTGGGATCAGGCTCCCTGTGGCTGCAGGTTTAAAACACTTGCCTTCAAGACCATGAACACAGTCACACTTTCTTGACAGCACTGATCAAGCAACATGTCACTGTTCATCTTCTCAGAATGTGAAGCTCAGCTCACCTTGAAGCTTCCTTAAAACAAGATATAGACATAAAGCAGTGAAGGAAGAGCTGCAGAAGATCAGGCTGGTGATTAGTTTATAGGTGACGCTGAACGCCAACTTCTCTCTTTGTGTTGTAGACTGGATTTACATGTGTGTTTACACACAGTGCAGGTCTCATCTTCCTACAGAACACAGAAATTAGAGGCTCGGGACTTTTGCACAGTATCCTGGCTAAACTCTAAAGGTGCTAAGTGAAGAGATCTTTCTCTAAACACAGCTGAACTGTTGGGTTTCTCCAGCAATTCTGAGAATCTTCTTCACCAGAAAAACATTCTGGGGATGAATTTGGTTTGAGCCATAAAGATCTGAGTGTGCTATGAGTTCTGTCCTTCCGGCAGGACCATAACAGCCAGCGCCTCAGATCCAGAGCAACCAAGATAATCAAAAACCTAATCCAAACAATAACCTGCTGTGCTCGGGCCTTGGAGAAGGTTCTGCAGGATAAGGATCTGAGGTTACCTTGAGCATGATACTGCCACCATCACTGTTTCCTGGGTACTTGATCTGGCTGCTCACTGCTGGATGGTATGCGTGGGTTAAATACAGAAGATGCAAGGCAGACAGATAAATTATTTTTGGACAGATTTCTACATTGCGTCTCATCCAAAGCAATCAAAGCAAGGATGAATAAAGTCTATTTCTCCTTTTTCCCATGAAGTGGGTGCACAAAATCTTCTTCTTCTTCTTTTGGCTGCTCCAGTTTAAGAGTCGCCACAGCAGATCATCCGTTTCCATTTCTTCCGGTCATCTGCATCTTCCTGCTTCAAACCGACCACCTGCATGTCTTCTCTCACCACATCCATAAACCTCCTCTTTGTTCTTCTTCTTCTCCTCTTTCCTGGCAGCTTCAACATCCTTCTCCTGATATACTCCTCGTCTCTCCTCTGGACACGTCCAAACCAACACAACCTTGCTTCTCTAACTTTGTCTCCAAAACATCCAACCTGATCTGTCCCTCTAATATACTCATTTCTAATCCTGTCCATCCTCGTCACACCCAACGAACATCTCAGCATCTTTAACTCTGACACCTCCAGCTCCGCCTCCTGCCTTTTCTTCAGGGCCACCATCTCAGTAATATCATTATTGGGCTCAAATAAGAACTGACAGTGATCTGTAACCAAACCGCAACCCATTAAAACCCCGTTTTAACCAAAAACCAAAACTGAAGTGTTTTCAGCTCTATACCTCATCACGAGCAATACGAGCAGGTGTGAACACAGCCATTTGAACCATACCCAAATCAGAATTTCTCGACCCACTTCATGAGGTCTGAGATGCATTCCAGTCACGTTACAGCAGTGTGAACACATTCGTCTCTCTAACACATTCAACCCCAAAGCCCCTCCCAGTGCTGTGATAGCGCCCCCTGCTGCTCTACTAGTAGAAGAGACTGCCGTCTTAGAAAGCCTCCCCATAATGCAGCCTCGCTTCTCCTTCAGCTCATCTTCATTCTCCTTATCCACTCTCCATGAGCACCAATGAAGCTCCAATGGTGTTAAACTCCACACAGTTGGAGAGGTGTTCATCACACCTTTTCCTCCAAACATACCTTTGCACATCGTGGTTAAAATATTCTTTTTTGACTTTAATCACAGGACTTTCCCAAATGCATCAGCCTTGAGGAGTTAGAGAATTTATGCAGCGTACACTCTGCATCGCCTGGGGTTTCTTATGAGGATCAAAGCCTAAAAAGCTATTTTGGTACAAAAGGATAGCTCAACTATTTTGGGGTGTCCAAACTTGGACATGGTGCACCTTTCCAGAAACCACTTCCATAAAATGTGTCAACTTTATGGTGTCCAGTTCATCTCCTGCCCTGTAAAAATTCATAGCTAGTGTTTAGGGACGAGGCCCCAGGATCAGAAGGTCGTGGGTTCAAATCCCAGATCAATAGGTTACCCTGAGGTACACCTTGAGCAAGGTAACGCCCCCCGTCACTGGAGAAAGAAAAGCATGTGTGAGCAGTTAGTGTCGTTTTCCATTTACACTTCTTTTTTGTGGGTTTGTTTTGCACTTTGGTACAGTGCCTTGAAAATGCATTGCTGCTATTTAATCTAAAAACTGTAACAGCATATGTGATAAAAGTCTGACATTTTTATACTCGGCCGTCACCCCATTTCAACAAAAGGCTCTCGAACATGCCGTAACGAAAAATCCATTACAAATCTAATTCAGAGCATGCACAGCAGTCTTGATTTCCACACAGATGTCCAGATCAAGTTCCTCTGAAGAGCTCAGGAAAGTGGAACAAATTCTGACCAGTGAGGTCGAAAACGTCAGCGGTGACTCTACTCACGTTAAAATGCTATTGTGCATAATATTGTTCTGTCAAATATGTTTGGGAAACAACTTGAGACATTTCTCAGCTTTTAGAAAAGACCAGAAAGCATGAGACAAAAATGTAAAGACATTTACAGAGCGACTTCCATTCCCTGATTACAGGGACAGTCCCCCTGGAGACCCTCGAGGTTCAGGAACCCAATGGTGGTTTTGCTGGAGGTGGGATTGGAACCTCAGACCACTTGGTCCACAGGTAAGTATCCTATCACTAGACCACCCACTCACAACACTGAAGGCAAGGAGAGGCTGCTGAACTCTGCGAAGAAATATGTGCAATATGACTGTAACATAAATCTAGAGCCAAACCTCCAAGAGTAAAGGAGCGAGGATGAGGATGAGACTTAAACTAAGATCTAAACTTGCAGAATCTCCTTGATTTGATTGATGTCTCTTTCATATGAAAATCCAATAATGTAAAAACAGAATAGATCTATACGATAAAAATACCAGCTGAAAGTTGAATTTTCTCATTTTAAATAATCAATAAGAGGAAATAAGTGGAAAAGAGGAAGACCAAAGAGGAGGTTTATGCTTGTGGTGAGAGAAGATATGAAGGTGGTCGGTTTGATGGAGGAAGATGCAGAAGACAGGAAGACATGGAGATGGTTGATCTGCTGTGGCGACCCCTAAATGGGAGCAGCCAGAAGAAGAAGAAGAAAAAGAAGGTAAGCAGACCAGCATGTTGAGCGGTGTTTTAACTCTTTTCGTGGTAACAAAAGAACAATCAGTCTATCACTAACTTTTAAAATCTTGCGCAGATAGAACACGAATAAAGTTTGATGAAGTGAAAAACCTGAACCGAGCGAAACGGCCATTTCTGACATGGGGATTAATCTCCAAACAATCCAGAAACTGAAAGTGAAACTGGCTAAGCAACTGGTTCATAAGAGATAATGTCACAAAATTGTAAGAAATTACAAGCATTACAGTAATATATTGATGTTCTCAGCCTCTCTCTTGTTTGTGTCCATCATTTCTAATTTTGTTTCTTTTTAACCTGCATCATCATCATCATCATCTCAGCTCATCTTCTGCTAGGGGTCACCACAGCGCATCATCTGTCTCCATTCCTTCCTGTCCTCTGCATCTTCCTCTTTCTCTCACCACATCCAAAAACCTTCTCTTTGGTCTTCCTCTTTTCCTCTTATCTGCAGGTTCATCCTTAACGATCTTCTCCACGTCTCTCCTCTGGACGTGTCCAAACCAACACAACATTGCTTCTCTAACATTGTCTCTAAACTGTCCAACCTGAGCCGTCCCTCTAATATACTCACTTCTAATTCCGTCCATCCTCGTCCCTCTCAACACTAATCTCAGCATCTTTAACTCTGACACTTCCAGCGCCGCCTCCTGTCTCCTGTATCCTTGCTGGTCTCACTACCATCTCCAAGCCGTACAACTTAGCTGGACCCACTACTGTCCTGTAAACCTTTCCTTCCACTCTTGCTGGTACGCATCTTTCACAGATCACTCCTGTCACTCTTCTGCACCCATTCCAACCTGCCTGCACTCTCTTCTTCTCTTCTCTTCCCCGAGTATTTAAACTCCTCCAGCTCACACTCCTCCACCTCACACTCATGTGTTCTTTACATCATATAACCTCCATATGAGACCCCAACTCCTCCTCCTGGAGGTTGAAGAGTTTCTCTGGACCATATCACGTGTTTTTAACGGATTTGTTCCACAGAAACACATTTCACAGAACTTCTGCCCTCAAGCCTTCATTATAGCCAGCCTTCAGCTCTTGGTTCAGGGAACAAGTTTGAAATAATGTGTTAATCGGTCAGATTACGCAGATATAAACCAGGGCCAAATCATATTCCTCTCTGAAATCTCTGAACATCATGTGCTGCAACATAAAGCCAGGAAATCAAGACAATATGGACAGCGTTCATATGCAAACGGAGGCACATTCGTGGACGAGCGAGGAGAAGTTTGATCAAAAGGCTGAGCACATGCACGTCACTAAACACAAGTGCAAATCTGCTCGTCTGATGCTTCCATTTGTCTGCAATCCGTTCCCAAGCTCATCCGCTGCCTTTTAATGAACGTCTTTATTCATTAGCTGCTGTTCGATCGTCATGCAGATTGATTGCACTTCCATGCTTCCACTCGACCGCACAGAGGAGTGTGTGTGTTTTACCACAGCGTATATTTCCAGCCGGCGGCAGTGTTCGCAGTGGTAGGAGTCCTGCCTGTAGGGCAGGTGTCGGGACAGGAGGCCCAGCACCGCTGTGCTGAACGCCGCACTCACCAGGTGAACCACCAGAGTCGTTTTTACCTTCACACAGAGGAACAATCAGTGAGCAGGCCAGCATCCTGCTGTGGTTCCCGCTAAAATGAAACTATTCAGCAGTTTAAGCATTTAACTAAGCGCTTAATTAACACTTAATTACTAACTAGAACTATTACATACATATGTATAACTATTATCTACGATGGGCTGGCGACCTGTCCAGGGTGTCCCCCGTCTTTCGCCCTGTGTGAGCTGGGATGGACTCCAGCACTCCCCCGCGACCCCGTTTGGGACAAGCGGCAGAAAATGACTGACTGTATAACTGTTATAACATATATACATATTATAACTATTAGTTAACTATTACTACAATAACTACAGCTAAATATAATTATAACTATATTAATTACTATAACTCTGTTTAATTAAGCATTTCAGCATTTTAAACTATTACTAACTATAACCATTACATTTATTCATATAACTATTATAAAATATATTACTATTATAACTATATTACACTATAATACTATATATTATACTATAATAACTATATTATAATTATAACTATTAACTATTATAACTATGATTAGTATTAATTATATCATATTATATCATCTTATTATACTAGCTATAATGAAAATAAACTGTATTATCACTATAACTATTTAACTAAGCATTTAATTAAGCATTTCAGCATTTTAACTAATCGTCAGCAGTCATGGGCACGGCACCTTGCTCAAGGGTACCTCAGGGCAACCTACTGGTCCAGGATTCGAACCCATGACCTTCCAATACTGGGGTCAACTTCCTAACCACTAGCTACTGTGTCGAACATTATTTATAGTTAAAAATTGTTAATAAAAGACAATTAAACGCTATTTTCAGGAGCACATCAACAAGGTACAGATTTAGACTTCTAGCCTTCTATAGGGATGAGGCCCCATAATCTGAAGGTTGTGGGTTTGAATCCTAGACGAGAAGGTTGCCCTGAGGTTACCTTGAGCAAGGTAACGTCCCCATCATTGCTTCACGGACGCTGGATATGTCCGCCCCCTGCTGGACAGTGTGTGTGGGTTAAATAGAGAAGATGGTTTTGGTTGTGGTTCACTGTGTGTTCACAATGACACATAGTCACTTTCACTTTCAAATCCGTTTTTGAGACTCACCCAGAAAAGAGAGAGGAACCTGCCAGCATGGATCAGGATGGAGCCGGACCCCAGCAGCTACAGAAACAGAGCAGAGAGTTCATCAACCCTGAACATCTACACCCGTTACAACTACTCCACTAAATAAAAGGACTAATAATAAAGAAGGACAACGCCGTACACAGGACATACTTCAGGACCAGAGTTAGGAACCTGTGGAACAGGTCATTTTGAACTTGTAGTAATGTGTTGTGAACAAGCATTCATGATTTCGTACTTTGGAAACTTCAGAGATCTTAAAACAGAACACCTCCCAGTGCCCCTGTTCACTCCTGCCTGTCCTCCTTCAGCTTCCACCACTTGATCCTCGACTCTGTCCACACTTTCCTCCTCTTCTTGACCTCCAAGGTCATCCTACAGACCACCATCCTATCCTGTTTAGCTACACTCTCCTGTCACTACACTGTGTCTCCAATCTCCTTCAGACTGACCCTCCAGCAAAGGATCCACCTGTGAGCATCTTCCTCCACTCTTATACGTCACGCTGTGCTCCTCCCTCTTCTTCAAATAAGTATTAACTACAGACATTTCCATCCTTTTCACAAAATCTACAACCATCTGACACCATGCCTACCCATCACCTCCTCATCACCTCTGTTCCTTCACCAACATGACCATTCAAATCTGCACCAATCATCACTCTCTCTCCCCTGGGTACACTCTCTATCACTTCATCTAACTCACTCCACAATTCTTTTCATTGTCCACATGTTGATTTGGCAAAGGTTTTACACCGGATGCCCTTCCTGACGTAACCCTCCCCATTTATCCAGGCTTGGGACCGACACTGGCTTCTGCATCCCTAGTGGCTGGGTTGAGTCTGTGGTTGGAGTTCATTAAAAGGTTTTAAGTTTATGCATCTTCTTCAAGATAGATTTAGGTCTTTCCCTGTCCTTTTTTTATCAAAATGTGTAATCATTCAATGTGTCAAATATGCAAAATTAGAGAAAATGTCGTCTTCTTTTTTTGGCTGCTCTCATTTAGGGGTCCACACAGCGGATCATCTGTCTCCATTTCTTCCGGTCCTCTGCATCTTCCTCCTTCAAACCGACCACCTGCATGTCCTCTCTCACCACGTCCATAAACCTCCTCATTGGTCTTCCTCTTCTCCTTTTTCCTGGTAGTTCCATCTTCAACATCCCCAATATAATCCTCGTCTCTCCTCTGGACGTGTCCAAGCCAACGCAACCTTGCTTCTCTAACTTTGTCTTCAAACGTCCAACCCTGATCTGTCCCTCTAATACACTCATTTCTAATCCTGTCCGTCCTCGTAACAGCCAATGAACATCTCAGCATCTTTAACTCCTCCAGCTCCACCTCCTGTCTTTTCATCAGTGCCACCATCTCCAACCCGTACAACATAGCTGGTCTCACTACTGTTCTGTAAATCTAAATGAGAAAATGTCTAATGTGGATAAAGCTTCCACTCGTAAATGATTCATCAATGATGAAGAAGCTCACCTGCACTACAATAATCACGACTACGATCATGTCAGGAGTGAAGTGGACCTCATAGTAGATCTGAAGGATGGAGATGCTCAAGCACAGACACAGAACAGCGATAATTATCTGGATTGACTGAAAGACACAGGAGATGAGACACTTAACACGCAAATTCATCAAATTTCCAAAAAGAAGCAAGAAATTCACTCATCACAGAAAATTTATATATATAAATTAATGGATATATACATACACACACACACACACACACACTGTTATATATAATTCTGAATAATATTATTATATAATATTAATATTATTATTATTACTCAAAATACATCTAGTGAATTAAGGTAAAGTGAGGGAATCCAGATAAAAAAATAATTCTAAAAATTAATAACAAGCTGTTTGTTAAAAAAAAAAACACTCAAAATCAATTTAATTTTATTACAAATTAAAGGATTGCCCATGCATTCGTGCATTTTTCACATTTCACCATTATATAAATTGATCCAAACCGGAAACAGTGGGATCATTAGAAACACCTCTGTCTTTTATGTATTAAAATCTATGCATTATCTTAGACTAATGTGGTGTGGAGAGCAGCGAATCACCCCCAGGGCCTTGGGCTCCATCTTCTGGAAGGTTTTCACCTGCCAGGGAGTCAGGTTTCCTGCAGGGGGCGTTGGACCCTGACTCTTAGCTGTGATCCCCATCATACTGGTGGATACTACAGAACACCTGTTCAAACTGGATGGGGTTTGAGATCAAGGAAGTGGAGGATGGGATGGGTCTGGAGACGAGAGGATAAGTGAGGGGATGGAAATGGAATTTGGGGAAAAAAGGTCCAGGTGATGGAATTGGAGACCTTTGGAGATGAAGACAGTGAGAGATTATGAGACAGAACAACGTTAAAACAAGATTTCTCCTCATTTAATGTGGAAATATTTACAATAATTGACAAGGTGCAGAGAAAATACAAACAAAACAAGCCTGACGATGGTGATTGCTAGGGTGTTGCTAAGCAGTTGTCATGGTGCTCCAGATGGTTGCAAGGGTTTTTAACTGGCGGCTCAATTGGCACTGGTGATATATGGCTGGGTAGAAGATATCATTTCAGCCCAAAGCCAAGATAGTTTTATTATCAAAGTACATTTTACAGCTGCTGTCATCACAAAGCAGCGTTACAGAACCCGGTCCGAGAACCTCAAGAGGAACTGAGACTCAGAACAGACAGTCTGTGCCCTTTAGATTCTGTAGTCGTACATTAAAATGTTTTAAACTGATAGTAGAGTCTGTAGTTGATCATTAAAAGGTTTGAAGCTGATAGTAGAGTCTGTAGTTGTACATTAAAAGGTTTGAAGCTGATAGTAGAGTCTGTAGTTGGAGTTCATTAAAAGGTTTGAAGCTGATAGTAGAGTCTGTAGTTGATCATTAAAAGGTTTGAAGCTGATAGTAGAGTCTGTAGTTGTACATTAAAAGGTTTGAAGCTGATAGTAGAGTCTGTAGTTGATCATTAAAAGGTTCTATGCTGATAGTAGAGTCTGTAGTTGTTCATTAACATTAAAGGTTTCAAGCTGATAGTAGAGTCTGTAGTTGATCATTAAAGGTCTGAAGTTGATATAGTAGAGTCTGTAGTTGGTCATTAAAAGGTTTGAAGCTGATAGTAGAGTCTGTAGTTGATCATTAAAAGGTTTGAAGCTGATAGTAGAGTCTGTAGTCGGAGTTCATTAAAAGGTTTGAAGCTGATAGTAGAGTCTGTAGTTGATCATTAAAAGGTTTGAAGCTGATAGTAAAGTCTGTAGTTGATCATTAAAAGGTTTTAAGCTGATAGTAGAGTCTGTAGTTGATCATTAAAAGGTTTGAAGCTGATAGTAGAGGTCTGTAGTTGATCATTAAAAAGGTTTGAAGCTGATAGTAGAGTCTGTAGTTGTTCATTAAAAGGTTTGAAGCTGATAGTAGAGTCTGTAGTTGATCATTAAAGGTTTGAAGCTGATAGTAGAGGTCTGTAGTTGGTCATTAAAAGGTTTTTAAGCTGATAGTAAGTCTGTTGATCATTAAAAAGTTTGAAGCTGATAATGCAGAGTCTGTAGTTGTTCATTAAGGTTTGACTGATAGTAAGTCTGATTGATCATTAAAAAGGTTTGAAGCTGATAGTAGAGTCTGTAGTTGATCATTAAAAGGTTTTAAGCTGATAGTAGAGTCTGTAGTTGATCATTAAAGGGTTTGAAGCTGATAGTAGAGTCTGTAGTTGTTCATTAAAAGGTTTGGAGCTGATAGTAGAGTCTGTAGTTGATCATTAAAGGTTTTAGAAGCTGATAGTAGAGTCTGTAGTTGATCATTAAGGTTTGAAGCTGATAGTAGAGTCTGTAGTTGTTCATTAAAAGGTTTTAAGCTGATAGTAGAGTCTGTAGTCGGAGTTCATTAAAAGGTTTGAAGCTGATAGTAGAGTCTGTAGTTGATCATTAAAGGTTTGAAGCTAATTCTGTAGTAGGAGTCTGTAGTTGGAGTTCATTAAAGGTTTGAAGCTGACAGAAATTAGAGTCTGTAGTTGGAGTTCATTAGAAGGTTCTAAGCTGACAGTAGAGTCTGTAGTCTTTTCATTAAAAGGTTTTAAGCTGATAGTAGAGTCTGTAGTTGGTCATTAAGGTTTGAAGCTGATAGTAGAGTCTGTAGTTGTTCATTAAAGGTTTGAAGCTGATAGTAGAGGTCTGTAGTTGATCATTAAAAGGTTTGAAGCTGATAGTAGAGTCTGTAGTTGTTCATTAAAAGGTTTGAAGTTGATAGTAGAGTCTGTAGTTGATCATTAAAAGGTTTGAAGTTGATAGTAGAGTCTGTAGTTGTTCATTAAAAGGTTTGAAGCTGATAGTAGAGTCTGTAGTTGGAGTTGATTTATGGTTTCATTTTGTGAAATTCTTGTTGGTAGATTTCTTTTCGCTTTGTGGAATTGAAATAGTTTCATGTTTGCACTTTGTTTATTAATTAAAACGAAAACATAACAAATAAAATTCTTTCATCACATCTCTAAGCAACGACCCTTTAATAAGCTCTTTGACGTTTTTGATTCAGCAATGCTGACGTCATCACACCACTGGACTTTTATAGTTCCACCTTAAATGTGCTGGTGCCCTCACCGTGCACTGTCCCATTTAAGGTGGAACTGAAAATTCATTTTTGATCTCTTTCTGAATTAATTAGTAATAATAATAATAATAACAAAAAAATCAACACACAGTGTTTTAAAGCCTAGTTTCTTTAATGCACTAAAGGAACCATAAGCCAATCTTTATGCAGCCTAGACTGGACATGAAGACCGAGAACATGGACATCACCACACCTCCAAAAAACAAACAATAAATATAAAAAAACGTTATCATTTAGTTTATTATAAGCAGTAGGTAATGCAGCCCATCCTTACCTCTCACAGCGTTTCTGCAGCTTCCAGCAGCTCAGGAAAGAGTGCCATCTGACCAAAAAATTGCCCTTAAAGCTCTGCCGATGCCCTCACAGGGGGTAGAAGAGGCGGTACAGCCGGCTGGGTGGGGACTCTACCGCAGTGACGGATGCGGATTACTGCGGTGATCTGGCAACCTTCATGACTCAGGCACTTTCTTCCCCTGCTGAGGAATGCAGCACAGGACACATGCGCTGGGACAGAAGATGGGACACAATTCGGGCACTCAGCACAGGCATTAAACACAGACATGTTTTAATAAATGCAAAAACCGTGTGTCCTGCAGAGATTTTACAGCATCTACTGATAAAAACACCACCTTAAAAACAGCAGGACCCGCTCAGACTTCATGAACAGGGGCCACACAAGGCGCTCAGGTCGAGAGTGCGGCTCTCGGAGCCAAAATAATCGAAATAATCTGTAAAATTTCCTCCACAGATGCAAGTTTTTCCTGCGAAAACGCGCCAGGATGCGACTGCGCATGCGCAAGAGAACTGCAGCATCCCACACAGAGCAGGATTTCTATTTTAGTTTCTCTGCTTTAGATCATTTTTCTTTGCTGTGGAGAAAAAAATTGAGCAGCCTACCTGCAGACTGTGGAAAAGCCCGGAGCGGTGGAGGGGGGAGTTCCGAGTTTACAGCATTCCCATCCCACAATCCTTTAACTCCTTGTGGAGCAGAGACCAAAACAGCAGCTCAGGATGGGAATGCATAAAAATAAATTACATTAAAGGGGGGACAAGACCCAGGACAAGACTATAAGGATGCAATGAAATGCATCATCCCATCTACCTCCATCTGTCTGTCTATCCATCCGTTCACCCATCTCTATCCATCTTCTTCAACATTCATCTATCTAGCCATCCAACTACCTCTAAATCGACAGTGCCTTGCAAAAGTATTCACCCTCCTTGGCTTTTTACCTATTTTGTTACATTCCAACCGGCAATTTATTTTATGCGATGGATCTGCATAAAAATAGTCTACGTTGGTGAAGTGAAATGGGAAAAATATAAAAATCAATGAAAAATATATAAAAAAAAAAATAAAAAAACTACTTAAAACTGACTTGTGCATATGTATTCACCCCCTCTGCCATGAAGCCCCTATAAAGTCCTGGTGCAACTTATTACCTTCAAATGTCTCATAATTAGTGAAATGAAGTGCACCTGTTTGCAATCTAAGAGTCACATGATCTGTCAGTATAAACACACCTTTTCTGAAAGGCCCCAGAGGCTGCAATACCACTAAACAAGAGGCATCACACCATGAAGACCAAGGAGTTCCAAACAAGTCAGGGACCAAGTTGTTGAGAAGCACACGTCAGGGTTGGGTTGTTAAAAAATATCCAAATCTTTGATGATAATCCCCAGAGCACCATCAAATCCATCATCTTCAAATGGAAAGAACATGGTACCACAACAAACCTGCCAAGAGAGGGTGACCCACCAAAACTCACAGACCGGGCAAGGAGGGCCTTAATCAGAGAGGCAGCACAGAGACCGAAGGTCACCCTGAAGGAGCTGCAGAGCTCCACAGCAGAGACTGGAGTATCTGTCCACAGGACCACATTCAGCCGTACGCTCCACAGAGCCGGGCTTTATGGAAGAGTGGCCATTACTTAACGTTAAAAATAAAAAGGCACGTTTAGAGTTTACCAGAAGGCCTGTGGGCGACTCCCCGAATGTATGGAGGAAGGTGCTCTGGTCAGATTGAACTTTTCAGCCACCAAGGAAAATGCTATGTCTGGTGCAAACCCAACACATCACCCCAAGAACACCATCACCACAGTGAAACATGGTGGTGGCAGCATCACGCTGTGGGATTGGTCGGAGTCGAGGGAAAGATGGATGGAGCTGAATACAGGGATATTCTTCAGCAAAACCCGTCAGTCTGCCTGTGATTTGAGACTGGGACGGAGGTTCACCTTCCAGCAGGACAATGACCCAAAGCACACTGCTAGAGCAACACTCCAGTGGTTTAAGGGGAACATTTAAATGTGTTGGAATGGCCCAATCAAAGTCCAGACCTCAATCCAGTTGAGAATCTGTGGTCAGACTTGAAGATGGCTGTTCTCAAGCAAAAACCATCCAGTATGGAGGAACTGGAGCAGTTGTGCCTTGAGGAATGGGCAATAATCCCAGTGGCAAGATGTGGCTCATAGAGACTCATCAAAAGAGACTTGCAGCTGTAATTGCCACACACGGTGACTCTACAAAGTACTGACTTTAGGGGGGTGAATAGTTATGCACACTTAAGTTTTCTGTTATTTTTGTCCTATTTGTTTTTTGCTTCACAATAAAAAAATAAAAAAAACATCTTCAAAGTTGTAGGCATCTTCTGTAAATGAAAGGCTGCAAACTCTCAAACAAGCCAGGGGGTGAATACTTTTGTAAGGCACTATCAATCCATGCGCCTGTCTATCCATCCTCCCAACCCATCATCTAACTGCCTTTATATCTATCCGTCTGTCTATCCAATCGTTCATCCCCATCTATGTATTCACCTATTTGGCTATCCATCCATCCATCTTTCCACTTACCTCTGTGTCTATTCATCAGTCATCTACCTTCTATCCACTTGTCTATCCATCCATCCATCTCTATATCTATGTATCTATCTTCCACTATATCCATCCATCAATCTGGTTGACTGCGTGCCAAATAGTCACTTTCACTTTATCCATCTACCCATCTCTGTATTCATTGACCTCCACCCATCCGTGGATTTTGGTGGTTTTCTGTACTGAAGGTTTACACACACACACACACACACACACACACACACACACACACACGGGAACTAGTATTTCTGGTTCAGACCTCAGCCATACTGTTACCTAGTGGCAAAAACTCCCAACAACAACCCTGTGCATTGTGCTGAATCACTTTTTTATTTTCAAAAGTCAAAAGTCAGTTGTATAAAAATAAAATAATCTCTTAGAACAGTGGTTCTGAACAGCCAGATGGATTTGCCAAAAAAACAAAAATCATTGCGAAAAACAAAACATCCAGGTGACAGAAATCATTAACATTAAATAACACGACTAGCCAGCGTTTTGTGCCTCTGGACTGAAGGTGGGCCCAGCGTTTGTACCGTTAGAAAATTTGGCAACATCACAAGTTCACGAGTGACCATCAGAAATCGGAGGAGCTGTCCGTGTCAGAACGCAGACCTTCACGGGACGTCCGTATACAGTCCTCAAACACCTCCGATTATGTCCCCCTGCTCCATTAGACGTTTCGATTTCCTTCCTGTTCATTGGATGTCCATCAGGGTGATTGATTCAGATTGTCCTGACAGACGAAGGTGCAGATTAAAGCAAACAAATCCACCAAAATCCAGACCAAAACTCTTTAGAGACAGAAACGTAGACCAAACCCGAAATGAAAGAAACTGCACAACACTGTGGATCGGACCTCGGATAAAACGAACCCTTTAGCTTCATGAACAGGTCAACGTGAAGCACTGCGCCTGCTGAACGACCTCAAGGTTGGAGTTAAGAGGAAATTTCACTGAATTTTTTTGTATTTTTTAGATTTTTTGGAGAAGATGTAAACAGTCATTCGGAGTGAGTGAAACGATCCATTCTCGAGAGCTTACAGTGGAAGTGAATGGAACCAGACGTCTCAGGAGTTGAACGGCTCTAAAGGTAAACTCTGCCTCCTGATTCGGAGTGTAAAAAGTAAACCATTTCACATCTGAACACTCCATGAGGTGAACAACTGAATTATACAGAATTGGAGAAAAGCCAGCAGCGTTTCCCTTTCATTTCTTCAGACAGCTCTGCAAAATACTCAACGTCGAATGGAAACATATATGAATTCAGTGGTAATCGTCCAATCTATCCACATTTTCAGAGGCTCACTGCGCTGCATGAAAGTGGTTTAAATGGGCATCGCTGCTGGCCACTGGGAAAGAAACACTGGTGTCGATCACATTACATCGTTTGTACAGACTGGAATAACATTAACGTGAAAAAGTGCAAACGAGAGCACAGCACCGGCTAAAAAAAGGTGAGCTGTGGCATCTCGGGCAAAAGGTACCAGTATGCAGAGCAGGGCCGGCGCTGGAGGCCAAGCGAAGACTAGATCAGCTCAAATATGGCTCAGAAACAACTGTGCAACCCGGGAAAAACGACACACTGAATCTTTCACTTGACACATTCGGATTCGTTCAGAAAGATTCACACTAGGACTGCCCTTATATGAACTGTTCATCCTGCAATTGGGATTCTACGGGCTGCAATACGGACTGAGAGACGCAAACTCCTTGCCCGATGCAACATTTAGTTTTTGGTCAAAATACTGACAAACTTTGGAGAAAAGGTTTGGGGTCAAGAGGTTTGGGGCGAATGGAACCAGACGTCCCAAATCTGTGCATTTGCATTCAAACGGCGAGTGTTTAGATGGAACGATGGTAAAATAATCTGCCCTAAATCGATGCCTCTCAACACATCAACAGATCCAAATCTTCATCAGGCAGCGTCTCCACCACCGTTTCATGTCGTGGAGGGACATTCAGACGTCTGGTTCCAAGGAGAACTCGAACCAAACGCACCCTGAACCACACTGAGCAAGTAATTTTGCAGAAATGGAATTGAATTCCTCTTATTATCTCTGTAAGATCATCACGATGGCATTCAGTCCATAATCGGGCAGCCCTGGTTCACACCAGCAACACGAGGAATGAAGAAGTTTTGAAGAAAGCACGGCGTCCTCAGATAGGCATGTTGGGCAGGTGGCCGTTGGAGCCGTTTGATACGGCCTTGTTGAGGCTTTCGGAGGATTTTGCTCCGTTCTGCCCCAGTCCGTTGCGTTTCTCTCCACGTGGAGAGCTCCCCCTGAGCGCCTCTGTCTCCTGAGGCATGCTGCCCCCTGCCCGCTGCGAGTCGAGGCTGTGGGGGGCCGTCCTGCGACACCGCTGCCTGAAACTGAACAGCGCTATGGTCAGCAGTAAGCTGATGCACAGCACTAACAGCACCGAGACCACCACCAGCTCCTGCAGGTAACTGGGGCTTTTAGCCAGCTTTTGGTGGTCTCCTCCACGGCTGTCCACTTCCACTACTGGGTCGGGAGAGTTCCTGCTGAAGCTGACGGTGGTCACGGCTTGGGTCTCTCTGAGGGACACCGTGGACACCAGCTCCTTCGGCGTGGGCTTCGGCTCCGTCTGCGTTAGAAATCAAATTGAAAGTGACTATTTGAACACAGTAAATAACCATCCCTGCCATCCATCACCCACATCGTCCAGCAATGGATCATATCCAGCCCCTGTGGAGCAGTGGTGGGGACAGTACCTTGCTCAAGGGAACCTCAGTGCAACCTACTAGTCTGGGATTCAAACCCACAACCTTCTGATTATGGGGCCTCGTCTCTAAACACTTGACATGGGGGTGTTTATTTATGACAAGAGCGACACTATCAACACCAATGATCAAGCTTGCGTTTATAGATGGAAAAAGTATTTGCACCCCGGAGCTGTTAATTGCTTCTGACAAAATGTAAAATCAGATTTTGAAAATGTATTTAGTTATCAATCATTCAAATAATATTTTTCTGACTAGTTCCATTTGCTGAAGAAGGCCGTCCTAAATCAACACTGTCCCAGCACGGAATTCATTCCAGTACAGTTTACAAACCGACTGACTTTATAGACAAATATTTAAAAATGTAAATAATTATTTAGAATAGATGACAGTTGTACAGTTGTTCACATTATTCTTTACCGGCGCCTGCAAGGTGGTCGCCCCTTTCGTGGTTCCTGTGGTTCCTGTGGTTCCCCGTCCAACGTTTGTCCTCCCGGGTGTTGAAGGCTGGACGGTGGGGCTGCTCTTCTGTCGGACCTGGTAGCAGAGCGTCTGTGTGAAGTTGTTCTCCACGGCCTTGCACAGGTACAGGCCCAGAGTGGACGGAGTGGCGAGGAAGCTGAGGCTGCCGTCCTCGTGCTGCATGTAGATTTTGGATGAAATGTTGCTGCTGAGCCGCCCCCAGTGCAGCCGGGCCAGGTGGGAGGTTGCTGGGCAGGGCAGGCGGACCACTTCATTCAGAGACACCGACACCGGCTCAGCTGTAGGACACTGAGCTGCAGAGGTCAAGATGAGGGTCATATTAGAGTCAGCACACAGAAGACACCACAAGACAAGGGCACAGAAACACAGCCTGAAGAGTGAAGCGACTCCAGAGGAGCTTTAGAATCATGGTTTCCAACTCTGATCCTGGAGGTCCAGCACACCTGATCACCTCAACTGATACCTGCTAGAGCATCACACTCCAGGACCAGAACTGGGGACCCAGCAGGTCTTTCTGCAGCATAGTCTCATTGTTGGCAGCAGGACAACAAAAACACTTTTACATTCAATATTGTCCAATAATGATTACAGATCTAATGTCTTGTTCTTTGCTAACATTTTCAGGGTCCAGAATAGGACCTTAAACATGTATGCCAAGTCACAGAGACACACACACTTTAGCAAAAATTGGTTTTCTTCATTCTCTTTGTCTTGCATTACATACAAAGATAACACACCCTATATTCAAAAAACCATCTGTGATTGGTCACGCCGTCCAAAGCACTGCTTATCCAGAGGCTCATTTGCATATCGCCACCTCCTGCAGTGTCACTATTGTGCAATTATTAGTGCAAATGTGATAAAGGTAAACAAAGCATGTTTTGTGCAGCCATAGTGTGGGACTCATGATGCCTTTCTGACTCAGTGTTCACAGCTTCTCTCCTCTGAGCTGGTTGGTATCTCTCACTCACCTGCAGGGGTTCTGACGCCAACGGACCGGGATCTGGGGTTGATGATGAAGGTAGACTTACACGCCTCAGACACATTCCCTCCATCTACATCCTGACCACTGAGGAGAGAACGAGAGCACACTTTACCTCCCCTTTAACCCCTCACCCAGTGGGAGAACTTTACCGAGCAGTTTCCTTCAGGATAAATAAAGTTTCCTGATGAATAAAGTTTTTATATTTCTCTTCACAGGTTAAAAAACAAGTGGAAAAATATTCAGGAAAGGCAAAAATGATGCATTTTAATTGGAACAGAAGGGGAGGTGCTGCAGGTGGACACAAGGTTGTGGGATCGATTTCCAGTCTGAGCTCTTTCTGCATAGAGTGCTGGTTTAGTGTTTAGGGACCAGTAGGTTGCCTCGAGGTACCCTTGAGCAAGGTACCGTCCCCATCACTACTCCCCGGGTGCTGGATATGTCTGCCCCTGCTGGACGGTGTGTGTGGGTTAAATACAGAGTACGTGTTTTTTTGTGACTCACTGTGTGTTCCCAGCTAAAAATAGTCACTTTCACTTCACTTGTGTACTACCCTCCCCCATGTCTTTTCATCTTTTGCCACATTTATTTCAGATGCACCAATCAGGAGCAGCTTAAGGAATATTTGGTGATTTGGTGGAACTGATTCTTAATGTGGTCAACCATCTGAGCCCTAGGAGTCTCCAAAATGTCTTTGAGATCTTCAAGCTCTTCATTAAAATGGAGCAGACTTGTGGGTGTGGTTTGGGACACAGTAAAGTGAAAGCAAAGTGAAAGTGACCAGTTGTCATTGTGAACACATCACACACAGTGAACCACATCCAAAACCATTCTCTGTATTTAACATGCACACCATCCAGCAGGGGGCAGACATATCCAGCACCCGGGAGCAGTGATGTGGACGATGCCTTGATGAAGAGTACCTCAGGGCAACCTACTGGTCCAGGAATTGAACCCACAACCTTCAGATTAAGGGGCGTAAACGCTAGGCCACAGCTGCCCTGGTTGGAGTTACTGATAGCTGTTAACATGATCAGGAACTCTGGTTTCAGGGAAAATTGCATCAAGTTGCAACTATCTGTAACTCAACTTACAGATTCCCTTCGGAGGAGACATCAGTGCAAACTTTTCCTGAAGAGCTCCATCCACAAAAAGGGTCTCTGGCCAGGACGCACTCGGCGCAGCTCTGGTAGTACGAGCAGTTCGAGAAGGGAACCGACGTGACTCCCTCTGAGGAGCCCACCAACACCACACCCTGCAGGACAAACAGAAGACACCATTGGACAAAAGCAGACGACATTTAGGTTTAGATTTATTATCAAAACCTCTGTTAAAAATAGAAGTACTGATTCAACTACTTTACTCAGTTCGAGTGACAAAGTACAGGAAAGTCCTGAGAGTGTAAAGTAAAAAGTATAGGAGTGTACTGAGAGTGTGAAGTAAAAGTACAGCAATGTACTGAGAGTGTAAAGTAAGTAAAAGTATAGGAGTGTACTGAGAGTGTGAAGTAAAAGTACAGCAATGTACTGAGAGTGTAAAGTAAAAGTACAGCAATGTACTGAGAGTGTAAAGTAAAAGTACAGGGATGTACTGAGAGTGTGAAGTAAAAGTACAGGAATGTACTGAGAGTGTAAAGTAAAAGTACAGGAGTGTACTGAGAGTGTAAAGTGAGACGTGTCTCCTCTGAAGGACGTCTGGAGCGTCTGTCTGTGCTGAAAGTGAACTGAATCTCACTCCATATTAATAGAATTAAAGACTATTAAAGCCTCGAACTTCAACTCCAATAAAAACAATCTACTGAAAATAATCCACATTTACAGCAGTCTCCGAAACAATGACACACTTCTCTGCATTTGATTCAGCAGGGAAACTTACTGTTAATGTGATTTGAAATGTGTTTACAGGAAGGAAGAGAATGAAAATGATCACTTCTTTAAATAAGCTAAAAGTAACACTTCATATAAAAGAACACCATGCTTCTGCTATTAACTGACTTTTAATCTTCTCAAGAGGGAGCTTTGCAAAAAAATATTTTCTTTTAAGCCATGATCTCTGCTCGGTAGTCCAGAAGTACCTTGGAGACGGAGAGCAGGAGGTTCTTGACCAGCTGAGGCTGTCGGAAGACCTGGACCTCCTCAATAATGTGAGCTCCTTTATCCAGAAGTACAGCTTTGTGCAGGAAGCCGGTTTCTGCTCAGCGTTAGACCAAAAAAAAAAAGAAAGTCCATCAGAAGCAGAAACCAAATAAAGAATAAGAACAGAAGGGCGTCTGAGATGAAACCCCTTACAATCCAACACGTCAGACTGTTTCAGAAAATCAGAGACTGAACTTTAAAAATCACTTTCCTTTCATTAATCTGAACTAAATCATGTTACTGTAAATTAACCTCGGTGCCCACGTCTGTTAAACTCTGGTTTAGGTCCCCCAAACTGTTCATCAGTGATACAGCAACCCATACAGGGGTTTCCAATAAACTGGCCACATTTACAGAGCAGGGGTTTTAACTACTGGTATTAAAAGAATTATTGATTTTCTGTGTGTTAAACACTAATATTAGAATAAACACCACATTAATCCAGTAAAGAGGGATTTTCTGTGTGTTAAACACTAATATTAGAATAAACACCACATTAATCCAGTAAAGAGGGATTTTCTGTGTGTTAAACACTAATATTAGAATAAACACCAACACTGTCGGTACCTGTGAGCAGGTAGAGGACGGTGTATTCCTTCCCATGAGCCCCCTGCACTCTCTGAGCCGCGATGTTGCTGTACTGATGATCAGGTGAGACGATGGACAGCTTGTGATTATTGGGCAGGACACTCTTATCAGCCAGGAAGTTCTCCTTCACGAAGCGCAGGGTGTTGTCTGAGGCATTGTGGAGACCACACTGCACGGAGACAGAGACACAGAGAGACACTGAACACCACCAAACTAAAGAAGCAGAATTTGGATCTGAGATAATCGAGAACGTCTGGGCTCAGTCGGGGTTGATTTTTTTTTTTTCTGCTTGCCTCTCCAGGGTTGGTGATCTTCTCCTGCAATCGCATGGTCCACTTCAGCGTGTCCCTGTTCAGAAATTTGTAGTTCCCGGCAAACACGTCTTTGATGGCGCCCAGGCTGAACACACACACTGCCGAGCGGCCGGAGTTCACAGACCTGCATGGGGAACACACACACACACACACACACACACACACACACACACACACACACACACACACACACACACACACACACAATCAGCACAGCGTTAAATATTACTCCCAAAAATCCAGACTTTCAATGCATTGCTGCTTAAATCAAGGACACTTCTCCAGATCTTCCTGAAGGACAAAGTTCTTGTCTCTCATTTTCAGAACAGTCCCTGTACCTGAGCACTTTCAGAAGCAGTGTGAGATCACCTCCACAGAGATCGGAAAATAAAAGGCAGCCAAAGAAGTGTTTTGGGATGTCCTTCAAGAAGCCTGGAGAAGTGTTCCTGATACGACTTAAAGAAAGGAGCTGGTCTAAGGGAGTTGAGGCTGTGCTGAAGAATAACGGTGGTGAATGTTGACTTTAAAGCTGGTTAGAATGAAACTCTTTTTGTGTTTAGACTGGAGTTACATGCATTTGTACACAAATCGTCACTTTCAAATCACTGAACCTACTGTCTTCCAGAGAACGAAATGAAGATGGGGGGGGTTAAGACTTTTGCACATCATTGTATGCATGTTGCAGACTGATCAGGCTGTTGTGAGACGTGCATGAAGCTTTTGGAGGTGAAAAATCGAGAAAACTGAGCTGCTATTCACCATTGTGAGCTGAAGATGCCGTAGAAGAGCGTGTCGTCCACTGTGGCTCCCTCCGGTGGCTGAAGGGAGGTCATGTCCTGCAGGACATTGTAGGGCAGCTCTCCATCGGCCTGGCAGAGGAGCTGAGCTTTGGTGAAGGTGGTCCAACGTCTCTGCAGAGTCCGCTGTCCCCCAACGTCACTCTGCACCAAAGCAGACGCTCAGTTCAATAAATAAGAAATATATTTTTTCAAAATATAAAAATCTGAATAAAAGGCACAATTCTAGGACTTGTGTATTAATAAAAGAAACAGAAATAAATCAATAATTTTTAATTAATAAAAATAATTAAACAAGCAATTAACTAAATAAAGCCTTTATTCTGAACGATCAAAACTTGCATTAATTCAGGGGTTTTAGAGCAGAATAAAATAGAAGCTTTAATTATTCAATGTTGGGGGAATTAACTGATAACAGCAGGACAAAAAAAATATTTGTATAGAAAAATATAATAAAAATTCACGGTTAAAATTCCATTGCACAGTAAAAAAAATGAAGAATATTTTAAAGAATTTAGGATAAACTATTTTTAAAAATATGTTCACTTTGCCTGCAGGGAACACACTTAAATATGATTTTTTAGTGTTGGGATGGAAGAAAATAAATTCATAAATAAAACTTTTTGCACATTTTAGTACATTTTCCCCCAAAATCGACAAAACGCCGGAGCTGTGAAAGGACTCACTGTGCACACTTGAGCGATGCGGGACACGATGAACTTGTCGATGAAGTCGTACTCCCGGCCGGTCTCGCTGAAGAAGAAATAGACCTTCTCCTCACTGGGGATGAAGGTGGAGCTGATGAAGGTGGGATCTGCGAGGGAACAACAGGGGACGAATTAAACATCCGCAGACATCCCGGATTATAGAAGACGAGTTCTTTGCACCTCCTTCACCTTCGAGCCAGCCCAGCGTGTCGTCCAGCTTCAGGTCGACATGATCCCCTTCGCTCAGGTGCCGAGAGATGACGGGACGGTTCCCCCGGTAATCGGCCACCGTGCTGGTGTACAGCTCTCCGTCTACAACACACACGCCTGCACATCAGACCGCCGTCCTTCATCACATCGCAACCTTTACTGAAGGTTTTATCATCATCATCATCATTTTTTATTATTCATTTTTTAAAATGACCATGTCGAACCCGTTTAATCAAACGGAGATCGAAACTTGGTTAAAGCGGCCAAAAATGTGTCATTTTCCGGCTTCATTCCCCACAAAGTGGTCCGAGTTTGATTGCATTTGGAATTTTAATTGTAACTAAAATAATAATTCGGAATTGATTAATATCATAAATCCCTCTTGAAGATGCCATGAAGTGAAAGTGACTACTTGTGATTGTGAACACAGTGAACCACAAACAAACACACCCTCTGTATTTAACACACACACTGTCCAGCAGGGGGCAGATATTTAAAGCATCCGGGGAGCCGTGATGAGGACAGTACCATGCTCAAGGGTACCTCAGGGCAATCTACTGGTGTGGGATTCGAACCCAAGAGTTTCTGAGCCTGCGACCACCGCTGTCCCGGATCAGGAAGTTAGTGCAGTTTCAGCAGCAAGAGGACAGCACAGCAAATATTAATGGAAATAAAATAACGATAATAACTAACGATCAGTAAAACAGTCGACCTAACGAAGGGTCGACCTAACGAAGGGTCGACCTAACGAAGGTGAGCTCTAACGAAGGTCGATCTAACGTGTTGGGATAATTTAGCTCAGCATTTCTTTCTGTCCGTGTCTCCACTCGACACAGAGTCTCTCTCTCTCTCTCTGTGTGTGTGGACCAGAGCAGCAGGTATCTGGTCTGAACTTAATCTCCAGATGGACTTACTTTTCAGTGACTTAAGAGAAAGAGGATTAGTCCAGAGTCTGCTCACTTTTCTCTTCCCTTGCGCGGTGTCTCTCTCTCCAACTTGGAAAAGTTTAAAAGCTGAGCTTCGATCAGGGCTGATCCTTCACCAGCCAAGCTCGTGTTTATATCTATAGTGTTTGTGCGCCAACAGACTGGTTCTACAGGGCGACAGACTGGTTCTACAGGGCTCTTTTCAAAACAAGCTGCTGTTCATACTTCGGCCACAAGGTGGTGATAAAGAGCCTCCTGCAGCTCCTGCTCAGATCCTCAGGTTTGGACCTGGAGCTTTTCAGCTTCACCCGACAGACTGAGTCTGACTCGGACACGCACTCTGAGGGGGAACCTGTAAGAGGACAATGTCCAGGAAGACGGAGACACTGGAGGAATCTTACCCACAGTAATGGCTGTGTTTTTCTGAAAGGGGTCGTAAGGACAGCGACCTCTGCCCTCTTCGGGCTTCACACCCGTCACCAGGGAGAACGTCTGAGAGTTCTGATAAAAGAACAGACAGAACGGAAACAAATTAAAACTATATATATATATATACACACACACACACACACACATACATACATACATACATACATACATACATACATACATACATACATACATACATATATATATATATATATATATATATATATATAAGATACACTTTTTACTTTACACACTCCGGACATTCCTGTACTTTTTACTTTACACTCTCACTACATTCCTGTACTTTTTACTCTCAGTACATTCCTGTACTTTTTTTCTTGTATACTCCCAGTCAGGTTAAAATGATTAAATTATTAAAATGAGTAACTGCTTGTTTGTGCCGCTGTCAGACCCTCACACACACACACACACACACACGTGCATGAAACTCAGTGTTTTTCACATGACAGGATTAAAGAATGTGTGCTGATGTGTGAAGGACAAGCACGCACAAGTTTCTCACACACACACACACTCTCTCTCTCTCTCGATCGCTGTGTGTGTGTGTGTGTGTGTGTGTGTGTGTGTGTGTGTGTGTGTAAAGGAGGAAAGGAATAAATATTAGGTACAGCTGCCACACTGAGACACTGACGTTTGCCTTAAAACGTTAACATCGTTGAGGGATGGGCGTGTAAGGCTGCTCTTTATTCTGACTTCATCTAGAAGGAGGAGGAAGTGACTCTTCCATCATCACTGAAGAATTACAGACATTAATGTTGACTTCACAGCGGACAGTGAATAACTGACAGCAAATACTATCAATCGATGAGCGATAACAGATCATTTATAGTGACCAGTGAACAATTCAATCAGCTCACTGAAAAAAACAACATGGAGACGGAGGACTTCACAGTGGACACTGAATACGGTTACACTGAGCGGTTAAGGATCTCGCAGGTACTGAATAATTTATGATGGATATCATCATTTTAAGTAAATTGTGAATAATTAATTGTAATTAGTCCATAGCAGAAATGGAGTAACTGATAGTAGATACTGAATAATTCATAGTGGATGCTGAAGTATTAAGGTGCAGAACAATTCATAGTAAGTACTGTAGATACATCTAATAGTTCCAGGTAGAGGAAGGAATATCTGAAGGGTTAACAGATCATTTATAGCAGGTTATTAATTGTAGTTACAAAAAAACCCATAAAAGAGACTGAATAATTGATAAGACACTGAATAATTGATAATAGACACTGAATAATTGCATAGAGACCTGTGTTTGACCATGACATAAAGGGATCTTTAATGTATTTTATATATAAATCATGTGTGACTGCAAACATATGCAGAGGATCACATTTCATGCAGAACTACAGCAACACAAACACAGAACGCATTCAGGGTGGTGATGGTGTTCCAGTGGTCGGATACCTGCCTACGGACCTCTGGATCAAGAGGTCCCAGGTTGGAATCCCACCTCAACCAGTACCACCACTGGGTCCCTGAGACCCTTAACCCTGAGTCTCCAGGGGGGACTGTCCCCATGATCAGGAATTTGAAGTCGCCCTGGATATGAGCGTCTGCTAAATGCTGTAAATGTACCGTAAACAAAGTAACACACACACGCCCAGCAGGGGGAGTGTGTGAGAGGGCAGAAAGGATAAAGAAGGTGTAAAGTGTGAGTGTGGCTCTTACGATGAAGGTGCAGCGAGGACTGTAGGCGAACGTCCCGCAGGCGAACATATGAGTGGAGTTCAGCACCTGCAGAACCCGAACAAAGTTCGGACAGTCCGTCTGAGTGTGAGAGAGAGAGAGAGAGAGAGAGAGAGAGAGAGAGAGAGAGAGAGAGAGAGCGCAGTAAGTTCATTGGTGTTTTATTTCATTATTCCTTAGTGACTTCAGCCTCGTATTGAATCACATTCTTCTCCCACCTTCTTCTTGCCCTTCATGGAGCAGTCGTTGAGGTCTCTCTCAGTGGGTGACCAGACGATCTGAAAGAGAAGGATTTGGACAGGAAGCGTCAGAGTCGGGGACCATCAGGCAGTGAAATAATCCTGTTGTTATATCTAGACATTTCTCAGCACTTTGTGGTGCATCTATAACACAACCCGACTCTCCAATACTGGCAGTGTGTCTCTGAGGAGGACATTAGGCACCCATCAGAAATTTAGAATCACTTCCAGGACAGCTTTTGTAGGTTTCAGAACCTCCTCATAGACTCCAGGAGAACCTCTTGGGATCCAGAACCCGCTTGCGAGCTCCAGAACTTTCTGGTGGGTTTCAGAACCAACTTGTGGTCTTCAGAAACTTGTCATGGGCTCAAAAGGAAATGTTTGGGTTCCAGAACTGGAGGACATGGGTTTCAGAACCTCCTTATGGGCTTCAGAAGCCACTCGTGGGCTTCAGAAGAACCTCTTGGGTTCCAGAATCCTTTTGGTGGCTCCCGAAACCTACTTGTGAAAATCTGTACAAATTGAGAAAAGGCAAACAAATCCAAGTCATCAGTCCTGAACCTGGATTCATGCTCGAATTTTTTTTTTTATGATGGACATCAGACTCTTCAGCGTCCTAATCGTCCATCGTGTCTCTCAGTGTCTTTGGGACTCATCATTATGTAGAATATTTGAATGAAAAAAGAAAAACATGAAATAAACTATTTTAAGGTTAATTATGAAAGAATATTGCAAATATTCCAACATTTAAAAAAATTGAAATGTTCAGCCCTGCAAGAGACAACAACACACACACACACACACACACACACACACACACACACCGTCCTGTTGAGGATCAGGCTGCCTCCCTGGTCAACGCTGACGGAGAGAAGAGCGTCCCTCGCGCCGATGAACAGCGTCGTCTTGTCTTCACTCAGCAGCAGTGTGGTGGTGTTGAAAACATCAGGAGGAGCGAAGAGGCCGATGGATCGACCTGGACTGTCTGCAAAACAAACAAACAAACATCAATATCCTTAATTACGCAAAAATAATCAAAGCACAAAATTCAGAAACATCCAATTTCCTCGTTAATGATTAAAGTTAAAGACGTTGAGCTCCGCTTTTGGAGTGATGAGGATGGACTCGTCTCTCCTCTGGACACGTCCAAACCAACGCAGTCTCACTTTGTCTACAAACCAGCCACCTTGAGCCTTCGGCCCTGATGCTGTCCATCCTCGTCCCTCCCGACACAAATCTCAGCATCTTTAACTGACACCTCCAGCTCTGCCTGTCTTTTCATCACCGTCTCCAACCCGCATAGCATAGCTGGTCTCACTACCATCCTGCAAACCTTCCCTTTCACTCCTGCTAGATGACCGGTCACTCTTTTCCACCCATCGAATTTAAAGAAAAACAGAATATCCTGTTTTCTCACCGACTTCCTGCAGTCATAACATAACCCCGGCAAAATGTATAATCAACACGGGCATCAGAGCTCCAGCACCAAACTACAAACACTAAATTCAGACACCAAACACGTCTGGACTCGGAGAACCTGATCTCTAAACGATAAGCAGCACAAAAACGTCTCAGAACTTCAGGCCATTTTACCATCAGGGCTCCAATGACAGAGAATCAACTGACCAAAAACGATAAAGCAGTAATAGCAAACAGATGTTACACACACACACACACACACACACACACACACACACACACACTGGTAAGATTCCCCCAAGGCCTGCTGGTTTCCAGTGCACAGGAAGTGATCTGACTCAGTGTGACAGGTGACACATTTCATTTGTGTTAAGTCCACTGGTCTTTTTATGGCCATGAATTAGAAATAAACACCTGCTGAAGAGACCCTAAAACATTTAACCCTAAAGCTGCCAGGAAAAAAATTCATTATGAAGAAAAAAAACATTAGTTAATTCAAAGTGAAAGTGACTAATTTGGACAATCAAGTTGCTTTTTTTTTTTTTAAACAAACATTTATTTATTTATTTATTTATTTTATTTTGAGCATCACGTGATCAGATCAGGTGGAAACAGCAGTGAAATGTTACCTGCTGCTTAATTCTTAGTTTATATTCTTACTTGATCCTCATTTTATTATTCTATTGCACTTATTTCTACGTCATTACCTGCACGGGTTTAACTGTGAACGTGACAAAGTTCCTTGAATGATAAAAAAATTAATTAATTTAAAAATTTACTATGAACAGGCCACAGAGGTCACGAAGGGCACAAGAGCTCCCATCCCAAAAGTCAATAAGCACAAATTATGGGACAACTAATCTAGGTGTCCCTGGAAGAAAAAGGGGGAAAAAAAAAAAAAAAAGCTTCATGTCCTCACCATGAATCTCACCATAAAGTTCAATGAAGATTTATGTTGGAACATTCTGTGCTAAACTCACAGCGCTGGCTTTAACGCCTTTTCAGAGCGGAAAGCGGAGACATCGCCCCGCTGTAATCCCTGCCCTGATCCGGGCCCCGAGGGTCGGGCCGAGCCACCCAATACCGGGCTTTTGTCAAACAGGAAACCCGCAACCCTGCCTGGGTCCAGGCCGCAGATACTCCACCGAAGGACAGACTGAGGTTCAAAGCTGACACTGCGACCCGATTAGGTCCAAAAGGTGCTTTAAACAGGTCTATTCCCAATCCCAAATCCTCCCAGTCGACCCGATTAGGATTAAAACGATCCATTTGATCTCCCAAAACTGACACTTTTTGGAGTTTTCTTTTTGAGGCACTGTTTTTCCTCAATCACAGATGGACAGGAAGCCCAAAAGACATGAAAGACAGAAGAATCTATTGGACCGAGGCAACAACACTCATCCAAAACCATCAGACGTGACCGAAAACGCATGGCCGGCTTTTTTTTTTTTTTTTTTTTTTTGAGGCCATGTGATGTTTAACCATCACATACTGATGAGATCTGCTGGCGAAATAAAGCTAATAATTTAGTGCATCCATACAATATTCACACACACACACACACACACACATACATACACACACACACTGCTCGACTCCTCCGACCTCACTGAAGCACTCTGGGAAAGAAATTATGAGGTTTTTAACCAAAAATAAAACAAAACAAAAATAAACACATGGTTAACACTACAAAATATGGACAAAATTGCAATTGTGTGGCCGCAGATTGGGTGTCGATGCTTTTCGGTGTGTTAACAGAACCATTTCATCACTTCTCCAGATGAGAGTTAAAAAAAAAAGATGTTAAAGTAGAATATGGTTAAAGTTTCACTTCCCAAAGTGTACAGTCCAATTCTTAAAACTGTCGTTAATTTATAGATTTTTAACCATCAGAACAGCGATCATTTACATATTATTTATATTCTATTACACTATAATAATACAGTATATAATATAAAGCAATGTAATGTAACAAAACATTATATTTAATTACATCTCAGTCTTAAACGCACAGAAACAGCTTGTTTTATTCTAAACAGAGGCTGGAAAATAAAAAAAATTTAGATTAATCCTAAACTCAATACTGGAAATGCAGTAATGAAAACTAAAATAAAATAAAAATAAGCTAAAGTAATACTAAAATATAAAAGTGTAGAAGATGGATCAGTGTCTTTAATGGTTAAAACGTAAAAATCTATTTTTGTTGGATTACATGAACAAAATTCATGAAGATTACCTGGTAACCCAAAGCTGAGAGTGGTGAAAAATAATTCATTGTTAAAAACAAAAAAAAACCAAAAAAAAAAACCACACAGTTCAGTTCTTCAGTGGTATCAGTTCTGCGCAGGCGGATTTCGCAACGATTAACGGACAAAACGTAGCCTTAATCATAACACAGCAGGACACGAGAGACCTAAAATTATAATAATTATATATATATATAAAATTATGATATATATATATATATATATATATAGCTCCACCTTAAGAACCTTAAAGCAGGGAGAACAACTCCACCATATTCCACTGCAGATGTATTTTTAAAGATGGCATGACTCAACACCCCGTCCCGACTGCGGGCTTTTTAACGGTTCTACTTTACAACACTGTTACAGAAAGTCACAACTCTGTCCCTTTACTCCTGGGACATCTTGAGGTTCACCTGGACCCCAGGAACCCTTTAAGGGGACATTTACACGGTTTGCATCCTGATAAACCAAAAATCAACCACAACTGAAGGACAGTGTTGGTGTCTCTCATGTTCAGTCCAGTCTCTGTACCTGAGCAGTTCTCCAGATCTTCCTGAAGGACAGTGTTGTTGTCTCTCATGTTCAGTCCAGTCTCTGTACCTGAGCAGTTTGATAGTTCTGTGTTGGTTAATCCACACAGAGAAGAAGTGAAGAACCAGGAGCAGATGATTCCAAATGATCAGGGGATCAGTTTACTGCTCAAGCTGAACACAGAGTAGATGGAACCGCTTTATCTGGAACTTGCATCTTTTGACACTTTGCAGGCACGAAAACACTTCACTCAGTAGACTCAATATGCCAACGAGAAGACAGTTTGTGATATTTGTGCACCTTCAAGGTGATTTCCAGCAAATCTGAAAGATAAACCAAAGTCTTCAGCCACCCATTATGATTGTGCAAAAGACGAACACACTAGGTTCAGCCTCAGCGTCACTTCCTGTGTGTCTAAGCTGAAAAGGAAGCAGCGAAGGTGAACTTGCTGGGGGTTCTGATGCAGCAGAGCGTGCTGCAAGTCGGGGTCAAAGGAAACAATATGCAGATCTTTCGTTCGAGGAAGGGGTGAGATTCTGATGGAGGAAGTGGGCTGAATTTTTAGCAGAGAGGTGATGAGGGGAACGTTTCAGGAAGAGCAGGTTGAAGAAGCTGAAGGCTTCTGAGGCTCTGCTGCTGATCATGTGGCCCGAGAACATTAACCTTTGAAGATCAACCCCAGATTTAAACCTAAACAGAGAAATCCAGGCGTGAACAAACCAGTCAGGTATACACACATCTGTCCCCATGTCTTCCTGTCCTCTGCATCTTCCTCCTGCATGTCCTCTCTCACCACATCCATGAACCTCCTCTTTGTCCTTCCTCTTCTCCACTTTCAGCTGCATCCTCATCATCCTTCTCCTGATATACTCCTCGTCTCTCCTCTGGACACGTCCAAACCAACACAGTCTCACTTCTCTCACTTTGTCTCCATCATGCACAGACATGTCAAAAAATATCAGCGATGCACAGATGAGAGATACACGTTTGAGATATTATATTTGATACAGAATTCATATTCATCCCTTATATTAATATGCTGGACGATTAGAGGTCCAATCCTCAGATGAGAACATCACTTTACAGTGAAATGCATTTTTAAAAGTTTTATTCAATGCTATTTTGAAATGAAGCATTCATCTTGTACTATAATCCATTTGATTTGCATCAAGATGTGAAATTTAAAACTTCCTGCAGTAATTTGAAATCAGCAGCCTTCTTTATTTTGTTACATTTTTAATAAATGCTTAGGGAGTCGGTCCCCGAATGGGAAGGTCGCGGGTTTGAATCCCAGACCAGTAGGCTGCCGTGAGTTACCTTTGAGCAAGGTACCGTGCCTGTCACTGCTCCCTGGGCGCTGCACGTTGTGCATGGGTGAAAAGCAGAGGTTGCACTTTGTTGTGGGTCACAAGAAGGCGCAAGCAGGACGTGAAGTGCTTCATCAGCGTCCCTCATGCTGCGTTTACGAACGGCAGCAGGTTTTCACTGCGGTAGAAATGCCACGGTGGTGGAATAACATGTTTTTAGGAAATGCGGACTGTGACAACTTTTAACTGTAACTCCAGGAGTTACAAGGTGTTGCAGCAGGTCAGAAAGTGAGATACGCACATGATGAACTGCATCATTTCTATTAACGAGCTTTTAACACACTGAAACAGAAACATTCAGGAAATTAGCCTTTTTGGCTCAGTTCCAGAAGTTGTCCAATGAAGTGAAAGTGACTATTTGTCATTAAACACAGCACACCGTGAACCACAACCAAACCCTTCCTCGGTATTTAACCCACACACACACACCATCCAGCAGGGGGCAGACATATCCAGCACCCAGGGAGCAGTGATGGGGACGGTACCTTGCCTACCTCAGGGTAACCTACTGGTCTGAGGCGCCCTTGAACAAGGTACCATCCCAAACACCGCTCCCCGGGCTGTGATGTCCTCCACACAGCAGAGTGGGGTTTAATTCCCTGAACGACTTCAACGCACTACACCAGTAAGTTTCCTTGGGCAAGACTCCCAACTCAACATTCTCCTCCGAGACCTCATTCCCACCTCACTTCTGGACTGAAATGTTGGTTGCTATTGGTTACTTATGTTATTCCTGGTCGTAGACGTCAGTGGCCGAGTGTTTATGCACCATCCCCTGAATCAGAAGGCTGCAGGTTTGAATCCCAGACCAGAAGTTTGAAGAAAAAAAAAAAACGCAAAAAAACAAAAACACTCTAATAACATTGTTTTAATTCAGTGCCCAGCACTAAAGCTCCAAATATCACCACTTTGTTTTCCATGTGATCGAGGCTGTGCTGTGGAAAAACGGAAAAAGCGAGTGTGTTCAGCTGTGTGACGTGTTTAGTCCATGTTTATAGAGTGTAATGTGTCAGACATGCCTGGAATGGAGCTTCAGAAGGAGAGGGAGTTTGGGGGGTGGAGATGGAGTTGTTATGGTTTGGATTCATTCGACCGATTGAAGGGGGGCGTCGGTGTGAAGAGGCAGATTTTAGGAGGGTTTTCCCGGAGGCTCGGTTCAGCAACTGGAAATTAGAAACTACAGAAACAGGCAGAAACCAGGCCAGGGATAAAAGTGGGAAAAAGGATTTTTAGAACAAGTTCTAGATGCTTTTTTACTTTCTGTTTCGGCCCTACTCGAGCCTCTTTCATTCTACTTGTGAAGTCGCACAAAAAGTTTTTCCATTTTGCTATTTCTTTGTCAGTTTTTCCCCCCATGACCTTTGACCTCTGAAGCTGAAAACCGTTGTGCGTTGGAAAAGCGCCACTCCTACGGGTTCTAGGAACTGGACCACTTTGTTTTGGAAGAGGGAACACAGGAGGGGTGACGTTGCACAACAGAGGGATTCAGACCTGAGGATTTACTGCATTCCTCTCTGAGCCAGCACACACACACACACACACACACACACGCCCCAACAGTGACTTACACACACCGGGTTAAAGCGAAGGCACGCGTGTTACATAACACTATGTTCTGTATGAGATCAGAGCCAACAAACCAGGGTTCTCCATTCTGCAAGGTCGCTAATCTGGATCTGAAACTGGGCCTGGTGGCTCCTTCACCTCCGACCTCTGAAGAAATCCCAGCACGGCTGGTGGATACGGGCCGGCAGAGCCCCATTTGGATACAGGTATGAGGTGAAGCAGTGTAAACACTACATTTCAAGGAAGTTTAGTCTTTTAAAAATCATTTCCACGAGGTGGTGCAGGAGGTAGTCGCCCCACAGCGCAAAGGTCCTGGGTTCAACTCTCAGGCGGGGCAGTCCTGCTTTGGGCCAGCAGTGGCCTAGTGGTTAGGACAAAGTCGTAGGTTCGAGTCCCAGACAAGAAGGTTGCCCTGAGGTTCCCTTGAGCAAGGTATCGTTACCATCACTGCTCCCGGTTGTGACTGTCCCTGCTGGACGGTGCGATGTGCTTCACGATGACAAATAGTCACTTTCACTAATGATCCAGGCCTACATGAGCAGACACGACACAAGTCGAATAAAGGCTCATGTCTGAGCGCTCTTCAAAGCACAAGGTAAAGAGCGAAGCCGTTTTTAAAAAGGTGTTCAGAAGACGCTGAGGTTTCTGTGGCCTCTCGACCACGCAGCCCTTCTTCTCGTGTGGGGAGACGTTTCTGAAAGGAGCAGCATGAGAACAATAAGCTCACCTTCCAGCTTTGACTTCTTCAGAAGAGAGACTTGGAGCTAAAATTCGTTCAGCCACGAAACGTGCTCAAACTCATGTTAAAAGGCTGCAGAGGTGGTGTTTACAACAAAACCTTCATCTTGAGGCCAAAGTTAAGCCTACCCAATCAAAAAAGGGGACATTGACGGATGATGCTACTGTACAATATTACATTTTTAGGCCCGAGTTATCAGAAAACCCTGCTTTGTGAATCTCCAATCAGCTTTATTTCTATTCTGTTGTTGGAAAGGAGATTTATAGAATCCAGGAGCCCCTAGAGAGCGACAAACTCCCTAAAACTGGAAGAAGGAAACCTTGGAGGGGACCCATAGTCCTCTGGTTGACTAAATATTCTGGGACCTTTGGTTTACAAAGCTTGTCCTGCGCTGCTCCTTCCAGAGGCCTAATCTGCAGGGCTGAGCTGCAACATACCAGCTGTCCTCCCTCAGGTCCCAGTCAGCGAATGGGACGTCAGCACTCTTCCTCCTCGTGCTCCTCATCCTCCCCCTCACCATGACCATCAGGATGGGCCTCAGGCCAGTTCCTGGGAGAGAACTCCTACCCACACTGCTCCACACATCCTAATGAGCAACAGCTGACTAATCAGCAGGTCAACCGCCGAGCGGACAGGCGGTGGGGACGGAAGAGCGGATTGTAATTGTCCTGCCCCACTGATAGACTATCTAAACCAAGACTAAAGCTGAAATGAAAGGAAGGAACTGAAGTATTAAGAGAGAAGACTTGATTTGTTGAAGACTTCATTTTTAGGAGGGTGTGGGTCATAGCGTCCAGGTTTGAAAAGAACCTTTATTACCAGGACCAGCTAAAGTGGCTGGTTAGCGCAGAGAGGCCTCTTCAGAAAGAGGATGTGAAAGTCTGCAGTGTTGAGGAATTGTGGGAATTGTGAAACCATTGTGAAAAAAACATTTTCTCAGCACTGAGTGTTGGGGTGTTGGGGGGGTCGGGTTATTGTGACCTGCTTTGCTGTGAAATTGGCCACTTCTCCTCCAGTTGCTTTCTTCTTTGCTAATATTTTATGCCAACCGGCTGCCCACATTGTCTTATTTTATTATGTAATTAAATTGAAAAACATGACTGGACTCCAGTATATAGTCATGAAGCCACACATAGTCCATCAGGCTTCAGCTACTCCATGTAGAAATGGCAAATATTTGGATTTGTTGGGCCGTAAATGGGGCAATGGGGTCATTTTCAGCAAAAAAAACAAAACAACAAAACAAAAACAAAAAACAAACAAGCCTGGCAGTGCTGAGCCCTTCGCCCACCCAAAATCCAACCCGAAACCTTATACAAATGACAGTGGAAGCGAGTGTGCAGTCAAAACTTTTACTGAAACAGTGAAGCAATACGAAACCAGCATGTGTCGAGTGGAGTGCTTCCTCTTTTCCCAGCAGTCAACAGAGAAGTCTGGACCAAACAGACCTGTCTTTGATCTGCCATTTGGGGAAATCATCAAAAAAGAGTGAATCTTATTATGTTAAGTCTTATTATGTTCTTTCATGAACATATAGGAAAGTCCAAAAATTAGCCCCAGTCTAATGTAGTTTCCACAGATTATTTGGTGCTCCTCACACTGGCTAGAAATACTCTGTGTGGTTGAGGTGAGGGGTGGCACCAGGCACCAGGACAGAGCGCCGCTTCCCAATTTCCTAATTCAGCCATTTCTATCAATCGTCTCACAATCTCTCCTTCCAGAATCTCCTCGTCTCTCCAGTTAGACATTTATGTGCATTTCTGGAAACGAACTTCTTCACCCGTGGATGTTGGCTTAATTCCAGTTACATCTTCACTCATTCGATCCGGATACCGACCTACTCTGTTTGCACGGATTCAACCAGACACCGATTTTGAACCGAGAGACTGGAAATGTAACGTCTGTATAAGGAATTAAACGTCTAGAACGTTTCAAGGTTACGGTGCACGTGTTAAAAGGGCTCCAGCTACAGAGAAAGACTCTTTGTGCACTAAAATCAGCTGAAAGTTTCTTATTTATCCATTTAAAAATGTAAAATTTTAAGAATAAAACAGCCTATCAGATTTGCACCAAATTAGTTCGCCCACTCTTTTTCTGAGCCGCTTGTCCAGACTAGGGTGGCAGGCGGTGCTGGAGTATATCTCAACTCTCACACGGTGAAGGTGGGGACAAACCCTGAACAGGTCGCCAGTCCCAAACGGATAGATGTAATGTAATAAAGGGGTGACCTAATGTTTAGGGACTAGGCCCCATGATGGGAAGGTCACAGGTTCGAATCCCAGAGCAGTAGGTTGTCTCGAGGATCCCCTGAGCAAAGCACCGCCCCCATCACTGCTCCCCAGGGACTAAATATGGCTGCCCAATGCTGCAGGTGAGTTAAATACAGAGGTTGCATTTCGCGGTGATGTTTCAGAATGACAAATAGTCACTTTCACTTAATAGAAAGGAGAGTAGAACATTTTCCAAAGATCATTTATCCACTGATTCTGAAACGACTCTCAGACCATCACGCTTCCCAAAAAAACACACCAGAGAGGATTTGCAGGCCTCAGCTCCGTGTTTCGGCTGAACGAACTCATTAGCAGCTCCAAGCCGCTTCGGGATTTAACACGCTTCATTCGCCGTTTCCTCAAAAAGACAAAGGCGTGTGGAAACATATTGCGCTAACGCCTCTAATTACCAGGTACCAGGAACCGAAAGGGCCTCCAATAAGCCTTATTAACCCCCGAGGAACCCGAGCACAGGCGTCACTCAGCGTGGAAGCGCTGAGAATGTTCACAGGTCAACACTGATCCTCGTTCAGCGGAATATAATCCAGTTTCGACCACAGCATCGGTTCAACTTCATCAAAACAGCTGCCGTTAATAAAATGCTCCTCTGTGCAACATGCAACCAGCCAATCAGTACGGCTTTTGTTGTGCATATTTTAAAGGATCTGAGTCTTCGATGCAGCAAATGCTGCAAATCGGTCAAACAGACCCTGATGTGTAAAAGGGGGTTTTATCTGATTTAGTTCATGTTTTTGGTTGACAGTAAGTCCTACTGTGTCCTAAACCACACCCCCAAGTCTGGTCCACCTTAAAGAAGAGCTGGACGAGGTTTGATTGGGATAATTTAGCAACGTTAGCCTCGTAGCTCCAGGTTTCAACCTATGAAGCCAAATCTGGACCACAGAATCAGCTTGATTAGACTTAGAAAAAATCTTCTACAAACTATTCCTTAATTAACATTGAACATATTTAATGAAAAAGTATGTTGTTTAACAAAAACAACCTTTTTATCTATGTTTCAGTGGCTGCAAAGTGGCCAAAGATACACGGTTCTAGATAAAAGAGGTTCCACTCAGTGTTCAGCATCAGCAGTAAACGAAACCCCTGAACATCTGCACCTGGTTCTTCACCGCTTCATGTCTAAAATTAGACGCTTTGTTCTGCTTGAAGGTTCAGACGTAGATCACTGTGTGGATTAACCAACACAGAACTATCAAACTGCTCAGGTACAGAGACTGGACTGAACATGAGAGACAACAACACTGTCCTTCAGGAAGATCTGGAGAACTGCTCAGGTACAGAGACTGGACTGAAGATGAGAGACAACAACACTGTCCTTCAAGAAGAACCAGAGAAGTCTCCCTCAACATTAAACATGCAAGCACATCTGGAAGCAAAATATGGAGAAATGAGGAGCTCAGGACTGCATTTGCTCATGATATCACCACATCTGTCTCATAGAATATCTATCCTCCAGTCTTTCTTTTTGCGCAGACAGAGTGATGGCTGAGCTTCCGGTTAAATGACAGTCTGCTTCTGGAGAACAGGTTCTCCATTCATTTCAAAGCAGCCACAAAACAGAAACAAAACAATCCACATCAGCGCTTCCAGGCGTCTCCCTTTGCTTTCTCATCCAAAACAATCCAAACCAGGCCAGATATACTTCCTCTTCTTTGCCCCCAATTCATCCACATTAATATTGGTCACCTGATTCCAGAACTGCACCGCTCAGATGATCCCTCAACCACAAACCTCTGGTCTAAACTGTGCCGAATGCTGACTTGGCCTTAAATCAACCCGTGTTTTCACAGCAGGCGGAAGTGCATGGCTTTTCACCCTGATTAAAATACTTTCGGGGCTCAGAGGCTCCAAAACGAGCATAAAGGACTTTTTAGAGAAACTTTTTAATCGTTTAGATGTTTAAAAACTTCCTTTTGTTGCAAATGGCTTTCATCCACTAAAAGGCCTCGTTTGGATTCAGAGAGAAGGTTGTAAAACCTGAAGCTGGAGAACAAGGATGTAATGAGCTCTGCAGGAAAGTGCACTCCCCGATGGACAGGACGTTCAAAAACTGTTTATTGGCCATGAATGGGACGTCTGTACCCTTCCAGACATCAAACTCCATAAATAACAATCTGTTCAATTTCCATCAAACGTGCTCGGCTGGGCTGCTTCTCCTCATTATTGGAGTTCAGTCAGACTGAGACCTCAGTCTGAACTTTCATGCTTGGTTTCGTGGTATTTAATAACATTTAAGACTAAAGTAACAGAAAGGTTCTTGAAAGAGCCCGTTCTGGTTCCCATCCATTCTTTAGGATGGTTCCTAAAAAACATGTCAACAATGGGTGAGTGTGAAGAACTTCTTGTAGTTGGGTCAAGTCCACCCAAACATCTAAAAGAACTTTAAACTTCAAATGAAAATGACAAGCTTTTTCAAACAGTTGATAAAGCTGCCGTTAAGGAGATAAGAGGTTTTGTTGCCATACATGCAAGTTCAGCAGTTCTCCCAGCAGAGGTTTAAATTACAAAGATGCTTTTCTGGCGTATAACCGAGTTTTCTTTCTGTAAAACCGGACTAGGGGACGATGGAGAACGTTAGAAGGTGTAAAACGCAGCAGAGGTTTAAGCGTGCAGGTAAGATTTAAGATTTTTAATTGGTTGAGGCAGATTTTTCAGACTGTAACAAGTACACACACACACACACACACACACACACAGTACTGTGCAAAGGTTTTAGGCAGGTGTGGAAAAAATGCTGTATATGAAATATCAATAACGATTGTTTATTTTGATCAGTTTACAAAATGCAAAGTGAGGAACAAAAGAAAAATCTAAATCAGATCAATATTTGGTGTTTCTACCGTTTACCTTCAGAGCAGCATCAGTTCTTCTGGCCCCACAGAGCCCTGATCTCCACATCATCCAGTGTGTCTGGATCACATGAAGAGACAGAAGGATGTGAGGAAGCTACATCCACAGAAGATCTGTGCTCAGTTCTCCAAGATGTTTGGAACGACCGACCGGCCGAGTTCCTTCAAAAACCGTGCGAGTGTACCTAGAAGAACTGATGCTGTTTTGAAGGCAAAGGGTGGTCACACCAAATATTGATCTGATTTAGATTCTCTTTTGTTCACTCACTGCATTTTGTTGATTGATGAAGATAAATGATCAACACTTCCATTTCTGAAAGCGTTCTGTTTACAGCGTTTTTTCACACCTGCCTAAAACTTTTGCACAGCACTGTGAATATATTAATATAAATATAATGAGGATCTAACCTTATTCTAGTTATTATATACATATAAGTAAAAAAAATCTGACTTTAAGGTTTTAATAAAGGACAACAAGACAGGGTGGACTTTTGGCTGCGGTCTTCATCAAGACCAAACCAACAGACATCGGTGGAGAGAATTCCAAGTAATGAACGTCAGTCACTGAAGACTGGTTTTTTTTTTTTATCGTCTGTATTATTTATAGAACACATTTCACACAATTCGATGCTGCTTCTAGAAAGAAGCTTCGTGGCAGAATATAGTTTTACTCCAGGCTAGAAAATCAGCCATATTTGTATTATTTTCTTGTAAGAAAACAGAGAATTGTTTTTCTTCTTATTTCTTAACTTTTTCTGCCCAAACATCTGGCCTGTATCATGTGGAAATTCTAGACATTAGCATTTTAGCAATTCTGGGAGCAGCAGGTTCTTATAGTTCTAATATAATAAATGATCTTATTAACACCTACACATACACTGCGTTCATCAAAGGACCGAAATCTTGACAAAATTCCAAATGTTTTTTTGCAACGACCTGAACAACAAAGAGAAACTCACCCAGGGGAAAGGTGATGCGGGGGATGACGTTGCCATGGCAGCCGCTGATGATGATGATCAGGGATACGCAGATGGAGAGCGGCCCAGGAAGCGCCATCGCGAGCGGGAGGCGAACGAAGACGAGTCTGAAGAGCTGGACTAACTGCAAGCTTCTGGGCCGGTGTGTAGATCAGCTACTGTCCTACCACAGACGCACCACTTCCTCTGCCCACAGGAAGCTGCCGTCATCTCATCTGCGTTTGAAAAGCATGAAAGAGAGCTTTTAGAGAGGGAACACCATCCCAGCACGGAGGAGTCATCAGTTCCTCTCATGCAACGCTACGCTCCTTCCTCTTTCAGCAGAATTTGGTCAAAGCGGATGGTCACACCACTCGAGCCGGTGATCATGTGACAGTATGGATGGACGGATGACAACATATAGGAAAGACCTGCGGCACAAACATCTTGACCAACCATGTCTGGGAGGAAAAATGCCAAGTTACGGCTGTTACGCGGGTCAGTAGGTTGCACTGAGGTTCCCTTGAGCAAGGTACCGTCCCCATCACTGCTCCCTGCATGCTGGATATGTCTGCCCCCTGCTGGACAGCGTGTGTTCAATACAGAGGACGTATCTGGTTATGGTTCAATGTTTGCTGTCTTCACAATGACAGATAGTCACTTTCACTTCCTGTTTAGTCCCTAGTTCTGCACTGACCCCTGCTCTAGCTTGCTTGATCAAGAATTCATTTTTTGTTTTGGTAAATTTCTTAATAATTCAGTGCAGCTTTTTGACTTTTATTCAAACCTAGGGTTACCCTAACCCTTTAAAAGGTCTCGACCAATCACGGTCTTTAAGGGGTTAAAAAAATAATTGGACAAAATATCCAGTAACCGTGGCAGTGGTGGCCTAATGTTTAGGGACCCCAGGATCAGAAGGTCATGGAATCGAATACCTGGACCAGTAAGTTGCCCTGAGGTTCCCTTGAGCAAGGTAACGTCCCCATCACTGTTTGCCGGACCCCCACTCTTAATCTTTCTGGTAAACTATACAACAGCTAAAAGCAAAACTGTCAGGAGGATGTAGATTCAAAACAATAGGGGAAGAACGAAAGGAAATACGGATACGATGACTGTCCATCTTCCGCCGAGGTCTCTAGTCTTTCACCAGAACGAAATCGTCAGTAAATATAAGCAGCTTTGCCATCCATTAATTATCATCATCTTCCAGGGCAGCCATGTCCTAGTGATTAGGGAACCAGAAGGTTGTGGGTTCAAATCCCAGACCACTAGGTTGCCCTGAGGTACCCTCGAGCAAGGTACTGTCCCCATCACTGCTTCCCGAGTGCTGGACACGGCTGCCCCTTGCTGCACGGTGTGCAGGATAAATACAGAGAATAGTCACTTTCTCTTCATTCGGTGGCTCCAAACCACAGCGTAACCACCACAGGCACCCATCACAGAAACCTGGACGCCAATACTGGAGGTCCGTCTCCCAAACCAGGGATCTCCAACCCTCCAAACAGCTGGGAACCGAGGAGGAAAGGCTGAGGGCTCCAATGTACGACCCTCTAACCAACCACGATGCTCAAACGGCCGCTAGTTTATTGCTTTCCTCAATTATTTATTTTTTTGTGGCGCGTGATCAAAAGACTAAACTGACTAAATTGCAGGGCTTGATTTTAAAAGACTTCTGTTGGAGCAGGAAACTAAAGTCTGCAGCTATAAAATGGCCTGGGTGCATATTTGCTGAATGGAAAACCAGTGGAGATGACCCACATTACATATCGTTCATGTAATAAATCCTGATTACATTATTTAATCTATTTAATTTACAGTAAGTCTCATCACTAAGCGATAACGACGCTCGGCAAGTCGACCTGTTTCACACCATTTATTCAACTTTCTGGACTTTTAATTCAAACCTAAAATGCAGAAAATGGTTCAAACTAAAATAAACGTCTTGGCAAACTATAGTGCAACCACACAGGGCCCGAACTCCCCGATCAGCATACATAACAGGATTACTCATCTCTACTTAACATGGAAGGATTAACACAGATATGTCAGCAGGCCCTCTCTCAAGAACCAGGGCTGAGCTGAGTAAGGTCTGTCTGCACAGGAGGTGCTTACCTCACACCGATTCAGCCATTAATCTCCACCAATCAGCTGCCTCTCCCACTGCACCGATATCCCTGATCACAGTTCAGACCAGCAACGTTAATGAGGGACAGATTCATCACTCCAGAGGGGTGAAGAAGAGAGTGCAGGCAGGTTGGAATGGGTGGAGAAGAGTGGCCGGAGTGATCGGCGACAGATGGGTACCAGCAAGGGCCAAGGGTTTAAAGGGTGGTAGGGAAACCAGCTATGTTATACGGGTTGGAGACGGTGACGAACAGACAGGCGGAGGAGCTCTCAGAGTTGCTGAGATTTACGTCGAGGATGGACAGAATTAGGGACGAGACTATAAGAGGGACAGCTCAGGTCAGACAATTTGGGGACACAGAAACGAGACTGCGCTGGTTTGGACACGTCCAGAGGAGAGACGGAGTCACGAGAACAGGAACAGCCGAAAGGAGAAGAAAAAGAGGATCATCTGCAGCGTTAACTGACAATCATAAGAATACGGCCAATTTAGCTTTGTCTTTAATAAAAGGTGCACAAAACTAAATTTTACAAAATAAGAGTCCCCACTCAACTCTCATTCACGTCAACAGAAGCGTCAGCTATTTACAATTTTTCGGGTTAAAACTAACATCGCGAATGAAGAAAAAAGTGAAAGTGAAAGTGACCGTTAGCCAGTCATTCTGACCACACCACAGCGGTGGTCTAGCACTTAGGGATGAGGCTCCAGGACCAGAAGGTTGTTGGTTTGAATGTCCCGAGGTACCCTTGAGCAAGGTACAGTCCCCATCACTGCTCCCCGGGTGCTAGATCTGTCTGCCGGTGTGTGTGTGTTAAAGAGAGAGGACGTTTTCCTTTGTGGTTCACTGTGTTCACAATGAAACTGAGCATTAACTCCTCGTGTAGCTTTTACCGGAACACACAGAGACTGAAGACACTAAATGTGATACATTCACCAAACAATGCTGGACATTTAATTCCTTTAACAGACGCTGGAGCAGAGTGTAAAATGAGCTCGGTGTTTATCAGAGCTCTCACGCCACCGCGCTCTCTGTGGGACACTTGGTACAAACCGCCGAGAGACAACGTTGTGTGGTTTGATACCCACTACACTCCCGACACAAGATAAATAAAAAAAAAAAAAACACATGATCAGTCGACGAGGATGGACAGGATTAGAAATGAGTTTATTAGAGGGACAGCTCAGGTTGGACGTCTTGGAGACAAAGTTAGAGAAGCAAGGTTGCGTCAGTTTGGACATGTCCAGAGGAGAGACGAGGATTATATCAGGAGAAGGAAAGAGGAAGACCACAGAGGAGATTTATGGACATGAGAGAGGACACACAGGGGTACGGTTTGAAGGAGGAAGATGCAGAGGACAGGAAGAAATGGAGACGGATAGTGGTGACACCTAAACGGGAGCGGCCAATAGATGACGACGACTCCTCAAACGATCAGGTGGCTTTTGGACATAAAGTGTATCTTTCATACGAAGGGTCATGTGACCCAAAATGGTCTGAGCAAACCATGTGAGTCACTTTCATCATGAGATGAATTTTGTCTCGATACAGCTCATCGTCTTACTGAAACCACGACTGATCGGAGGAGTGTGGGTGAGAGGTATGAGGTGTGAGTCATAGGGAAAAACGAAAAAGAGTAATAAAGCTTCTCATACACCACTGGTCAAAAGTTTTAGGATACCCCCATTGTTCCTGTTTTATATTCAAATTCAGGCTTTAAATGGTACAAAGGTAAGTGGTGAACAGACAGAGGTTTAAAAAAGGTTTATAATTATTCAGAATTATACTAACAGGCCAGGGGACAGGAAAGACCAGGGGACAGGAAAGACCAGGGGACAGGAAAGACCAGGGGACAGGGTGAACAACCTAAAGCTGTTCTGCAGCAAAGGAGGTTGATCGAGCCTTAAAGGTCGGTGCCACCAGTTCCTACAGGCGTCCCAACTTCTTATCACTTACATCCCCCTCTGTCGGGATAAAAGGTGGTGGTGGAACACATGCTGGTACCGTACCCGGCAAAAGACAGTCAGACCATCATACCACTGAAAGTGCAGGTCTTTCCTACAGAGAACCTGTGAAGAAAGTCAAGACGACTTTGACGAGTCAAACGTTTCACATTTCTTTAGGTTTCTACGTGGATTGCAGGTCTTTTTGACAATGAGACACTGAACAGCTTTGAATTTGAACAAAAAACAGGAAAAATTGGGGTGTCCCAAAACTTTTGACCAGTACATCCACCATATATCCCATTAAACACATGGGCGTTAAGAACCGACTGCTGCCTGATATATTCCATCCACAGGCGCCATGGTAACCAGATCGTCAAGGTCACCCCTCGTTTTGATGCCGAGAGCTGCACCACATCACCGTGGGAACAGCACAGTGACGAGATGTAAAAAATTAAGATCGACCAGCTTTGTAAACCTACGCCTGTTTAAAAATGATAATTCTGCAAATCGTTTTTGATACGATGAGCACGTCTTTTCAAAAATCAGTGCAGCTTTAAAACAAATCAATTAAAATAAAGCCACTAACGATCCAGTAAAACATCCGCAGTGCTCTTTAACTTGCTTGGTGCCAAACCATCCCAGCAGGGAGACGCCAGGACGACTCGACCGAACTGACACGAATTGGACGTGACAGTCCAGCTGAACCGTGGCTCAAAGATCAAAGCGTCTTCGCTGCTCCCGTCCACTTCAGTTCCAGTCTCTGTAATGGGTTTAACCATCAGGAGGCCGTTTGTGGAGCCCGGAGGAGGATCAACACACTGATAAATATATCCCTCAAACTCCAGCCTGTCCACACACCGCAGCACAGAGCTGGTTCAGCTCCACTCGGACCATGAAATACTCAGAAAACTGGTTTAAAGGCCTAAAACACAAATATCTCCACTGGTACATTCACTTTAATATTCTTCTGAACCATATATTATATCTGCTCTTTTATAACCAATACTATTTCTGATCATAAACTTTTAAACGATATTTAAAATGCACCCATATTGTGAGGGAACGACCACATTAGTGTGAAAAATACAAGAACGCTGATGTTATTTTTGTTTTTTTACTGGCAAATACACCGTTTTTGCTCTAAATACACATGCAATTTTTTTTTCTTTTACATTTTAATTATTTAAAAAAAAAAAATTAGTGTAGTTCTCTATTTGAACCTTATTTCTGATGTTTATTTATATTTATTCATTAATTCATTTATTTATTTTTGCACACACGCTTTCTATAATTTATAGAAATGTAGCTTTTATTCTATTCTCGATCAGCGATATTGATCCCAAGCAGCTACAAATACCCAATATTTTTTAGCAGATATTATTTTAGATTTATTTAGATTTATTTAGATTTATTCTCCAGTCATTTGACTTAAATATTGCTCAACTGGGTGATATTTGTGCTGAAAAAAACCAAAAAAATAATACAGCTGGAATACAAATATAAATTTGAACATACTAATATGCAAAAAGAAAAACAGAAAAAAAAAAAAAGTACATTTAAATTGCAAAATTTGAACCGCTCGTTGTCAAACGACGGCAAGTTGGGCTGCAATCTTTTTCGGATTCCCTCGTTAACTCGTTTACCATTTAGTGTCTTAACCTGCAGCTCAAAAGGTCAGACTTCACTGTTCGCCACAACCATCAACGCCCACACACACACACACACACACACACACCTGCAGGTTCACCAGCTCATTCTGTCAACCAGCCCGAGTGTGTAATTTGACAGAAGGTTATAATCAGCCCAACAAAGTGATACAAACAGACCGTAATTTAAACCAGAAGGAAACAAAAGGTTATCAGAGCCGTTCAGCACTTCCATCACCCCAGAAACCCTCACAACAGCGATCACGGACCAGAATCAGGCTAAAACATAACCCTGCACAGTCTAAAGGCCTTGAAACGACTGTAAACCAACTCACTCACTCTTTTTCTGAGCCACTTGTCCTGATTAAGGCGGTGCTAGAATCTCTCACCGGGCAAAATGCTTTAAATTCACCGTGTTTGTGATGCCCAACTTATTAACACCCTGTGGTTTTCCTCCCGCTCCTTCAAAAGACGTCATAGGAAGCGTTTCAGCCCTGCTTCTCGCACGAGGCACAAGGCAGCCAATCAGAGCGGAGCTCATTTACATACGCAAAGTCAAAGTGACCACACAGCACATTGTGAACCACAACCAAATACATCCTCTGTATTTAAAAACACACAGAGCAGCAGGGCGCAGACATATCCAGCACCCGGGGAGCGGTGACGGCGACGGTACCTTGCTCAAGGGTACCTCAAGGCAACCAATTGGTCCGGGAGTCGAACCAAAGGCCATCACTGCCCCAAAAGAGATGAAAACACATTTTGAGAAAAATGAGTTTAGAAAACCTCCAAAAAAAATCAGTCCATCATGTCAGAGGAGAAAAACGAATAAAACACTAAAGCCAAAGCGATGAGACCCGTTTCCCGTGTGTGTTTCCACTAGAAACTTATTCGGCTGAATGCTTGTGCCTGAGGCTCATGTTCCTCCTGTTTCAACTCTGCGTTTGTTATAAAACGCTCCTTCTCCTCCACATCTCCATCAAATCTGATCATTCGCGTTCCTGCCCGTTTATTGGAGACCTTAATGAGGATCTGTTTACACGCAGGCCTTTTTCAGAATGAGACAAAAACGTGTCTCGTTTTGAGAGCCTTCTCCTTTTATTGAGTTTCAGAAGACTCGGGGGGGCCCTCGCGCCTCTCTTCATATCCTCTTATCATTTCCCTTCAGGAGAGACGAGAGATGCGAGAGCGCAGAACCCTTCTGGTGCCTCCTGTTCGCTTCTGTGACTGTGAAGATGTTCAGGCATGAAAGAGCAAGCCTGCACATAACTGAACATCGAAACCTTCCACAAGATCAGGAAATCTGATGTGCGAGCAGGAAGTAAGCTCTGCTGACCTTACCTCATTGATACACGTGGTTTCACACGCCTCGTCTGCTCTAAACAAAGCTGCAGCTGTTTATTGCACTTCATCCCAGCTCGAACCCACACACAGACGAGACACGAGAGACAAACGCTGCAGAACAACGAGCACTGATGTGTGATCAGTTTCCGTCCTATATGTGACACATTAGAGCTCAAAGGACCCGAGCAGAGAGAGACAAAGCTTCTTCACCTTTCTCTTCCAGACTTTCTTGCATTGTTAATGTTGAGGAGCAGTTCTCCAGATCTTCCTGAAGGACAGTGTTGTTGTCTCTCATGTTCAGGACAGTCTCTGTACCTGAGCAGTTCTCCAGATCTTCCTGAAGGACAGTGTTGTCTCTGGGTGGAACATCTTTATCTAGAACCTTTAGGCACTTTGCAGCCACAAAGTATCCACTTCTTTCACTTAATTCACTCAATATGCTGATACGAGTTTGAGAGGCTGGAAATAGTATTTGTGCACAAACAAGTTCTTTAAAATAAAGAAGGTTTTGGGGAGAAGAGTTTCACATTTGCAGGAAGAGGATCTAATTTTAACCACTTAAAGGAACTGTTCTGTTCAGAAGCACTGATCTACAATCAGTTTTTGTGAACAAATGATCCGAGATCAGTCCTGCTTTATAAAAACCAGCAGCTGGTCCCCCATTATTTATGATTCTCAGAGCTGCAGTGCTGACCTGGGATCTGTTACTGTAAGTAGATCTAATTCTAGATCTGTTCTCTTAAAAAAAATAAATAAATAAAAAATGTATTGGGTTGAAAGAGATTTAGTTGGCGTTTGCAGCTGAAAACAAGTCCAGCTGTGTCCTAAACCACACCACACAAGTCTTTTCCACCTTAATAATGAGCTGCTTCACCTTAATGAAGAGCTGGATGATGTTTGAATGGGCGGAGACAAGTTCTGAAGATGTTCTCACAGAAGAGATTTGGGTAATTATTGCCATCCAGCTACACAACTCCGGTTCTAAACTCAAGAAGACAAATTTGGAGTCCAAACATGTCTCAGCTAACAGAGGAACATGATGCAGATCTGATATTAACGGAAAAAGTTCCATTAAAAATAATAAAAGGACTCCTTACCACAGTGGAATCATAGAGGGAAAAAAAAAATGCACTTTGTCCCCAATTTGGTCCCATAAAGTAATTGGCAGGGAGACAAAACTGTGTCCACCCAAAGGCTAAATAAACAGCCAATAAAATAATCAGAACATTAAGCATCTGGCCAATCAGGAAAGAGCTCTCTGGTGGACTCTCACCCCCAAGAGACACCTGGGGGTAAAAGAAAGCTGTTAGTTAAATTAAGTGAGACAAAGACAATAAAACCTGCTCAGAGAGAAAGAAAAGCTGGGAGAAAAGCTCCAACTCTGGGAAGATGTTCAGTAATTTTGAATAAACGTGTTGATCTGGTTTCTGACACACCATGAAGCAGCTGTCTGATAAAGAATCAGCCAATCAGATTAGCCCAACAGCCCCAAAATCCAGAAGCTGCTAAAACTGCTTTTAACAAAGTTGCACTGATGAGCAGCGGGACAGCCTGTTAGACACACGGGGTAACGAATAAAAAGCCATTTGTTCAAAAAGTGACACAGCCATTGAGAGCGGACACATTTTAGAAGAGAAGCTAAAACAAAATAAATAAACAAACGAACAGACAAAAAACCCACCCACAAAATCCAACATCCACCACCACCAAAAAAGGTCCCGCCAAGAAACATCAAAAAAACAAAACTAAAAATGTCCACAACCGTGGAAAACAACCAAAACTAACAGCCAGGAACCACCAACCAACCCAAAAACCACCACCAAGAACTCGATAATCACCAACAAACAACACAACGGGCCGATTCTGGACCTCGTGCACCTCCTGACTGATCACCTACATTAAGGTGAAGAATGGAAAGCTCTGTGAAACTGATTTCTTGCTGAAGCTCTGAAGTTCTCCATGCTCTGAAAAGAGGAAAACCAGGCCCACATGCAGGTGAAGATGGAAAAAGACTGGATTTACCAAAGATCCTCCAACGCTCAACAAGGCTGTCTGACTTTGATTCATCCTCGCTTCTTCTCCACACCAGCCAAAAGGTTGGGGTGTTGGGGTGGAGGGAGGAAAAGAGGGTGCGAGAGAGAGAGGTGAAAAAAGCCTGGAGGTTGGGAGGGGCTGTTGGAAACAGGGTGGAGAAAAATAATCTCTCAGTTACTAAATATCTCTCCATTACACTCCACCACGCAAAACTCCGACTTCACCGGGCGTTTTCGGGGAAATAACTGAAGGAAAAAAAGAAGCCAACTCAATATGACGCTAAAAATCAAAGCAGAAAGCAGCTGCTTGACGAAAATGAGGAACTTGTGAGATGAAGGCCACATGAAAAAGCTTAAAACATCAGAAAACAGCTCAAGCCTAAAGAGCTACAGGTTTCTGAAAGCAGAAATTCAGTCTTTGAGTCATTTCATACCAGAACAGACTGTCCACGGCCGGGACGGTGCTGGGTAGGGTTGAACATTATCCAGAGTTTATATCTAAGGGAAGTTTAGAACCACGAGGGCTGCGATTTTAGCGAGATCCTCAGAATAGGTCCTGATTGGGGTTGGTTTTAATAATGTTAATAAAAATCAAAATCGGCGATAGTGTGACATTACATTTAGCACTAAAACCCCTCAAAAATATTCAAAACTAAAAAAGTCCCATAAAAATACCATAAAAAAGGTCCCGGATTAGGAAAAATGAAACAAGCAGCACTCCTGTTCTTCACATGTTCCTCACATCACATTTTAAACTTCATGCATCCAAAGTCAAAATTTGTGCCTAGTGGTTCGGGCGTTAGCCACATGATCGGAGGATCGGGGGTTCGAACCCCTTTCAAATAGGATGCCCTGAGGTACAGTTGAGCAAGGTACCGTCCCCGTCACTGCTCCCCGGGCGCTTTCAATAGCTGCCCACTGCTGCACGGCGTTGAGTGTGCATGGGTTAAATGCAGAGGTCCAATTTCGTTGTGGTTCATTGTCTGCTGTGCTTTGACGTCGCAATGACAAGGGTTGTCACTTTCACTTTTTCTTATCAAACAGCAGCGATCAAACCACAGCTGAGCCGAGCTCAACCCCACGCTTCAGACCTGCATCGAGACTTTGACCTTCGATAGGTAGATAGACCGTCAGAATGGCCCAGTATCCACTAATCTATCGGTCCATCTTCCCACACCAGACGACAAAAACCTATTTTAGACCCCCTTTAGATCTTGACTGATAACCTACATGTGAGTCATGGAGGGAAAGTTCTGTGAAATTGATTTCTTGATGAAGCACCGCTTTGACGTTTTCTCTTTGAAGCCTGGAGCTTTTGAATGCCGGCATTCAAAGTCAGAAATAGTCCCTTCTATCAAACGGCCATGATCGAACCACAGCTCGGTCACCAGGCAACCAGCTCAGCTTCACCCCACGTTTCTCATGAACTTTCATTTCCATGATCTACACTTCTGAGTAAGGTGGAGGTGAAGAAGAGAGTGCAGGCAGGTTGAAATGGGTGGAGAAGAGTGGCAGGAGTAATCTGTGACAGATGGGGACCAGAAGGTTCACAGGACGGTAGTGAGACCAGCTATGTTATACAGGTTGTAGATGGTGGTAAAAAGACTGGCACAGCTGAAGGTGTCAGAGATAAAGATGCTGAGATTGGCATCAGGTGACAGATGGACCGGAGTAGGAATGAGTGTGTTAGAGGGACAGCTCAGGAGACAAAGTTAGAGAAGGGAGACTGCGTTAGTTTGGACATGTCCAGAGGAGAGACGTAGAGTATAACAGGAGAAGGATGTTGAAGATGGAGCTGCCAGGAAAAAGGAGGAGGAAGGACAAAGAGGAGGTTTATGGTTGTGGTGAGAGAGGACATGCAGGGGGACAAAGTGAAAGAGGAAGATGCAGAGGACAGGAAGAAGCAAAAGAAAAAAGCTTTACATGTTTGATTAAATTCCTCTGGATATTTTGTCACTTCTTATCCTATTTTTTTCTGAGTTTTATCCGGGCTCCTCAGTAATCACGTCCCTGCTCTCAGACCTCACAGGAACAAAAAGACCAAACTAGAGCAGACGCAGAGGACGTCTCCTGCTCGTCCCTGACGTGCAGGATGCAGGAGAGACAGTGTGGTAAAGCTAAAGCTCTGAAGATGACAGGATGTGTAACGTGCTGAAGAAAACTGGAAAACCAGCAGCTGGAAGAAGAACAGTGACAGTGATGGACAGAGGAGCCCGGGCTTCCGGGGACATGGTCTGGGTGGACGGGATGACCTGATGTGACAGAATTAGTGAACAGTGTTCTCCAAGTACGACCTCGGAGGAAGCATGTACCAACCGCCCCCCTTCCTGAGTGGTGGGGCCAGGAGGCAACTACACTGGGTAAAAAAAAAAAAAAAAAATATATATATATATATATATATACAATAATAAATATTAATATACCAATAACAATTAAAAAAATATATTATTTTATTACTATACACTCTTTCCTCTTCCTCTTTTAAAACCAAAACAAAAAATATTTATATATATATATATATATATATATATATATATATATATATATATATATATATAATTACCAACATTAATATACCACTAATAATATAAAAATTATTACACTCTTTCCTTTCTCTCCTTTTAAAACTAAAATAAATTGTTTTTAAAAGTACAACAAAAGTTATATATATATAAATAAAAAAAACTGAGTGAATATTTATAATAAATAATCATCCCTATATAATCTGTTAATGCTTAGAAAAATAAACAAACATGCACAAACAGACGAATAAAGAAACAATTAAAGAAATAAACACTGTGTCCTCTCGGGTTCTGGAGGAGGGCTTTAGAAAAAGCTGATTTTTTGGTGATTTGGATCTTTCAGACTGAAATGTCCTGCGGGATTGCAAGAAAGTGTCCAGCGGAGGACATAGAGCTGCCTCTTTGGTTAAAGTGTGTCAGTTCAGTTTCCGTGCAGGACACACACCTGAGGTTCTAGATAATCCTCCAAACAGAGCTGGGTTTAAAGTTGATCTCACAGGAAGAACCAGCAGCTAAACCAACATTCTGAGTCCAGAACCAGAACCAGAACCAGAACCAGAACTCTGGAGTAGTATGACTTGAGTCTTTGTTGAGTTGAATTGTGTCTGACTCACACCCAACTCACTCACCCACATGCACACACCCTGACAGCCGCAGGCTCTCACTTCCTGTCCTGGACAGCGGCTCTGATACTGGCAGGTCCGGAACCGGGATCGCGAAACAGCTCCAGAGTGGCAGGATGCGTCCTCTCAGAGCCGGGTCTTCCAGGGGACATGAGCATGTCCGTTCCTCTGAGACACCCGCTGCTCTCGGCAGCGTGAGCGCTTCTCTCTCTCTCTCTCTCTCTTTCTTTTGTGCTGCTTTTCGCTCACGCTGCAGGATCCTCTGCTGAGCTCTGACGCCCCCTGGTGGTGAAACAGAGAAACACTGCTGAGAACGAGTAGTTAATAAAACAGACAGACAGATAAATAGACAAAAACAAAGACAGACAGGCTGAAAGGCAGACGGACGGTAAGTCAATAAAGCAGACAGACAGGCTGAAAGACAGACAGCTACTAAAAAAGACAGACAGTCAGTAAAACAGACAGAGAGAGACAGACAGACAGATAAATAGACAGAAACACAGACAGACAGATAGATAGATAGATAGATAGACAGACAGACAGACAGACAGATTGATTTAAGATTTATTTTCAATAGAGTAATGAATATCATAAAATCGCATTTACCTTCATGTTAAACTGGGCATTTATGTTTACAGGACGGTAGTGAGATCTGAAGCACAGGCAGCACGGGTTGGAGATGGTAGTAAGACCAGCTATGCTATACAAAGGTTGGAGAGCCTATAAGAAGGACAACTCAGGAGAGCGGAGGAGAAGATTTGTTTTCTTGTTTCACTGTGAAGTTCACGTTCTCCTCTCGTCTGTCCCGCCTGTCCTTCTGTAAACGTCCACGTTGACGGCAGGTTGACGGAGGGAATTTCCACAAGACGGATGCAGATAGATACTGGGACCGTTGCTGTATATGGGTCGAAATTCCCAAAAATGTACAGTTCCTTCTCAAGGATCTTTGTCTTCTGATCAATGATCCAAGTAAATATTTGTTTGCTTGTAAGTGAAGTAGCAAGCACCCAGGAACAGTGATGGGGACGGTACCTTGCTCAGCCTATCGTTCCGGGACTCAAACTTATGGTCCAACCTTCTGATCCAGGGACAGAGTCCATAAAAACTAGACCACTGATGCCCAGCAGATAAAAAGAGTCTTTCATAATGAAGATCTTCTCACCTTTCTATCTGATCTTCAACCAAAATGCACAGGAGAAGAACGAGGCGAGATCCAGATGAAGTGATATCTGTGCAGGAAGAAGAAATAAGAACACAGACTCGTGGACACCCTGGACAGGCCGTCTGTCCATCACATGGGGAGACAAACCAGAGTGGGGTATTAGCAAAGACCTCTGGCGGTGAGGACCGCTAACCAATGGAGTTCTACTTCTCTAATCCTTGTTCTCCAACCTGAGCTGTCCCCTTCGCCCCCCACCCATCATCCCGCCTCCCTGGATGCAAATCCCATCATCTTTTAACTTGACGCCCAGCCTCCACCTCCGTCTTTTCATCAGCATTCCAATCCAAATAACATAAGTTGGCCTCATCTCTACCATCCCCAACCTGTATAATGAAAGCTACTCACTACTGTCCTCTGAACTCCATAACAACAAAGCTGGTCTCTCACTACTCACCCGTATAACATAGCTGCTGGGGAAATCTGTTGTAACATGTGGAGTATATTTAAAGAATCAGTCAGTGTTCTCTTAGAGGCTTTAGCAGAAACTAGGTCTGCCAGTGGGCTTCTAACTTACTTTCTAAACTCCCTTTACCAACCAGGAGTTTGAAGAGGAGACGGAAGAGTGAGACGATGAAGAAAACAGGGTGTGGAGAGGAGTCCATCTGTCCACGTCTAAGCGCAGCCTCAACCAGTATCCTCAGCGCTGGAGGTGAACACTGCACTTCATTTTTGAAACAGCGGAAGGCCAGAATGGAGGTGTCTCTCTGTTCACACTGTCAGCATTGTTTTTATCGCAAGAACACAGCCTAGATGTGTCACGCCGTATGGTTCATGTTGGTGACCAAAGCAGAAGATGAACACTCTGGCTAAGGCTGCAGTCACGTACTTCACCACACAGTGGTTGCTAATTATTACAGTACGGCCCACCAAGTGCATGGAGGAGTTATGTGAGGAGGCCAACAATAAGAAGGCCTGACTCAAGATACTCCAAAATCAGAAACAGGGTGGTGTAAATAGGGGCTGAAGTTTCAGGGGCTGAAGTAGTTTGTGGATCATTCAGACTCATTCTTTTCTGTATAGCACTGAATCACATGATCATTTTCTGGGCCGCTTGTCCTGGCTAGGGTCTAGTGAATATAATTCGTAGCAGATGCTGAATAATTCACAGCAGTCAAACCAATTCACTGAGCAATAATCCTGCACTTTAAAGAGTTACAGTAAAGTCATAATACTTTTATTAAGATTCTTAGAAATAAAAAACTAGCCGGTGTAAAATCTCAGAGTTCCTGGTTTTAATGTGGCTTTTAGCTGCAGTTTATGAAAGCCGCTGATTGGGGTGAATTTATCTGGGCCGCTGCCTTTTGGCCATGGTGTGAAAATAAATGAAGAAACAGACAAACCAATAAAGTGCGTTCTATCATTCTTCACTTAAAGAAAATAAATAAATAATCAAATTATCACATAATAATCAATCAAATAATCAAATCAATCCTCGGTTGCTCAAATTTTGTAGCATAATTATTGAATTATTTAAGAAATAGAATTAATATTAGTAGTAGAAGTATCATTATAAAGCAATATTAAATTTTTCTTTTGTTTCTTTTTTATTTACGAGTTTAAGGGTCAACCTTAAATCTTTTCAAACCTTTTTGTGTCTGTTTCAGGTTTGGTGAGTCTTCTAATGCACTTCCAAGAAAGCCGAAAATCAGCTTTAATGCTATCAATGCACCCGGCGTGTTTTTAGGTACTCATGGCAGTCTGTCTCTCCCACCATCGTTCAGTCCCCATGAAGTCACGGTACCGGCTGGTGCAGCAGCTGTGCTGAGGCACCTCAGTAATGTAGGAGAAGTTGTGAAACATCTCCTGGTGCAAAAGGCACCTGAGGACCAAACAGCTGAAGACGACAGGCCTCGCCTTCAGCTGAGATGGTAGTGAGACTAGCAAACAGGGTTGGGGACGGTAGAGACCAGCTAAGGTTATACAGGTTGGGGGACGGTGGGTGAGACCAGCCATGCTTAACAGGTTGGGGACTTGTGGGCAGACCAGCTGGCAAGCTTAACAGGTTGAGGGACTGTAGGGAGACCAGCCATACAGGTTGGGGACGGTAGGGAGACCAGCTATGCTATACAGGTTGGAGACAGTAATGAGAACAACTTTGTTATACAGGTTAGAGATGGTGGTGAGACCAGCTATGTTTAACAGGTTGTGGATGGTAGTGAGACCAGCTATGTTTAACAGGTTGGGGACGTAGAGAGGCCAACTGCGTTATATAGGACCATTTTTAAAACTGAAAAGGGTGAAAGTGACTACACAACTAAATTCAACCTCTCATGCTCACTCCACATGCCACGCGCAGCAGGGGCAGTTGGCACAAAGTGCCTGGGAGCAGGATGACGGTACTTGCCCAAGGTACCCCAGGGCAACCCCATTGACCTAACTGGGGCCGCACCCACCACCAGGCCACCGGGCCAGCCCCCTTTGTCTAGTGTCGAGATCGCATAATTTCAGGATCAGAAGGACATGGGTTCAAATCCAACCAGCTGGTTGTCCTGAGGTACCCTTGAGCAAGGTACCGTCCCCGCCACTGCTCCCCAGGCACTGGATATGGCTGCGCACTGCTGCACAGTGCACATGTCATCATTTTCAAACACCGATTTTTTCAGGATGAACTTTCATATTATGTCAGAATGCTTTTTTCCTTTCCTTTCCAGTAAAGATGCTATTATGGAGATACTGGGTTTTGTTCTGAAATTAACTTGATGACAGAAGGGGATGATTAGGCTGGAGAACACTGGATTGCTCATTCAACTTGCACATTAAATGGTTTCACTGCTCAGAGAATAAAAAAAGCGAATGAGAATAGCTGACATCAGGATTACGGAGTAAGAATTTTATTTTCTGTTGATAATTTTGTGTTTTATAAAATAACAGCTACTAATACACTGACATACAGAAAAAACATCGAGAGGATGCTGAAACTTGCAAATTATGACCTCCAGAGCCCGGTCCCCAGCCTGTGACGTCCCTTTACGCCTCAGATGAGATATGATCAGTCTCTCACATGCCTGGCGATGTGGGGGGGCTGGCCTGGCCTGGCCCGTGTTTTGGCTGGGGGAGCGTAAAGCAAGTTGTATTCCATGATTTGAGTCAGGCTGGGGAAACGACCACGATCTGGCCTTAGAGTTGAGTTTTGGGGGCTTGTACTTTAGCAGGTGAAGGAATTAGTAAAAACACACTTAATATGTGCCAAAAAGAAGGACTTTTCTTAAATGAACTTCAAAGAATTGTGACTACAAAGGACTTAATGTTCAATAAAATCAATAGAAATCTATTAAACAAGAAAGAAAACAGCTATCAAAGGGAAGTGTAAAACATTAAAGAGCAAAACCTAAACTGTAAGTAGATTTAAACTTTGCAGGTTTTTCATAAAGAAGCCAGAAAATAAGACTTTTACCAACAAGACAAGCCAGTAAACGTGTCATTTTTATGAGTTCATCATGGTCTCCAGATCAGTCTGGACCAGAGAAACTCCTAAAATCGTCCACCAAAGCAGACTATTGTTTGCTTTGATGACAGCATCCTCCCCTCATTTCCCCTAATTCACTGTTTTCTCCGCTAATCGTGTTCTTCTTAAAAACAGAACGTGTTCTGCCTTCCAAACTTATTTAGGGTTTTTGAATTGCAGCTTCAGACTGGGTGGTTCTTAGACCTCGATGTGGATTTTTCTTTCGCTGAGGAAGGTTCTGGCCCGCTTGATCTTGGTTAGACACGGGCGAGGAAGCGCGTGGATTTGCAAAGTGGCAATTTAGAAACTACACTGATGCAAGAAGCCGAGATTTGAAGGTGAAAGTGTCCCTCTGAAACGAGACTGCTTCTCGCCCGTGTCCCGTGTGGTTTCACAGCAAAGAGAAGTGCAGAAGCAGAATCAAAGCAGGATGTCAGAGACGACCCGCTTAACGGACAAGTGCACACCTGAATTTCACATTTCTCCACCCAGTACACTCCAGTCAAAAGAACCTAGACTGGCCTCCCACGAGAGATTCAGCGGCGAGACACTCATGGGTAACATTTACAACCCTTAATAGCAATTTCAGACGGAAGCCTATGAATTCTGGCTGAATTCATCATGTTAATTATATGGTATATATATATATATATATATATATGACTTTATTAACACTATTCAATAAGGTATTAAAGTGTGCACAAATGTGTTCAATACATTTTGTTGTGTGTTTGTTCTTTTATTTGTTTATTTGTTTGTTTGTGCATAAAAATGAGCCAAACTGCTGTTGTTACTCATTTATGTAAATGCCTGATGTGCAGTCAGTGGATGATCTATATCATGTTGAATTAGTTAGAATTATGTGACCAGAAGGTAATATTCAGATTATTCGAGACCAGAGTGTAAAGCCATGTTGCTCGGAGACGAACGTGGGATAAAGAGTAAATGTCATTTGGGCCTTGTAAGTTTATTTGTTTAGTTTCATTATGTTAAATGAGTAAAATGTGTAGAAAAATAAATATAAAAATGGGTTCAAAAAGTAGCCAAGATGAAAAATTGAAAGTACAGATTTCTAATTTGGTTGATTTATTTAAAAATTCTATTTAAAATTTGTTCAATGTATCTATTCATTAAAGTGGGAGTCCTTCGTTTGTTTTTACTAGAATCCAGTTTTATTTCAAATTTTCACCCGGAGTAAATAAGCAATTTATTATTATTATTATTATTTAACTTTATTATTTAAGCTTTTAATTGTGTTTCATTTAATTACATTTAATTAAATGTATTTGCATTTAATTTAATTGTGTTTAAAATCATTTAATTACATTTAATTTAATTGTATTTCAGTTTATTTATTTTATTTTTATTTTATATTTATAAATTTTAGATATATAACATTTAGACAGCAATGTGCAGTATATCTGGAAACGTAATACTTTTCAGTAAAGTGATTTCCCATTTTCTACATCCGTAAATACCTTTCAAATAAAAGTGAAGAAACCAGCATTTTATTTTATATTTATCATTTTAGGAAAACAACCGCTGCTATTATCAGTGTCAGAATGCCATGACTGATGGACCAATAAAAAGTTTTAAAATAATTTTGAACAAGACTTTTTTTTACATTTATTGAGATTGTTACAGTGTGTACCATCTTAGAGTAAAGTTACAGTTTTGGAGATAAGAGGTTTTCACCAAAAGTGAAAGATGTGTGATACGTAAGTAATGATATGAATTTTTAGACGAGCAAACCGAGTGAAATTAGGTTCAGAGATATTTTTGCATCATGTCCCACATCCAGTCATTTAGCAAACCTGTCGCTGTGAAATTTGACTTTTTTATCTTTTTTGTTGTTGAATGTTGAGCTGATTTCAAGTTTATGAACCTGCACTGCTGGAGGAGTCTTCAGAAGAGTCTTCAGTGGAGTCTTCAGTGGAGTCTTCAGAAGAGTCTTCAGAGGAGTCTTCAGAGGAGTCTTCAGTGGAGTCTTCAGTGGAGTCTTCAGAGGAGTCTTCAGAGGAGTCTTCAGAGGAGTCCTCAGTGGAGTCTTCAGAAGAGTCTTCAGAAGAGTCTTCAGGTGAGCCTCTGTGCGGAGTCTGTGGAGTCTCAGGAGGAGTCTCTGAGGAGTTCTGGTGGAGTCTTCTGTGAGTCTCTCACAGAGTCTTCAGAGTGAGCCCCATGGAGTCTTCAGGAGCCCAGGAGGAGTCTTCAGTGAGTCTTTGGGAGGAGTCTTCAGTGGAGCCTTCAGAGGAGTCTTCAGGAGTTCCCAGTGAGCCCTGTGGTGAAGTTCCCAGTATTCCTCAAAGATGAGTCTTCAGTGGAGTCTTCACAGGAGTCTTCAGTGGAGTCTTCAGTGAGTCTTCAGTGGAGTCTTCAATAGAGTTCTCAGAGGAGTCTTCAGAGGAGTCTTCAGAGGAGTCTTCAGTGGAGTCTTCAGTAGGAGTCTTCAGTGGAGTCCTCAGTGGAGTCTTCAGAGGAGTCTTCAGTGGAGTCTTCAGAGGAGTCTTCAGTGGAGTCTTCAATAGAGTCTTCAGTAGGAGTCTTCAGAGGTCTTCAGAGGAGTTCTCTGTGCGTGGAGTCTTCAGAGGAGCCCCCAGTGGAGCCCCCAGTGGAGCCTTCAATAGAGCCCTCTAGTGGAGTTCCCAGTGAGCCTCTGAGTGAGCCCTGAGTCTTCACAGAGCGCCCTGTGAGCCTCACAGAGCCCTCAGTGGGAGTCTTCAGGCAGAGCCTCATGGAGCTCCTGGGAGTGAGCCTTCAGTGAGCCCCAGTGAGCTCCCAGGAGTCTTCCTGGCTAGAGTCTTCAGTGAGTCTTCAATAGAGTCTTCAGTGCCAGTTCCCCAGAGGAGCCTTCACAGAGTTCCCAGTGAAGTCTCCCCACAGAGTCCCAGTGGATTCCTTCCAGGTGGGAGCCCTGTGGGATCACCTTCAGTGGAAGTCTTCACTAGAGCTCCAGTGGACTCTTCTGTGGAGCTCCCAGAGGACCCCTTCAGTGGAGTCTTCTATGAGAGTCTCAGGAGGAGTCTCAGTGAGTTCCTCAACAGAGTCTTCAGAGAGGCTCCCAGTGGAGCCTTCCAGTCGACTCTTCAGTGGAGCCCTCAGAGGACCTCAGTGGAGCTCCTAGAGGAGTCCTCGTGAGTCTTCAACAGAGCCCGAGAGCCTCAGGTGTTCCTCTGTGGAGTCTCAGTGAGTCCCTTGTGTGAGCTCCCCAGTGAACGCTGAAGACCAGCCTCCAGCCATGCAGAGACGGTGATGCTGCAGGTCTAGATGGTTTGAGATGAAAGAGTGCTGTCCTCTCTCTCACACTTCCAACATGAGCGTCTGGCTGCTGCTCGTCTGCTGCGTTTTCTCTTTCAAAAGTAAGTCTGTTCCCCGTTTTCTGCTTTAATTTTCTGAAAGAAGGAGACGGAGGAGCAACAAGATAAAACACGATTCAGAACTTTTCATTTAAAAATCCATCCAACGTTCTTTAGTAACGTCAGTACAACTGAACCGATGAACCAGAGTGAGTTTTTGAAACATTGTTCTTGAATCTCTTTTCCAAATTTTGTGATAAAGTTTAAAAACAAAAGGACAAGAGCTCATTCTGGAAGTGTAGTTTTATTTTGACTTATTCATGTTTCAAACTTTCCAGATACATATTTAAAACACTTCTTGACACACACACACACACACACACACACACATACACACACACACACACATATAATATAAGTATGTAGTATCCCTTTATTTGGTTCATCAAAAAGGTTTCCCACAATATAAAGTGTGACTGATACTTATTGTTACATTTAAAAGTATTTTTATTTTTTCACAGCATCACTGTCGACCATCCTGACCCAGTCTCCTGAAACCGTCCTCGTATCCGTTGGAGGAAGGTTTAAACTACAGGTAAACATGAGCGAAGTTGTTATTAATGTCTATTCCTCCACTTTGGTACAAACTCAATCTGGCGACTGAAAACTGTCAGTGTGAAGAGTACCTGATCCAGAATCTGAAGAAAACAGAGGCGAGCAAAGCACTGATATTTGTACTCCTGGACTCGTCTCTGCATGTGACCCTGAGTACCAAGAGCGTATTATCAGCGCTTGGTATATATAATAACATCGGCTTGATTGAAACGGCACCAGAGCGGATCGCCACAGGAGTTAATGAGTTGTAAAAGCTTATTTATTCTTTAATATTATATTATATAAATATTAAATTATTCTATTAAATTATATAAGCTATTTATCTTTTATTATTATATTGATATACTATTGCATTATTCATTATATTATAGGTTTATTTGATCATTAAATCATGAATACAACCGTATGAACAGTGAATATTACCAATCACGGTGACGCCTTCTATCAGAGGAAAACTCATCCGAATGTTCTCCTCTCTGCTTGTAGATCCTGATTCAGCTAATCGGCCCATCATCCCGCGCTGGCTCTGTGGACTTGTCTGGTCCTCGTCCCTGTTGTGAGGTGATGGAGTTGTTCCTTCCTCAGGTCCAGGTCTTCTGGAATGGCTGATCAAAAAGATGCGCCTGTGTGGACGGAGCCGAGCCGGGACAGAACCCATGGAATTACACTCAAGCTCACGCCTCGTCAGGAAGAGGAGTGGACGCGGGAGATGATCACATTCAGTGTGGTCGTGGCACGATGAAAACATCTCCAGTGTTCTACGCACCACGAGGTAAGAGTAGACAGTCCGGTTGTGCGGCGTTGTTGTGGGATAGACGGAGATACATTCTCATTTGTTGGTTGGTTAGTTGGTTCATATTTTAATGTGAATGAATATTAATGGCTTGGAAAACTTTGGTTTATTTCTTTGGTTTGTTGATTGATTGATGTTATTTGTAGGTTATTGATATCTTGTTTGTTTGGTTATTTGATTGGTTGGTTACTGACTGACTGATGGACTGGCTGGTTGGTTGGTTAGCGACAGCTGGCTGGCTGATCTACCGCTGGTTGCCGGGTTAGCGGTCGTCATTATTGATCGACTGGGGTGGTTGGTTGTTGGTTGGCTGTTGATCTACTGACTCAGTTAGCTCCGCAAATGCCGTGAATGAAATGGTAATTATGTTGTTTGGTCGCCGCCGGGTCGATCGTCGCTGGTCGCCGTCGTCGACTGACCGACTGGACGATTGACTGACTGACTGCTGGTTAGCTGGCAAATTGGTTGCTGATCTACTGGTTGAAGTTATATGGTTCATAAATGTCAAATGAAATGAAATTTTGCTGGTTGGTTGGTTGGTTGATGGCTGTTTGTTGGGTCAGTCGTCGGTTGATATCGCTGACTGGCTGACCAACTGACCGATTGCCAGTTGGTTAGTTGGCTGGTTGATCGACCGGCTGGTTACTGTTATTGGCTGGTTGATCTACTGGCTGGTTGGTTGGTTAGTTGGTCAGTTGGCTGGTTGATCGACTAGGTGGTTGGTTGGTTAGTTGGCTGGTTGATTCACTCGACGGTTGGTTGGTTAGTTGCTTGGGTTGATCTACTGATCTAGTTATCTGCTAAACGTGCCGAATGGAAATGGAAATTATGTTGTTTGTCGGTCGGTCGTCGGCGCCGTTCGTCGCGGTCGGTCGGTCGACTGACTGACAGACTGACTGATTGACTGACTGACTGGTTGGTTAGTTGGTAAATTGGTTGGTTGATCTACTGACTGGTTGGTTAGTTAGTCTGCTAAATGTCGAATGAACGAACATGCTGTTTGGTCGGTCGGTCGGGTCGGTCAGTTGCTTCGGTTTGCCTGGTCGCGACTGACCGACCGACTGACTGACTGGACTGACGACTGCTGGGTTGGTTGGCAAACTGGTTGGTTGGATCGCACGACTGGTTGGTTAGTCTGCAAAATGTCATAAATGAAATGAAAATTCGCTGTTGGTCGGTTATTGATGTACGGTCTGTCACGTCAGACGGTCGCCTGGTTTGCCTGGTCGGTCGTGTTGGACTGACTGACCAACTGACCGTTGTTGCTGGTTAGTTGGCTGGTTGATCGACTGGCTGGTCGGTTGGTTAGGTTGTCGGCTGATTCACCGACCGGTCATCGGTCGTCGTGTTGGTCGGCTATCGGTTGACCGACTGGACTGACTAACTGACCGCTGGTTGCTGGTTAGCTGGTTAAGATCTACTGGCTAAGCTGGTTGTTTAGTCTGCAAATACCGCAAATGAAATGAAATGTTGGGTTGGCTGGAGTGGTTGGTTGGTTGACTGACCACCTGACGACAGACCGTGGGCGCGGTTGGTTGGTTGATTTATTGTCGATCACTTTGACTGGTTTATTAATTGATTGACTGATTGCTGATTGATTTTATATCCAGGTGCTGCATCCCTATGCAAATGGTCATTATTTCATTATCACCAACAGGTAAACAGTTAGACTTCAGGTGCTTGGCCACTTTACCCGGCCTGGAGGTGTGTTTACAATCGCCGCCATCGCGCTATCATCATTTATTATTTAAAAGGTAAACCTAACATTTTAAGTGCCAAGCTGTTATTAAAATTCATAAAAATTGCAAATTTTTAGAATCCCAATATATAAGATACTTTAGGGGGAAATCTGGGTTATTGTTTAATTTTTTCTGCTCTATAAAAGTTCATGATAAACCGAGAGGGTGAAAAGAGGATATAATATAATATATATCAGAAATCATTCTTTTTTCTTTTCTCTTAGAGAGGCAGAAGGGAAGCTCGGTGAAAGGGTTGGTTTTTCATTCTTTCAAATGCTGAATTTAGTGGTTTTATAGGAGTGTTTAATTCTGGGCACACAACTTACTTCAGGTTCCGGGCAGAAACCCAGGCAGACAACAGAAAACTAGGAAGTGGAAAAACATTCCAAAATATTCTCTCTCTGGCTTTAGTGCCTGTTTTATTTACTCACCCTAAGACCTAAAGCAAGTCTCAGTTCCACGTAGGGAAGCGGGACATACTGGTTGGGGCGGAGACACCACCCAGGACAGAGCTCATAGAATTGAGGCAGTACAGACAGACTGGCTTTGTTCTTTGAGATCTTTTTGAAGGGAAAGATAAATTCCCAGTTTCTCCTTCTTGCAGGGTTGAGGCCTTCTGAACCATGTGACAGGCTCCTAATACAGCATCCAAATTCAGCTCCGATAGAATTACAGTAACTACTGTGTTATTTCATCTTATGCCCAGGAAAACCCAGCAGTAGTATGTTTTTCATAGGACTAATTGGACACATAATCAATTATATCAGGAATATTTAACATTTTCCTTCAATTAAATGGCAAATAAATGTTCATAAAATTGCTAAATCTTCATTTGATATAACATTTTGCTCTAAATTTCATTCAAATCTCACTGTAATTAGACAAAACTGAGAAAACTGTGAAAAGATACTTCATCTCATGCATCTCTAAACCAGATTTTGGTTTTAGATCAGAAGGTTAGAGCTTTTTATGGCTGTTCTTATTTAGATCTACTTGAACCCTTGTGCTCTTTCAGGATCTTCATCAGGACTTCTTTTCTGCTCTGTGAAAAGAAAAACATCATGCAGTGCAGGAGCCAAGGCCTCTTAAATATATTAAGTGCGCTTAAGATTAAGTTTTTCCCGCGGTTTACTTCTCTTCTCTCCTTTGAGCTTTCAGCCAGCGCCACCCAAGGTTTCCTGCCCAGAGAGACCAGTGTGGAAAAGCCGCCCGTGGCAAGAGTCAAAGGAGGTCAGCTCTTGTCTCTCCTGGGAAACATCACCACAGCTCAAACATGAAACTCTGCTGAAGTCTGTGTTCCTGACACCTTGAAACACCACTGCTCAATGCTTTCCATTTTAGATTTTACAATAAATGAAGAATAAATGAATCTTCGATGACTGGAACCACAATCTTCACAGCACGGACGCTTCAGAGCCGCACGGAACTCCTGCAGTGTGCCTCTTTCTTCATTCGCTCATAATAATGCACGGAGAGCCAAGCTTTTCATTTCAATTTGAAGTAAAGTAAAATCAGAGCCAAATCAAATTAGCTTTATATTTATGGTATTTCAATTTATATTCTTTTCATAAAATATTATTATGAATTATTACATATTATTAATATTGTTAATAATAATACAATAATACATATGTATATATATTATCAATATTACACGTCGCTGCTATTACTATTATTAATAAATAATTAAACATGTACAATCACACATTTAAAAATAATTAAAAATTTTTTCTAATAAAAATGTCAAATAAATAAATAATTTCATATGCTTCATGTATTCAGTGGCAGTGTGTGTGTGTATGCGTGTATTTGTATGTATGTGTGTGTATGTAAGTGTGTGTGTGTGTGTGTGTGTATGAGTGTATTTGTATGTGTTTGTGTGTGTGTGTATTTGTATGTATGTGTGTGTATGTATGGAAGTGTGTGTGTATATTTGTATGTATGTATGTTTATGTTTGTGTGTGTGTGTGTGTATTTGTATGTAAGTGTGTGTGTGTGTGTTTGTGTGTGTGTATGTGTGCATTTGTATGTATGTGTGTGTATGTAAGTGTGTATTTGTATGTATGTGTGTAGGCATGTATGTGTGTCTCCAAAGATGTGTGTGTGTGTGTGTGCATATGTGCATGTACATGGTATATGCGATGTGTGTGTGTGTGTGTGTATGTATGTGTGTTTGTGTGTTTGTGTGTTTGTGTGTGTATGCGTGTATTTGTATGTATGTGTGTGTATGTAAGTGTGTGTGTGGTGTGTGTGTGTAAAGGAGCAAAAGTGGGTAAGGTGTGTGCACTTATGTGTGTGTGTGTGTGTGTGTTACTGTCTGAGGCTGAATAAGCAGATATTTATTCAACCTTCATTTAAACTATTCAGAACTCGTTAAAGTGTATTAAAATAATTTAATAATAACTAATAAAGCTCTCAAACTGATTGGATATCAGCCATGAAGAGTAACACATGATATATAATGTAAAGAATTCTGTTCTAAACAGACTTGTAGTTATTTCAGATGGTTGTGAATGTACAGCATAGATATTTCTTATGTATTTCATTTGTGTAATGCTCGCAGATCAAAGCTGGAAGGTTTCGTGTTGGTTCCTTGGGACGCTGTTAAATGAAAGACGTCTGCTGTGTGAAGTGTTAGAGGAGGTGATGGAGATTGCATGAGGTGCAGCTTCTCTGAACTGCAGACTTTTCCATCGGACTGCTGCACCACAACGTGCAGGTCCAAACTACATAATAACAGAACCTCATAATAAGAACACAAATACCAGCCACTTCTGTCCACACACTGCAATAACCTGACACCCACCTTCACTCACCTTCACCCACCTTCACCCACCTTCACTCACCTTCACTCACCTTCACTCACCTTCACTCACCTTCACTCACCTTCACTAATTCTTCACTCACCTCTCGCCCACCTTCGGGCCTCACTGATTTCACCCACCTCACTCACCTTCACTCACTCTCACTCACTCTCACCCATCTTCTTTCACTCACCCTTCACTCACTCTTCACTACCTTCACTACCGCCTCACCTTCACCTCCACCTTCACTCACACCTTCTCACTACCTCACTCACCTTCACCCATCTTCACTCACCTTCGCCCACCTTCACTCACCTTCACTCATCTTCACTCACCTTCACTCACCTTCACTCATCTTCACCTTTCGCCTTTACCTTCACCACCCTTCTCGCCACCTCGCTCACCTTCACTCACCTTCACTCACCTTCACCCACCTTCGCTCACCTTCACTCACTTTCACTCACCTTCACTCACCTTCACCCACCTTTCATCACCTTCACCCATCTTCACTCACCTTCACTACCTTCATCACCCTTCACTCACCTTCTTCACCCACCTTTTAAAAATCTTCTTCATTGCCTATAAATACAATAAACACCATCACAATGTGCATACCACCCAAAAATCTGTTCATTCATCTATCTATCTATCTATCTATCTATCTATCTATCTATCTATCTATCTATCTATTGTCACGTTCTGTCGTGCCCGCGAGTCAGAACAGAGCATGGTTCATTAACGAGGCTACGCCTACAGTTAATTGCAATCTTTGCCGTGGCAGCAGAGTCGCGCCATCAAAGCATGCTTTAACTCCTGGCCCAGTTACGCCCTCTAACTCCCGCGCCACCGCTGGCGAATGAGAACCGCCGTATCGTGATCGCCACTTCAGCCGCGAGGCCAGAAAGAGCGCGGCGGTTAGTGGGAGCGCCGCACGCAGCTCAACGTGAGAAGCCGGGACATAAATGAGCCCTGCATCCTCAACATCACTTCCAAAATGAAGGTGCAGCTGCCGCCACACAAGTGAGAAGCTTATGTAGTGGCAAAGAAGGCCGTTCTGACACGGTGTGAGAAAGCAGGAAGACGGTGGAGCCCACTTCCTGCATTTGTAACCTGGTGAGGTCAAATCTGAAGAAAGCCCTTTCGCAGCAAGTAGTTGATCTCTGCCCACTACTAACTCTGCCTGCCAGGCCAGAAAGCAGAGAAGGAGCAGCTCCAGGTTAGTGGAACCTTAAAAATGAAAGTTCAGGCACAGATGTGGATTGAACATGAGTGGCTGCAGTAACCCATTCAGGCGCAGGGTGAGGAAGCACCTGCCAGAAACACTACCTGAAGCTACTGAAGGCAGTCAGCATCAAGTTCAGCTTATTACTTGAGTTTAATAAGATGATACAAGAGATGAAGACCAGACAGACTCTGAAACAGAAGCACCAGGGCTGCCACGCAGTGATACAAATGTGCTTACAGGGCTCACTGTGCTCGGACGCGATATGTATGCATGAAATATGCTGCTGTTGCCATCCAGCTTAGGTATCGCTCCACATCGGATGCCAGAAAGCAGAGGGAGGAATTCTTGAAATTGGCGCCTGCTTCAATGTTCCTGCAGCCTGCTTTTCCAGAGGTCAGAGGTCAGAAGGAGATTGTCCAGTGTATGTCCTGGACACACAATGTCAGGCAGCTTCCTGATTCAGGCGTAAGGCTCAAAAGACACAGGAGGTGTGCAGCTACTCAGGCCAGGTGGTAGTTGTACATATATCATCATTCAAAGACATTATAGGTCCTACATTAAGGGTAATCGTGGATTCTGAGAGGACCAAAGGACTTGGTCCATTTGTGTAAGAGGATGGAAAGCCAGAAACGAAAACGCGCCTCAAGACAAAGGTGAGCTCAATGGCAAGAGCAATGGAGAATTCAGGAGTGCAGGAGAGAGGTTCCAGAAGAGAGCTGCAAGCTGTGATAGGGGACCAAAGAGAGAGGCTGAGGAACGGGATGAACAGAGGAACAAATCGTGATGCCAGGCAAATCTGAGGAGAGCTGTACTAGGTCAGGAGTTAGAAGCTAAAGTTGCGCTATGGAGGAACAGAGCTGAATCAGACCAGGCAGAGCGAGACAGGTGCAAGACCAAAACGTTGCTCCCTGCAGGCAGTAACTGGGAAAAGCCAGAGGAGAGACCGTAAACCCACTGAGCCAAAAGACCCATCCAGTAGATGTCAAGGAGGGCAGGTAATGCACAATTTTGTATGTTTGATTATGGACAGAAAATCACAGTATCTGTTGTGTTTCTGAGAATCCTGACTCCATGAGATTCACCCTGCAGGTACTCAGGGGCAGAGGTGTCACAGGGCTGCAGAACGATTATTCCATGTTTAGCCTTTTTAGACTCCTTTCTTGTGCTGGTTGCTCTTCCAGTGGGTCTGACTCATTCTTTCTATGACCCTGTTTATGTAGTCAGGAGAGCTTGCAGAAGTTCCAGTAACCAATTGGCTGGTAGAAAATTGCACTAAGTCTCTCTGTAAACATCGTGATTGATTACTGATTCGGGACACGGACAGAGAAAGGCCCCTGGTGCAGAGCCTGCCCACAGATACCTCTCAGGCATCACTGAAGAGATGGCCTCCTGGATCTCTTCTTGTTTTAGTGAATCTAGTAAGTAAAGTCACAGAAATCGAGTCTAGTTCTCAGCGGTACTCACCCCCTTGACCTAGCCTTTCAGGAGTGGATCCAGAGGAGGAGTGCCCAGAGGCTTTAGGGGAGCTACCAGATGACACCCGCAGCCTAACCTGATGTGCCTGTGGAGGACCTGGCAGACACCAGAGGCTCCTGAATTGGTCGAACCTCTCCTGTTCAGAAGAGAGGAGTACCCAGGCTGCAAGCGGGTAAGGGGGTCAGTACAAGCAAAGCACAAGTCATCATGCCTCTTAGAGAGGGGGGAAGGACACATGTTCAGGCCTCTCCTGGCGCCGGCAGTACCAGAGGAGCAACACCATGCTCATTGCAGCAGTGGAAGGATACCTTTCCTTTGGTTGCTGCCAGCACCCAAAAGAGCTTCACTGCAAGCTGCCTCCCCGAACCCCAAGCAAACACCCGCAGGTGAATATCATCCCAGTTAGGCAAATACAACACCAAACTCCGCAGCACCCGATTGTTCCAGAGGGAATTCAGCTTACCAGCCACGCTTAACCTGCATGCTACCATGCCTATAACACATCCACTCTCAACTGCCCTTCTCAGAACTTTGCAGCAGCCTTCTGCAAAGGAAGACGCAGAAACGTGAAAAAACTCAGATGACGCAAAACGATAGGGGTCAGTGACAAGAGAAGGACAGAGACTGGAGGCAAAGCACGCATGGGGTAACTAATCTCTCCCTCCTAACCACTGGTGAGGATCTCTCCTGTATTTAGGCTCTCTTTCAGGTGGTGACCAGGAGGTAAAGGCCCTTTGAGCCAATCAGACGAGTCCTCCAGAGGCCTCACTACAGAGTCAGAGAGACGGCACGGAGAAACACCGGGCTAGCAGAAAGACACCAAGGAATGTGGCTGAGCTAAACGTCAGGCACTAAAGGGACTTTGTTGGCTAAGATATGGACTGAAATGCTGGGATACTCTCTCTTCACCACCTCAGGACTCCTGAACATTACTGGCCAGAGGCCCCTTTGTTGGAAATTTGAGAGTGTTTGTGGCCTGGCCGGTGCCCCATAAAGGGACTGTTCCAGTTAACAGGGTTTTTGTTTGGCCTCCCATGAGGTCCGGGGTTTGCTAAGTTTGACACCTCAGGAGTTGCGTTTTTTAAGCATTGTCACGGCCCTCATCGTGCCCGTGGCTCGGCCGGCGACGTAAACAGATGGCGCTCTGTTCTGACTGAGCACACCTGGGCTTGTTTTGGACACAGGTGTCATTGGCCGCCATTTGGCTCCCAGTGTGTTTGTGAACAGAGCACGTTCATTAATGAGGCTACGCCTTACGTGTTAATGGTACTTTTGGCTGTACAGAAGTTTGCGCAACAAAGCACGCTTGGAACCCCTGGCTCTGTGTTGGCGCTCACACTCCTCGCCACCGCTACATCTATATTCATCTTGGCCTATTTATCTATCTATCTATCTATCTATCTATTCATCTATCTATCTATCTATCTATCTATATCTAAGTCTGTTCATTCATCTATCTGTGTATCTATCTATCTATATCTATCTACTGGTCTTATTTGGTCATCTACTCATTCATGCTGAGCTGATTTCTGTGGCTTATGTAAACTCCGGCACTGCTGGAGGAGCCCTCAGTGGAGTCTTCAGTGAACGCTGAAGACCAGCCTCCTCCAGCTTTCAGTGCAGAGACGGCGATGCTGCAGGTCTAGATGGTTTGAGATGAAAGAGTGCTGTCCTCTCTCTCACACTTCCAAATATGAGCGCCTGGCTGGCTGCTCGTCTCGTGTTTTTCTTCTTTCAAAAGTGCAGCTCTGTTCCTTGCTTTCTGCTTTTATTTCTGAAGTTTATGAAGCTTGAAAGAAATACTTCTGAAGACTGTTGGTTGATGTTCTGCTCAAACTACAGTGAGAGTAGTGAGTAGTGAGGGCAGAGGGTGGGAGTGAGAGCAGTGAGATAGTGAGGGTAGTGAGAGTAGGAGGGTAGTGAGAGGAAAGTAGAGAGCAGTATAGTGGAGGTAGAGGCAGTGAGAGCAGTGAGAGTAGTATGGTAGTAGAGGAGAAAGAGGTGGCAGTGAGGCAGGAGGTAGTAGTGAGAGTAGTGAGAGAAAGAGGTAGTGAGAGTAGTGAGGTAGCAGTGAGGGTAGTGAGAGTAGCTAGGCAGTGGGGATTTAAAATCCATTCAGATTTATTCATTTAAAAATCAGTCCAACGTTTTAGTAACATCAGCACAACTGGAACTGGACTTCGGTGAGGTTTAAATACTTTATGCACCTTTTGCAAAATTCAGTGATAAACAAAAGGACAGAATTTATACTGGAAGCGTAGATATTTTTATTTTTTTGCTTTGTTTGCTCTGTTCACTTCAAATTTCCAGGTAAATTATTCAGTTACGTCTGAAGTACATTTACATTTACGGCATTTAGCAGACACTCTTATCCAGAGTGACACGACAGGTCCAATTATAGGACAGTCCTGGAGCAACTCAGGCTAAGGGTGGTCTGCTTCAGGGACCCAGCATAGAGTGTGATCTGGAAACCAGGGACCTCTTGATCAATGGTGGCACTTTGCTGCAGGTAGCTTAGTGCACAAGTTACGCTTGGGAACCCGGGCTTTTGATCCAGAGGCCGTGAGGCAAGTGATCTCTACCACTAGACCGACTACCACCGCATTTACACGCGGACTATAGTGCCATGTATATCCCCAGATTGCTGGAGGATAATTAAAAATCAAATCTATTTAGAAATCTGTCCGACATCCTCTCATCAGCTGCTCTGCATCACTGGAGGGAAACACATGAAGTGAAGGTTGTTTTGTTGTTACGCTGGAACAAACTCCAGATAAAAATACCAACGCTGGGAGACTAGCTTCACTGTAAATAGGGGCAGTGGTGGTCTAGTGGTTAGGAGCGTCTCACACCGGAAAGATTGTGGCCTGATCTCTCACAAGTAGGTTGCCCTGGAGGTACTTTCTGAGCAAGGTACTGCCCCTATTACTGCCTCCTCTCGGCGCTACTAGCTGCCCACTGCTGCACGGTGTTTGTGTGCATGGGTTAAAAGCAGAGGTCCACCTCGTTGTGGTTCATGGTGTGCAGTGCAGACTCGTAAATGACAAGGGCTAAGCCACTTTAATTTTTTTCACTTTCAATTAACTGAAGAAAATCAGAGAAATACTAAAGAGCAGAAAGTCAACTAGTCTAAGTTTTTCCATCTAGATTTTCACCTCAAAATTACCTCTTTAATGAACTTGTAATCATAAATAAGATTAAATTAAAATGTAAAATATTTAGACAAAACACCTCATTCCTGGCTAACACTAAGATGTGGGAACTTTAAAAGCTTTTTAAATAATAATAATACAAGAAAGAAGAATTAAATGTGGTGCTTATAGAGCATCTTTTCATATAGTTTAATGAAGCACAAGTGTTTACATTTACATCTATGTTAAGATAATTCAAGTTGTCTCTGCAAATTACAATAAATGTAAAATAAATATGCGTAAAAAACAAAAATAATAAAACCTTATTGAAAAAAATATATAAATACAATATATGACTGTGACACATATGGAAAATACAAAGTAAATATAGATATGCAAATTTATAAAACATATAATTGTGTAAGCTTAGGTAAACGTTAGAAACAAATCACAGAAATGGAAGTGTTGATCATTTATCTTCATCAATCAACAAAATGTAGTGAATGAACAAAAGAGAATCTAAATCAGATCAATATTTGGTGGCACCCTTTGCCTTCCTTCAAAAGAGCATCAGTTCTTCTGTGTACACTACACACAGTTTCTGGAAGGGACCCCTGCCGGCCGGTCGCCCAAACATCTTGAGAACTGGAGCACAGATCTTCAGGGATGCAGCTCTCACACTCTGTCTTCATGTGATCCAGACACTGATGATGTGTGGAAAGATCAGGTCTCTGTGGGGCCAGAAGAACTGATGCTGCTCTGAAGGTAAAAGGTAGAAACACCAGATATTGATCTGATTTAGATTTTTCTTTTGCTCTCTACTTTGCATTTTGTAAATTGGCCAAAATAACAATCATTATTGATATTTGAAAAAGCTGTTTGTTTACAGCGCTTTTTCCACACTTGTCAAAACTTTTGTACAAAGGCTGTAGATATCATATAGTTAAGGCATTTATTATAGAAAGCATGTTTAAACAGAAATGTTTTTAGGCTGCTTTTTGAGTAATCAGAGAGTCCTGTGGAATATCTACTGGTAATGTGTTCTGGAATTCTTGAACACACTGCCTTAATGTCTCCATTTTTCTGTCTTCTGCTTCTTCCTCTTTCACACCCTCTTCCTGGCAGCCCATCTTCAACATCCTCTCCTGGCATAATCCTCGCCTCCTCTGGACACGCTCCAAAACAGTGCAGCCTCATTTAACTTTGTCTCCAAAAGTAGATCTATACTTTAACCTTGAGTAATCATGCTGGTGTTATTAATGCCAGTTTATATCACTGAGTTAAGGGGGCGAAAAAACATTATATGGACATACTTGAACTTTTTAACATTATTAATATTTGTGCCATTATTTTCGAAGGGTGCACTGTTTACTCATCCTGGACTCCAGTCTCTGAAACCGCTCCCCTGATCTATGCTGGAGGAACGCGAACTACAGTGTAAACATGAGCTGAAGGTTAGTTACTGCTATTCGTCCACTTTTTGGTACAAACTCAATCCAAGGACTGGAAAACTGTCAGGTGTGAAGAGTACCTGGATCTCAGAATCTGAAGAAAACAGAGACAAAGTACTGATATTTGTAATTTCGGGATTCCGCCTCAACATGTGACCCTGAGCACTTCGGCATGTATTATCAGCGCTTGGTATATAAGTAATACACAATTGGTCGCCTGGATTGAAACTAGCAATTGTATGATTGTCACAGAGTTACTGGGAGCTGTAAAAGCTTATTTATCTTTAAATATTATATTATATAAATATTGATTTATTCATTATATTATGTTATTTTATTCTTATATATTATATCATATATTATTAATCCTATTCATTGTATTATGTAATCTTGTTTATCTTTTATATATATTACATTACTTATCTATTATATTATATACTTATTATCTTTATTTATTATATTACATAATATTAATTTATTCATTATAATATATATGCTTATTTATCTTATTTATTATATTATATAACATTAAATTATTCGTTATTGTAATCGTATGTGGGTGGTAGGAGGACGCCTAATGCTGAGCAGGAGTTTAGAAACGTAGAATTTTATTAATTATATTTTTATAAAAAAACAAGAGTTCAGGGACGTAGTCTTAACTAAAACAAGGGACTGTCGCCAAACCAAGATACCAGATACTCAAAATACAAACTACCTCACAGTGTAGGCAGAGCCTAACATGAAACGCCTGTTCTGACTCATCGGGCTAATAGTCAGGCCCCAATGAAAACACAGCCACAATTCTGTGCCTTCATTAGCTCAGGTGTGTCTAGTCAGAACAGAGCGCTCCTCTATCGGCAATACAAAAACACTCCATTCAGGATAGAACTCCCTCTAAAAGAAGATGTGCTGCTCCTGCTGCAACACACGAACTCCCTGGGAGTGCCAAGAACACCAAACTTACAAAAGACAAAAGTCTTTGTTGGGACGCATTTGGTCAGGTCCAATAAACAGATGGTAAAGGACCTCTGACCAGACATGTGAGGCAGCTGGTGTGGTGGTGAGGGGAACTGCAGCCCAGTCCACCTTTGACTGATGCCTGAACCCGACTCCAGAGTCACTGGGAGGGACTCACTGATTCAGTGAACGCCGCTTTGGTGAACCTGAAAGAGAGCTAAACACAGATCTTGCAAACGGTTCAAAGAGGAAGTCTTTTCTACAGTCCGAACCCTGCTTCCAACCTTGCCATCTTCTTTGTTTTCACGTGTTCATCACAGAATCCACAGTACAGAAGCCGTCGCTCAGCCTAAATCCGAGGCAGGTCATTGCCGATGTCCTTTGGCCTCCTTCCTCTCTCGGTCGCACTTCTCGCCGTTTGGAGCTCAGTGAGGCAAATCCCGCTCCCGGTTCCACTACAAAGAAGTTCCACTGGACTCCCTCCACGACCACCTTGTTCAGTCTGCTGAACTCGGTGGCAACCAGCGGGGACACGTGCAGTTGTTCAACCTCTGAATCTCTGCCGGCTTCCATCAGACTGTTCCTCAGCTGCCCGTTCTGGCGCAATCCACCAGGTCCTGTGCATGCACTGGTGTTCAGAGGGGAGTTGGAGATTCAAGATCGCCAATCTTGCTTCCATACCTAACCTGCTTCTCCAGCCTGAGCTACTGGGGCCTCACTTGGGCTTCTCTCAAAGTTCAGGGCCCAGAGCAACGCTGTGGTCCTGCAAATCTATCTCAATCCTCTGGTCTGATTTTGCTTGTTCTTCCATGGTGGCTATTTAGCTTCTCCAGCTCCTGAATGGTTGGAGTCTCAACTTTCCTCGTTGTCTGGCACAGTTAGGTTCCTCTGTTCACTGTTCCCAGCTCTTCTTCTCTTTGACAGCCGGCCACACGCGCGCGCTTTATTCTAGAGACATCTCTCCCTTTCCTCTGAATTTACGCCTTTCTTGAAGTTCACCTTGTCTTGAGCCAGAGCTTTCTGTTTCCATGGCTTGATCTCCTGGCACTGGACACAGAGCCTGGTCCTTTCCAGCTGAGGAAGCAGATAGGTGATCCTTCTCTCATGCTTTCAACCTTCATTCAGGTGACTGGAGGCATTCACGCGAGCATCGAGGCTTCTTTCGCTCATTGGGCTGCTGGTAGAGCTCTGTCAGCAACCTGTCCAGTGAGCTGAACATTCATGTGGCTGATTGCTCATCTTGGAGGTGAGATTGGATTCTCTTTGCAGCTCTGATCCGTTTAACAGATCCTTGCCTGCTTTCCTTCTGAATGACTTTGCACAAATCTGCAGTATGTCTGAACAGCTGATACTCTGCTTTTAAGTTGATGCCCAAGCCCACCTCCTTCTAATCTCCCTCTGAAGAACACTTGCCGCCCAGCACCTGTTTGGAAAAACCAACCCTGCTGGCATTCTAATACAGCCTGAATCATGGTGGTAGCTTTGTGCATTGCAGCAACATTCTTTCGAATACAGAAAACCCCTAAAAGCTGCCTCCGGAGCCATATCACTGACCTCTTTCTCTCATTACCTGGGAATCTCTGCTCAAATCTTCATCTCTTACAGTAGACCCAAAAATGTCTTGAATGATGATGGCTGACACTCGCGGCTTGGTAGGTTCACTGCCTTCCGGTGTCTTCTAATGCAACCTGAATCATAGGCAGTTTCTAGTGTCAAGTACCATTTCTCAACAGAATAACCCTCAAAGCTGCTCTGGAGGCATATCACTGACCTCTCTCTCAATACCTGGAATCTCTCTGTCTGGGGGGTCTCACTTAGTAGGACCCAAAATGTCTTTTGAATGATGATGGCTGACACCCTTATGGCTTTTATAATTTTACTACCTCCCGGGGTGTCTTTCTGAATGCAAAGCTTTCCGAATCAGGAAGCTTTCGCTTGATGCTGCAGGATCACCTCCTTCTGACCCTCTGACCTCAAAGAGGCTTGAGGAATACTGCAGCAGGAGCACTTCATACCTCTCTCTGCTCTGGCATCAAGGTGAGTTGACACTGGCTGGGATGGCAACAGCAGCACACTTGATGCATAAATATTGTGTCCCAGCACAGTGAGCTCCCAGAAGCACATTGTACCACAGCTGCAGCCTGGTGTTTGTTTCAGAGTCTGTCTGGTCTTCATCCTCGGAATGCGGCTTGCAGAACAAATACAGCCATCTTTTTCTCCCCTTCAAAGACTTCATTTCTGCTTCTCATCATCTAGTTAGCTCGGTGTAATGTTGTTGAACAGTCCTGGCTGCCCACAGTAGTTTACAGGTGTACTTTCACCAAATGCTTCCTCACCTGTGCTCAATGGTTACTGCGCCTGGGCGTTCAATCGCATCTGCACCGAATTATTCAAATCCTCCACTAACCTGAGCCGTTCCTTCCTCGCCTGCTGTGCAGCCATTTAGTGGGGCTGGCTTATGGCTTCCACTCGACGCTTTCCTGCTGTGGCGGGCCTGGACGACCCTCCCAGCTGCAACGATGCAGGTCCGGTCTCGCCGCCTTCCAGCTCTCTGAAGCCAGAACGCCTCTGCCACCGCCTCGCTTTTGTTGCGCGCCCTTTCTTTGCCTCTCCCTCTTGTGTTTAAGTGTTGCAGGAAGCGTTATTTCACCGCTTGCCGTTATCGCGCCCGGCTGTGTTCTCACCGCCGTATTTCACGTTGAGCGCGCGAGAGCGCCACATTACCTAACGCCCATTAGCTGCGCAGGAGAATCTTTACCGTAACGCCCCATTAGCTGCGCAGGAGTAACTTTTACCGTAACGCCCATTAGCGCGCAGGGAGAACTTTTTGCGCACGTGGCTCCTCTATCGCTGCGCGGGCACGTTTCCCGCTGGCGTGATCACGTGATTGTCGCACGGCGCTTTTCGGGCGCTTTGGAATTCTCTGAATAGCAGGCGGCTCATCTATCAGCGTCTTCCGCTGAATGACGTAGGGGCTCGGCGACTGCCGCCCTTCCGCTGCTGCGTGACCTCTCTGCCCGCCAACGCAAGCCCCCGCCCATGTCGCGTGAGTGAAAAACATGGTCCAGCGTATCGGAGGTAGCGCTGTGTGTTCGCGGCGAGCGCACGAAGCCAGGAAGTTGAACCAGTCCGCACCACCTGCACCCAGGCGCGAAGTTATTTGTTGTGGATATCTGACGCCAGCCGCACAGATGCGGTTCCTGACAGTGACGCCGGCGCCCACAGCACCTGGACCCTCGCTCCACCCCGCGGAGGTCCACGGACTCAACGAACGCCATACTTTTGTATCCCAGGTTCTGTCAGCCCCAACGCCCTCTTTGATCATACAGACGAAAGAGCACCGCTTCTCTTGTTTCGTGACTTCTGACTCGCGATGCCCAGGTACTACATGGCCCATATTCTGTAATGGTGGCGGGTGCAGGGAGGACGCCAATGCTGAGCCAGGAGTTTGAAACGTAACTTTATTAACTATATTTACAAAAATGGTGAAATCTAGGATCAGTAGTTCAATTAAATAAGGGACTGTCGCTTTAAACCAAAGAGATACCAGATACTAAATACAAAATCACTGACAGTGTGTAGGCAGAGCTCAATAATGTAGCTGCGCTTTGTTCTGGACTTCATCGGGGCTTAAATAGTCAGTTTCAATGAAATACACTCAAAGTTTCATTAGCTCAGGTGTGTCTGGGTCAGAACAGAGTGCCTTCTTATCGCAGCAAACACTCTATATCCGTGATATGAGTTATATTATATAAGCTATTTTCTTTTTATATATTATATCATATAACATTACATTATTCACATTATATTATAGGCTTATTTATCATTAAATCATGTGAATAAGCAACTGTATGACAGTGTGAATATTACTAAATCATGTAGACGTTTCTTAACAGAGGAAAACTACTCTGAATGTTCTCTGCTCTAGATCCTGATTCAGCCAATCTGTCCATCATCCCAGAGCTACCTGGGTGGATTTCCAGTCTGGAGCTCTCGTTCTCTGCTGTGTGAGGTGATGGGAGTTGTCTCAGGTCCAGGTCTTCTGATCATTGATCAAAAGATGCTCAGGTGACGGAGTTTAGGCTTGACACAGAACGGCGTGAATACACTCAAGCTCATACCTCTGAGGAAGAGGATCTGAGACAGATCACATCCAGTGTGTCGTACAAACGGAAAAACATCTCCAGTGTTCTGACACCACGAGGAAGAGGACAGTCCAGTTGTGGTGGATATGTCTATCTTTATTCAGGGAAAGTGAGACAGCACTTCAGTGATATGTGTACAAACACATGTAAACCTAGTCTAAACACAAAGAGGGTTTCATTCTAAATCTAGTTTTAAAGTCAGTATTCACCACCGATAATCTTCAGCACAGCATCAACTCTCTAGACCAGCTCTCTTACTTTAAACAAGGATCGCTTCCCAGGCTTTCTTTGATGACGTCCCAAAATACAACGGAACTGTATTTTGGATCAATAGGTTTCCAAGAGCCGGTGTTATGTAAAGTTACATATGTGCTTTAGGCAGTTACAGGGCTCCTATTTATGCAGCATTTTCTTATGGTTACTATGGTCTTCCATGATTTCAGATAAAAGTGGGTGCTGTTGAAGTATTGTTATAAACTTCTGGTGGTTGCAGATGATGCTAAAATATCCATAGTTTAATGTGATGGATGCAATTATGCACAACTGATTCAAGAAATTCTTGAATCCAGAATTTACAATTGTAAATATAAAAACATTATAAATTAATATGCATCTTTATGCTATGCATACATAGTACAATGACAGTACCATTTATTTTTCAAAATAATTTCCTCATAGACATCAAAGAACTTCATTTATATTTTTAATAAATTGTTCAAACGGGATAAGGAAATAATAGTTATTTGGAGTGTTTGAAACAGGACCCAACAGTGAAAGTAATAATTTTATCAAAGAATACGTTTTTAATAATGAATTTACATTATAAAAGGTGTAATTTGGTACATTTAAAAATATATTTGTACCTAACAAAATATAATATTTAATATTTTGAACAAATTTGATGCTCTGATCATACAACGCTTGGTGATTTTGCTCATAATAACTTCAACATTGATTCACTGATTTAAATAAAGTTTTTCTGCGTATTCACACCCAGAGAACCCAGTTCACTTTCCGCTCAGTTTTGCTTCGTGTGGGTGATCAGTTTCACAGAATTTGGACTCGGCTTTTAATTGAAATCCATATATTTTAATAAACTGAGTGTGTTCGCTCTTTTCCAAACAACTGATGCCATTTTTTTGTTACTTCTTGAGGAAAAAGAGGCCCCCTGACTTGCTGCCTGGTCTGGGCCATATGCCTGATCGTCAGTGGCCAAGACATCTTACTGGGTTGCTGCCTGTTTACAGAGGTGAAACATTAACGCCACAACGACTGAAAGAAAGCCATTTAAAACTCTGCAAATGGCAAGAGGAAGAACTGAGGAAAACATCTATCACTAGAACCGGGAGAGCTTACCTTTCAGCACAATGAAAAAGGAAGAAATGTGTTCATTAATGCACAAAAATGTCTTAAACAACTAGTTCATTTTTTTTAATTTGTAGGAGTGGAGGATGTTGCAGCTGAGGGTCTGTCACTCATTTATTCAAAATGTATTAAAATAATGTGATATAATAACTGAAACATGGGGAAGGTGTGTTTAATACTACACACACTTCTATTTAGAAAACTCTCCGACAAACATGGTAAAAACAGACTTTTCACATTTCATACCCCGAGATGCCATTTTTATCAGTGCCATCTACTTTAATCCAATACAGGGACACGATACGCTCTTATGCCCACCGCAGGAAGACCAGCCTGGACGGTGAGTGGACCGAATGAAGATACAGAGCCGTGGGTGTGTCTCCGTAAAGAGCTATCATTTAATAATATTATGTCATATTTTGTGTGTTTGCAGTGAAGTGAGTATTCTCGTTTAATGGCTGAAGGTTCCAACTAGTGTCCAAACGTGGTTCTTCAGACAGAGTTTCAGCTCAAATAGTGGGACGTTTTCTAAACAGATTTAAAGTTTTCCATTGGTTGGGAAAGAAACAGGAAGAGACACATGATGCTTAATGTTTTTTTCTTTGGCTGCTGAATGTCTCTATCTGCCATACTGTCACTGATAAAAGGGCGGACTAGTGTCCAGGGACGAGGCCCCAAAGTCAGAAGGTCGTGAAATTGAATCCCAGACCAGTAGGTTGCCCTGAGGTTCCCATCCCTGTCACCGCTCCCTGGGTGCTGGATGTCTGCCCCCTGCTGGATGATGCATGTGGCTTAAAATGCAGAGGCATCGGTTCAGTGTTCGCAATGGCAAGATAGTCACTTTCACTCTGTTTTCTACTCTGTCTGAGCTGAGGCCAAAAACACACTTAAAATGCAATTATCATGAAAAACAATGTTATTCTAATTAATAAGAGTATTTTTCTTTACCTAGTTTTAGAACACGCAATGCATGGTGTTGGAAAGTGGACCAATCTAACATTTTTTCCTTCTTTCTATAAAATTGCCGTGCCTTGATGAAAATAATAACGCATTTTTAATTTCCCCAATATTTACTTTTCAATTTTATTTCAGCAATTTCATATGTTACCAAAAGATTCTTGTACTCTGTGAATCAGCTTCTGCTGTTTGCTAGTTGAGGAACTTCCTACACGTATTAAACCGCAAAACTATTCCAGTCTTCTTCTCGAATATTAAAATGAACAAAATGAAAACAGACGAAAGAAAACATGTATTACACTAATGTCTCTCTAATTGCTGTCGATTCCTTTATTTGATATTAGAAAAGGCCAGGGGACTAGTCAAATTAAATTTCCACATTAAAATGAAATAAAATTAATTAATTCCTTCCAGCCCCCAAAAACCACACCGATTTTACTCGTTACGTGTTTTAAAATAAGAAAAATGTACTTTATGAGCATAAATAAATAAATGTATAAGAAAAATAGCAAATAAGCATGTGGTTTGTGTGAGTGAATGTAAAGAAATAAACTGTTTTTGTAAGTGTATTGACCTTGAAGATCAGACGAAGATGCTGGTGGAGGTGGAGGTGGGGGAGGCTGGTGCCTGGGCTGCTCAGTGGCGTGATGAAGTTCGGTCAACGCTTCCCCTGCTCTTAATCAGATTTGACTCAGATCTTAGCTAAAAAAATCGACAGAGCAAAATGCTCATATCCTCCTCAAACTCGTAAGTTGATTTACTCGTAAGTCAAGGTTTCACTGCATTTGAATATTTAAATTTTATGTAAATTTATTCAGACTTCCCTTCTGGAACCCTTCTGGTCTTAACTGGCATTGTTCATCAGGCTGTAGCTGTCATGGGGTTCGAATTCCAGATCTGTGGTGGTCGCCGCCTTAATACTGCTCCCAAGCGCTGGATAGCAAGTCTGCCTCGCTGGACGTGTGTGTGTGTGTGCGTGTGTGTGTGTGTGTGTGGCTGAGGTTCACTGTTTGTTCACGATGATAGATTGCATGTTATCAAAGAAAAGGTTCTTCATGGTGGGGTGGCTGAAGAGCTGAACTTTTCGGCTGAAGCTACAAATCGCAACCTGAGAAATCCTTCGGCATTAATATTTCGAAGTTTCTCGGATGAGGATAAAGCGCCGCCAAGCGCGCGCAGATGAAGCGATACCAGCAGGGAGGGCGATGAGCGCTGAAGCTCTGTATGGACTAACCACAGTGTAGCAGCTCTCCTGGACATCTGAGAAAAAGAGTCAGAAACACAGACGTTACATCGACCACATCGATATCGTATTAGCAGCTGAACGTGTCATTATTTCACTTCTACTGTTTTCCTGACAGCAGCGTGGGATCGTCGGGCATATTCGCGGCTTATATGATAAAGTCATCTTCCTTTATTCATGTTATTTTACACAAAATCTTTAATCTAAGGCATTATTTTGATATTATTTATATGATACAATTTTTGACATCATTTTTATAATGCAGCTTAGAGGAGAAAGAACACCTTGCACATACGAGAAAATCAAATCATTTAAAAATGCATCTTAACTTCACCAAAATTTTAGAGCATTTGTATCACTTTTCTTTTTCAAATACGGGCTTAAAAAGTCGGGTTCAGATATAACCATAATTTTAATAATATTTAATAACTCCACAGAAATTAAAATTAATAAAGAGCTCTCCGAACCTAAAACTGTGTCATTTGGTGTCCTCAGCCTAGTTTATAGCCCTCTTATTTCTCATTTCAAAGAGATTTGGCAGAGAAGAACGAGACGAAAGTGTTCAAAAAGCCTTAAAATGAAATTATTGTGCTGAGGTTTTTAGTAGATTCAGTCCCTCTTTCATGAAGTGGGTTTACTAGTCATGGAGGCAAACTGTGCCGCAGTGACTTCAATTCTGTGAGTGTGGTACTTGTGGTGTTTGTTTTGCTTTTGGGAAATAATCCAAATGTAATTAAAGGTTACATACAGTTGCATCGACTGCATTGCAGGTTTTAATTGGAATGGAGGAGAGACTGATGACCTCATGGTTACCGTTTGGCTCCAGTGTTTTGTTGAAAGTGTATCCTTCATGCTTCACCACACAAGTGCACTCCTCCTGAACACCACTCTCCTGGCTACACCAGCCGCTGGCTCACAGTGTAAACGTCACCTCTGGCCCGCAAACACTCGAGCTTTGGACGTTCTTGTCGAGCACCAATCATCCAGTCCACCTCCACCTGCGATGGGACCACCCCTCTCACCAAGCACTGCACTGGAACGGCAGAGCCCAAACTGGAGCTGCTGGGGTACCACACAACTTCAACCGAGGGCTGCCTGAGCCATGCCTCTGGCATTAATACAGAGGAGCAAATGATATTTTCCATTACTTCAATTCACATTGATGGTCCTACTACCATCAGAAATACTTTTAACGTTCATTCGCTTATTTGTTTGTTTGTTTGTGTGTTTAGTTATTTATGCTTCCAAAGTTGAAAAAATGACAGAGCAGTCCGGATCAGAGCATCTGTCCAATGCTGTAAACATTAAAGCACAAAGTATTATTTTACTCATCATAAAAGCATTATTATTACATTTAATTTTCATTATTATTTAAAGAATTTGATATTCTGGTGCATAAAATATGTTTCATATACAAAGTCACTTATTATTATTATTATTATTGTTGTTGTTGTTGTTGTTGTTGTTGTAATCTCCATTAAAGCTGCATATTTTTTAATATTATTAAAAATGCTGAATTATTTCCTCTTATGTGCAGTGTATTCCAACTTTAATTATTATTATTATTATATTATTTATTTAGAACATATCAAAATTAAACAAATAAATATTACTATTATTATTATTATTTCTATTTTTTATTTTTATTATTATTATTAGTAGTAGTAGTAGTAGTAGTAGGTAGTATTATAGTTATTATTAGGTATTATTATTTTATTTTTATTTTAATTTTCATTATTATAATGCAAATAAAATATTAAAGTTGGGCCATTCACTTATCAAGTATTTATGTTTATATGTGTAAATTGTTATTTAACAGAATTGTTGTTATTCTGCATAAAAGCTGGTGTTTATTTATATATTTTATTTTATAATTATTAAAAAATTTAATTTAATTTAATTTAATTTAATTTTATTAAATTTAATTTTATTTTATTATTCCGTGTTTGTAAAGTTCTGCAGTCGTTAAAAATACGCTGAGCTCTGAGATGTGAGAAGGTTTTAGGTCTGCATGGTTACACGCTCACCCTTCACGAACACTCTTGTGCCGTTCCCGATGTAGATCCTCTGCTTGTCTGTGACGGCACAGTAATACGTCCCAGAATCCTCAGCTGTGGCGCTCTGAATGGCTGCTGGACACTCTGTGCTCTGGGTGAAGTTCTGTCCCCAGAGTACAGCAATGTCCTTACTGATAGCCAGCGTCCCCCAGTCAGGATTAACCTTCATCCAGGCCACAGTGTAGCAGTAGGCCTTCACGGCGTTCAGCCGGCAGGACATCCTCACCGGGTCTCCTGAGTGGACCATGACTGAAGAGGGGAACTGACTCAGTCCTCCACACAACACTGGGAATTCAAGAAGATCAGAGTCTCAGCACATGCGGTTCCTTTCAGAAGGAAATGAATCCAAAGCGACCTTTCCTCCACCAGCATCTGTTTCACTTTCAGCATCTTAGATGTGTATATATATATATATTCTAATCATTTTTGGAGTGCTTTATTTTATTTCAGCATATTTTTTCAAGATGCCTGATGTGGTCAGACTGATTGATGTCATATTGAGCACTGAGTGAAAAAGTGAAAAAAAGTGAAAGTGACAACCCTTGTCATTGCGAGGTCACGGCACAGCACACATGAACCACAACGAAATTGGACCTCTGCATTTAACCCATACACACACGTGCAGCAGTGGGCAGCTATTGAAAGCGCTCGGGGAGCAGTGATGGGGACGGTACCTTGCTCAAGGGGTACCTCAGGGCAACCCACTGGGGTGGGAATCGAACCCACAATCTTCCGATGAGGGGCCAACTCCCTAACCACTAGGCCACCGCTGCTGAGGTCCATCTGTTTTGCTGCTGATGCAATAAAGAAACCTTAACACTGAACGTAAACAAGGAACAGAAACGGCTAAAAAAGAACGGTAATAATAAATGTGTGCTGTGCTGTGCACAGAAACAGAATGATACATTAAAAGAGATCAATCAATAATATTGATTCCCCAAAGCTAGGCTTAGGACAAGGACTAGGCTTAGTCCACAAAAACGGACTGCTTTGGTGCAAGAATATTGTTATTTAACAATTATTTATCAATTGTTATTTATTATATTTCAGATTAATTTTCCAAATTATTATTTATTTCCTAATATATTTTCCATTTACCTTTAAAGATCAATATTTAATTGATAATATTTAAGCACAATTAAAGGATTATATTTCCTTCACATTTATAAGATTTTTCATTCTTTTTTTACTAAACGTGCCAATAATTCCTGAAGTTTTAATGCGGACGGTCAAATAAATGGTGCTTTAAACTGACTTAACAGTTACTTAACCTTGTTGAACTATAAAACTGACAGTCTGAACATTTTTTCTGACATAATATATGTACACCATGTTAATATTGATGGGAAACCAGAAAAAAAATTTAATGTTTTTTTTTATTACAAATTAGAAATGAAATTTCTTACCTGTTTGGGCAGCGGTGGCGACCAGAGTGAGCAGAAGCAGCTCATACATGCTGAACGGTGGAGACTTGTCCAACTAACCCCCTGGAGAGAAAGTCTGAGGACACTCACCCCCAGTAGTCTTCACTGATGGACTCCCGACTCTCCGTTTGTGGAACACAGTTGAATTTTTCAGCCTCTAATCTGATAAGAATCAAACACACCTTGGGTTCTTTCTCCTTGTTTAGCTGCTTTAGAGCCACAAAACCACAGCACACCTCAGACACAGAGCAGTAAATAGAACACACTGCCGGTGTTACACAACCTGCAAACACACACATCTGATAAAGAGGACACAAAGCGTCCTTTCTTCAGCTGGACGTCCAGATGTGTTCATAAACATCCTTAGTCTTTAACATTGACCTACAACAGCACACAGATTTTGGATGGATGGGATATTGTGATCTGTAGAGGGAGTAGGCAGCAGCTTGAGGAGAACCTGGAGAGCTGGAGATCTGCTCTAGAGAGGAGAGGAATGAAATTGAGTAGGACAAAGACAGAATACATGAGTGTGAACGAAAGTGAGGACAGTGGAGTGGTTGGGATGGAGGGAGTAGAGGAGGTGAAAGAGTTTAAATACTCAGGATCAACAGTAATGGTGAGTGTGGAAGAGAGGAGAAGAAGAGAGTGCAGGCTGGTTGAAATGGGTGGAGAGTGGCTGGAGTGATTTGTAAGAGACGGGGACCAGCAAGAGTGAAAGGGAAGGTTTACAGGACAGTAGTGAGACCAGCTATGTTATACGAGTTGGATGGTGGTGCTGATGAACAGACAGGAGGTAGAGCTGGAGGTATGATGCTGAGATTTGCATTGGGTGTGAATTTAAAGAAGGTTCTAAATAATTTATCGTTGCTATTGAATTATTCATAATGTATTCTGAGTGATTCATAGTGGATTCTGAATCATTTATAGTAGGTACTGAATCATTAATAGCAGATACTGAATCATTAATATTAGATACTGAATCATTTATAGCAGATACGGAATCATTTATAGCAGATACGGAATCAATTATAGCAGATACTGAATCGTTTATAGAAGATACTGAATCGTTTATAGAAGATACTGAATCGTTTATGGTGGATACTCAATAATTCACAAACTACTGCATCATAATCTTGATAAGTTGTATGGTTTTTAGCATAGCACGTTTAAAAAATGAACTAATTTGAAGTCTGCAGTTTTAGTTGTTTTAAGGAGGATGTGGTTGGAGCAGCAGATCTTTCTGCTTATGAGAAGAACACTGGACTAAACTACAACACCATGCTGATCTGCAGTTTCTGACCCAGAGACACAAAAAAACAACCACGTCCTGTCCACACACAACACCAGCCTGACACAAATACATTCAGCTCACACACACACACACACACACACACACCATCGCACTGCACAGTACTAACCTCTATCACACTGTACCACAAGACGTGAAATAAACTATCATTCAGTTTTTACCAGAACTGCTTTCAGACCAGCAACCCCAGCTAGGATAAACAGCTGGACGGACAGAGGGCTGGATGGATTTAGGAATTAATGGATGGATGGATGGATGGATTTAGGAATTAATGGATGGATGGATGGATGGATGGATGGATGGATTTAGGAATTAATGAATGGATGGATGGATTTAAGGATGACTGTAGGAAAGGATGGATTGATGAGTTAAAAGTGTCTTAAGTGTCTATTCTTGTCACTGTGAAACACCTCTGCATTTTACCCACACACACTCAGCAGCAGGGGGCAGCTATTGAAAGTGCCCAGGGAGCAGTGATGGGGACAGTACCTTGCTCAAGGGTACCTCAGCGTAACCTACTGATTCGAACCCACGATCTTCTAATCCTGGGCCCCATTAAGGATGAATTCAGGGATGAAAGTAGGAATGAATGGATGGATGGATGGATGGATGGAGGGATGGATAGATAGATTGCAGATAAATGTATAAAATTATACGATCAAACTTGTAAAACCATTTAAACGTGTCTAGAACGTTAAACATGGTGGTAGGTGATTCATGGACTCTCAGGAGACTTTTTCAACTCGTTTTATTTTGATCTTCATCTTTTCATTTGACAACATTCTCTCATTAAAACTCTCTGCTCTTTCTTTCGATGCTTTTTCATGAGGTCCAGCCTGTTTCTCCTGTTTCGTCTTCTCGTAAACCTCTCTGCTCTGATGTTCCTCAGCCTGTGGACGATATTTAAGAGAAATCAGAGAACGGCTTCAGGCAGAGACGATTCAGCTCAACGCAGTGTTGAATGAACCCACCTTTAAACCACAGAACCAGCCTGGATACGATTAGAACCAGGAGGAGGAAACTGGAGAGCAGGGTCAGAGCCACATACAGGAGCATTACAGCACTACACATGGTGTACGCATCTTCAGAGGTAAACAGATAAAAATAAAGTTCATTTATTTTACTGAATTACGCTGCACTTAAAAAATACGGACAAAAGATCGACCAGTTTTATATATCAGCCCAAATAATGGACGTTAGATGACATAAATATCTTGGAGTGCTGGACATGTCCGCCCCCTGCTGGACGGTGTGTGTGGATCAAACAAAGGTGATGCATTTCATCGTGTTTCACTGTGTTCACAATGACAAATAATCACTTTGACTTTCACTTTGACTCTGAAAACACCCCAGTAGGGAGCTGTGATTGGTGAGGACGTATGAAGAAACTATAGTGTTGACTACAGTGTTAGTAACTTTGCAAAGTAACAGGGAGTGTTGCTTGAATGGAAATGTATAGGATGGTGGTGAGACCAGCTATGTTATATGGGTTGGAGACTGTAAAGAAAGAAAGGAGGTGTCAGAGCTAAAGATGCTGAGATTTGCATCGGGAGAGACGAGGATGGACAGGATTAGTAATGAGTATATTAGAGGGACAGCACACGTTGGACGATTTGGAGACAAAGTCACAGAAGCGAGACGGCATTGGTTTGGACATGTTCAGAGGAGAGACGAGGAGTACATCAGAAGGAGGATGCTGAAGATGGAGCTGCCAGGAAAGAGGAGAAGAGTAAGGACAAAAAGAAGGTTTATGGATGTGGTGAGAGAGGACATGCAGGCGCGAATGAGGAAGATACAGAGGACAGGAAGAAGCGGAGACGGATGATCCATTGTGGAGCTTGATTAGCTTGCTGAGCTTGGTCTCACAGCTTCAGCTCAGTTCAATATGAAACACTTCACCCTGCAGCTGAAGCGTCCTGTTGAAGATTTCTCTGCCGTTTTCCACCACACACAGACACAGCGGTTGTCTCCGCCACTCCTCAGTGGACAGAAGAAGTTGGTTGATGATGACCGCTGAGGCTTTAGCACGAGAGTGTGTCCATGCAGAGTGAGTGTGTCCCCTCATCTGTTTTCCGTCTACAATCCAGTATATATTCACCTGGGCTTGTAAAACCCCCGTGACCAGGCACTGCAGAGGCACTACTGAGACACTGGAGCTCACTGGAGAGAGGACCTCCATGACTGGAGACACGGCAGGGTCTGGGGAATGAACTCATTCATAAAGTGAGATCCTTTAATAAGAAAATGGTGGAACTGGTGGAGAAAAACAACAACATTGCGTGCTTCGCATCTGTAGGCTTCTAATTCCGTAACTACATGGAAAACAACAAATGTTAGATTTAACTTTTTTTAGATCCAAACTTCACTTTCTTTTATCCCTCACTTTATTCATTTGCCAGTCCTTTCGTTTATTTGACACATATCGTTCTGTGCCGAAGTCCTGAGTGCCTTATTTCTTTGTATGTTGCTGGGAATCACTTGTAGATGCAAAAATATTATTAGATGCCATCTTTTAGTGGCTGTGTCTAAAGATATAAAGTTCTAGACAAAGGTTTCAGCAGTAAATGAATCAGCTGATCATCTGGAATCATCTGCACCTGGTTCTTCACTGCTTCATGTCTTAAGTTAGACGCTTTGTTCTGCTTGAAGGTTCAGACGTAGATCACTGTGTGGATTAACCAACACAGAACTATCAAACTGCTCAGGTACAGAGACTGGACTGAACATGAGAGACAACAACACTGTCCTTCAGGAAGATCTGGAGTCCCTCAACATTAAAAATGCAAAAAACTCTTTGCAAAAAAGACTCTTTGGAAGCAGAAATGAGGGGAAAAGAGAAACGAGGGGCTCAGGACTTTTGCACAGGACTGTTTATGAAAAGAATAATAAATTAATAGCTGTGGAAGACGGGAGGACGGTAGAGCAAAAAACAAATCCCTAAAATATTTGTGTTTTATATAAAACAGATTGCCGTTATAGACATGGTCATTAATGTTTTAATTTTAATGAGTACCTAATGTAATAGCTAAAATGTGATGGTACAAGATTACTGGACCTAAAGTATACCCACCTAACCAGTTAATTGGCTTTTGCAGTGAATAATCAGTTTTTTTGCAATTAAAAGTGTCTGTTTTAAGTTCTCTAGTTTTATTAAACAGAACAAATGGCTCCCTCTTAGGTAAACATAATGCTACATGTGGGCAGAAGTTCTAGTTTTGGTCAGAAAAGTTACTTTAAGAAGGTCATGGGGCAAAATGCAAAGCTCACCATTCACAATCACCCTGGAGCCGTTTCCAATGTGGGCGAACTTGCCTTGCACCACGGCACAGTAGTACATGCCGGAGTCCTCGGCTGTCTGGCTGGAGATGACTGCTGAGCAGACTGCATTCCATCCTTGGGAAGAAGACGACAGGACTTTGAATGCATCAGTCTTGCTCAAGGTTGTGTCTTCTGGATGAGTTCTGAACCACGCCACACTGGAACAGGGTGAATACAGCTCCATCACGCTGCATTTTAGAGTCACGTTCTCTCCAGCTGTTACCTCCACCACATCTGGCCACTGAGTCACAATGGAGAAATGTGGGCCTAGAAGAACAAACAGATTTCATTACTCTGGGTCAGCCATTTCATTCTTTACACAGTAAATTTAGGACAACAGTTCTGCGCAATCCACACAGTGTTGCCTAGTCAATCCCAGACCAGCCCCTTGAGCAAGGTACCGTCCCCATCACTGCTCTCCAGTGTTTCACAATGACAAATAGTCACTTTCACTCTTTTGCTTATTTGAGCAGATTTAGCCACTACTCTAATAGTTTAGTGAGGGACAGTAGTGGCCTAGCATTTAGGGACCCCTGATCGGAAAGGTCGTGGGTTTGAATCCCGAATCAGTGCCCCTGAGCAAGGTACCGTCCCCATCACTGCTTCCCCTGCAGTGAGTGTGTGATGCAGAGAAATATTTCGTTGTGGTCCATTGAGTGCTGTGCTTGGTATTCATGATGATAAATAATCACTGTCACTTTCAAAATAGATATAATGGTGTCCATTCTTACTTGGAACAGATAATAATTGTATATATTTAATATTTAATACATTTATTATATAATATATTTATAATATATTTATTACACAGCGGTGGCCTAGTGGTTAGGGAGTCGGCCACAGGCTCGGAAGATTGTAGGTTCAAACCCCTTACCAGTAGGTTGCCCTGAGGTACCCTTGAGCAAGGTACCGTCCCCGTCACTGCTCCCTGGGCACTTTCATAGCTGCCCACTGCTGCACGGTGTTTGCATGGGTTAAATGCAGAGGTCCAATTTCATTGTGGTTCACTGTGTGCTGTGCTGTGACCTCGCAATGTCACGAATAGTCACTTTCACTTTTCTTTCACTTATAAATGAATGTTTCTGTAATGCGTATGTTTCTAGAAACAAAGCATTCAAAGTGCTTTTACATCTTATCTGTCAAACACAATCCTATTATTCATGAATGAACTACAGCACGACCTACTTCATGGCCCAATTCCGTTTACTGTCTCATTTTTTGTCTTCACATCTAAGATTTATTGTATTCTGTATAATGATGTCGCACTTTGTCTCATGTCGTCTCGCTCTCCTTTGTCGTTTTTGATGTCATGCTTTGTTTCATGCTGTGAAATGTTGCACCGAGTCCATTAGGGAATGTAATTGCATTGTGAAATTGATCTGATTTCTCATTATTCCAGATCAGGGTCCAATCTGGACCTAAAGATCATATTCTGGACCTTCACGTCATGTTCTGAAGTTCTGAAGTTCTGAAGTAAACCACAGGACATAACAACAGCGGGTCACACGGCCACGTAAGAATGAGGTGGGTTGGAACGTGAGAAAGATTTGGCTAAAATATATAAAATACATTTTTTTTATTTTTTTTTACCAGTTATGAACATTGTGCATTATTGTTACTCTGTTTTGATGCTGATCTCTCACGCACATGCTTTAGCTTGGAAAGAACAGTAGAACTGATTACGATTGAATTTATTTCCGGGATTTTTAAAAATACAACATAATAAATCTCAAATATTAAATCTTCTAACCAATAAGAGTTAGCAAATCACTTAAATAAGCAAAACGCTCATCATTATCTAACATTCATACAATTTTTGTAGAAGAAACAGATTTATCGCCTAAATTTATTCTGTATTTAACCAGCCAGTGTTCGTAGTCCAGCTTACCTGTCCACACGGCGTGGACGAGCCACAGCAGCAGAGGCCACACATGCATGTTGAGAGAGTGGTTGAACATCACCCAGCGCTCCTTAACAGGTCAAGCATCTCCTCACGCTGACTTCAGCAGAAACCACATACACCCAGTAAAAATCGGTCACATGGGTTTTCTTTTAAAGCCGCCACAACAGGAAACAGAATTGAGAAATCTCTTCTCAAAAGCACCACCACGTTTTTAACCAATGCTCACATTTCCATCTAGGGGTGGTGATGCTGGGAAAATGAGATCACAGTGTTGGAGAATGGAATTGAATCATCAACACTGTTTTGGGAAATCTCTGATAATCTAACAACAGTTTTCATTGTTTCATCTAAAACTTCTTCCTCTTTCAGCTGCTTCTTCACAGAGGATCATCCATTCCCATTACTTCCTGTCCTCTGCAGGCTGCCCAAGCTTGGATTCAAACCAGAACCTTCTCACCTTCAGGTAACAGCACTACCCACTGCCCCGATGCTCCACCCAGTCATTCGCCCTGTTGTTCATTTAAAGCACAACAAAATGCTTCCTTTAACACATCACTCTTGGTGTAGTCCATATCCAGCACCCGTGGAGCAGGGTTAGGGACGGTATCTTGCTCAAGGGTACCACAGGCTAACCTGCCAGTCCAGGAATCGAACCCACGAACTTCTGTTCCTAGGGCCTCGTCCCAAAACACAAGGCCAGCGCTGCCACCTCTGGATTTAACCCACACACACCATCTTGTAGGGGGCAAACATATCCAGAACCCAGGGAGCAGTGATGGGGGCGATACATTTACATTTATGGCATTTAGTTGATTTCCAATTCCTGATTACAGGGACAGTCTCATTGGAGAAACTTGGGGTTAAGGGCTTTTGCTCAGGAACCCAATGGTTCCTACCCCTAGACCACCACCACCCCTCGGTACCTTGCTCAAGGGTACCTCAGGACAATGTACTGATTTGACCCCACAGTCTTCTGTTTCTGTTCCTTGTTCCTAAACCCCATGTTTTGCTTTGTAATTAATATTCATTTAAAACTAAAAATGTAAAAGTATTAGCTGAACAGATAAGAGGGACACCCTGCTCTGAGGGTACTTGATAGCTTGTTCCACCATCGGGGAACCAAGAGTGAGAAGTGAGACAGTGGGGATGTCAGTGTCATATGAGCAAAGCAGTGAAGGAGGAGTATAAGTTTGTATGCTGGAATTTAGCAACGATGAGCAGCTCCAGAAGTCACTTCTTGTGCTAGATTCAGGTGCCATGGGTATCTACTGGAGGACAGTGAGTAGTGGAGTTACATGAGCCCTGATAGAACATCAGGTGGGCCACCACATCCCAGAGTCTCTGAAGGCTCATGGATCAGTTCCTGGAAGTCATGAAGTATCTTCTGGGTCTCAATATTTGTTCAATAATTGGTCTAATTGGTCCATCCAAGTCTTTGACCGCTCTTCTGCCCATTCCTCATCATCTTTATCATCCCATAACCCTCTTTTTGAGGCTGCACCTTTCTATGTTAGTGGTGGAGTTTGCGGGATTTGGGGCTGATCTTTTACACCCTCTTCTCCATCTCTCTCCCTCTTCTCCATCTCTCACCCACTTCTCCATCTATCACCCTCTTCTCCATCTCTCACCTGCTTCCCCTTCTCATCCCCTTCCCAGTCTCTCTGTCTCACCTCCATTTCCCACAGACTTCTTCTTCACCTCTCATCCTCTTTTCCATCTCTCACCATCTCCGGCTTTCTCACTGACCCCATCATCGCTCTCATCGGCCATAGACTGAGCTGAGACTAATGTTTATTTTCAGACATTTGACAGCTTTTGACATTTTTTGCAGATGCAGTGATTAATACAGCTGGTATTGAGTGTGAGGTGTTCAGAGGTGAAAATCAGGAAGTAAAAAGAGAGTTTCTCTTCATAAATGATGGTTCCCCTGCTACATTATTTTATACAGAGCAAGAAGGTCCTGGTTTCCTCCAAAAGCTCCAGTTTCCTCACATCATCTAAAGATCTGCACCCATGATGGGGTGTGTGACTGTCCTGGGAAGGACTGGCGATCAATTCAGGGTGTCCTTGTCTTTCACCCTGTGAGCTGGAATAGTATCTCACTTTTTACTCGTTCATTGTTGATGTTGACAATAAAGGAGCCTTGAACCTTGTTCTTGATACAAACTATCAAGACAGACAGTAAGACAGATACAAGAGGAAAAAGTCCTTCGAAGAGCTGGTTCTATAAACCAGTGAGTTTAGACCCAGTTTCAAACATGGACTTTGTTGTGGTCCTAAACTCCAGCAGTGGAACCTTCCAAATCATGCTGACGTCATTTGCAGGCTTTCACTACCACACAAACACACAGTGAGATGAACCTGAACTGTGCGGGTGTGGAACATGAGGTCTGTGGTCGTGCGATAAATTTGTGCGATAAAATTTCTCTGAGCACAAAATATGTGTGAAGTTCATTCCTTTGTCCCTCTTGGAAACCTTTCAGAAGCTCAGTCCCATTTCCAGGAGATCAGATTTCATGTAAGAACACGTTCCTGAAGCCTTAATTATTTAAAATAACATAGTGATGCAAAAACGAAACGATCAACATTCCTTCTGTATTTTAAGGTTTAAAACTAAACACATCCAACAGCTGAAAAAACTTGAAACGTCCCCTTGGCTTTCAATAAAGCCAGTATATGTGTCTATCTATCATTCTATCTGTCTTTCTATCTTTCGGGTTTGCAGGTATTTTTGTTGTCGTAAAGAAAATCATAGAGATGATTTCAAAAAGAGGAACAGGTGTCCCCAAACTTTTGGCCGCTGTGCATAAAGCGCTTCTGATGGAGTAAAAGTCTCAACTTGTAGTTTAGATTAGAAATCGGTGAACAGCGTGAGAGATTCCAGCGGGGCTGCAGACAGGGTGGGGACAGGAGTGGATCTGTCTCACTGCAGGTTTCAACAGGTCGAGCGCTTGCAGGAAAAGACAGGTGGGAAAATCCAGCTGTTGACAGGTCTCAGTGATTTACAGTGACAGTGTGAGACGACGGGGACAACAGCACAAACAAATTTAAGACTTCACAATGACAGCTCTTGATTTAGCAGCACACCGTTTCAGAAACCACATAAACAAATCCAACAGAGGATCCTGAACATCTGCACACGCTCTGAGGATCGCTGTGGTGCAACATTGCTTGTTAGCTACATTGTGGTGCAGCGGCGGTCCAGAGTTTAGGGACTAGGACCCAGGATTGGAAGGTCGTGGTAGGTTGCCCTGAGGTTCCCTTGAGGAAGGTACTGTCTCCATTGCTGCTCCCTGGGTGCTGGATATGGCTGCCCCCTGTGTTTCCATTTCTACCTGTCCTCTGGATCCTTCCTGCATGTCCTCTCTCTTACCACATCCATAAACCTCCTCTTTGGTCTCCTCTTCTCCTCTTTCCTGGCAGCTCCATCTTCAACATCCTCCTGATATAATCCTTGTCTCTCCTCTGGAGAGACCAACGCAACCTTGCCTGTCTGACTTTGTCCCCAAAACATCTAACCCGAGCTGTCCCTCTAGTATGCTTGATGTATTGTAGCTTGATTTTACTCATTTATTTCTGTTATTTTATTCATATATATTCCTCTGTCCTTCTTTCTTCTCCCCACAATAATTCCTCCATGGACCTATTCCTGTAGTTCGACCATTCCTATGTCCTTCCATCCCTGAACTCCTCTACCAGCCCAATGCCCTTTCACCCCCGTCACCCTAAATCCCTTCCCTAGGTAGTATTCTTGTCCCTGTCACCTTTAACCTGTATATTATTAACTGCATCTCTATTTTTCTCTGTTCTCTTCTGAGTAACGCTTTCTTTGCACATCAAAAACACCCAAACAAGGTCACAGTCTTAGATTAGGTGTCTCCACCGGAGGCCTTGGAGCTCCCGGGGACAGATAAAAAGGCACACTCTGAACTGTGCAAGTTAGAGAGAGGATTCAACACAGAGAGGAACACTGACCGGTCTCTTAAACAGCTTGTAAGAACTTTGTTACTCTTCTGTTAATAAACTTTGCTATAGCTTAAAACCCTCTTCGCCTCATCACTGACTCCTCGAACCTCAGTTCTCAACCGGAGAATCCAACAGTTGGCGCCACGACGGACTGGAGTGACTTGAGGAACGGACGGGAAAAGCAGTTGGAAGACAACACGGTTGACCAAAATCAGGAACAGAAGTGCTGACACGTTGACAGAGGTAAGGCCTCCTACTGCCTTAATCTGCTGCTGAGTTGAGGAAACTGCTGTGTGTGAAAAGTAAACTCCCTCCTTTTCAAGATCAATCTAGAAAGGAGTCTGCGGTGAAGATTTAAGCAATCTTGTAACAAGTAACGGGAAATTTCCAGTAACATAATTTGTGAAATTGTCATAATGTGGGGAAAGAAAAAATCAACTAATTCTGAGGAGAAAGGTGTGGCATTGTCGGATGTGGATGTGGAACACATGACGAGGAGTCTCAGCAAGTATGTAGAAACCTTTTCTTTGAAGTTGGATGAACTTGAAAAGACGATTGTGGAATAGTATGTGGATGTGGTATGTGGAAAGGTATGCGGATGTAAAAAGTATCTGGTCTTTGGATGTGATTCGTAAGGCTTGGGGTAAAACTCTTATGAAAGCTTATGAAGAAGAGTGAGAAAAAATTGAAATGCACACTTGTGGTGTTGAGCCAGCTCAGACGCAGGAGTGAGATGATCCAAAAGACGGAAGCTGATAGAGAGTCAAAGGCCACTCAGTCCAGATTAACTGCTATGGTTGGAGAGATTCGGAGAAAGAACACTGAGGTTCTGAGAAAGGACGCTGAGGTTCTGAGAAAGGACGCTGAGGTCCAACAAAAGGACGCTGAGGTCCGACAAAAGGACACTGAGGTCCAACTACAGAACGCTGAGGTTCTGAAAAAGGAGGCAGAGATAAACAAATTAGTGGAGGAATTGGAAAGAGTAAGAACCGAAAGAGATGCGTTGCTATCGGGTGCAAATAGAGCAAATGCACTCAGCCTGGTGTGCAGGAACGACCCCAGGGGGGTGGAGCATCTTTCTTCCCGCCTTTCAATTACAATTGTGTCCCAAAGCTCTGGTGCCCTCCTTCTGGCCCTCCCTATGAGTTAATGTCTGTGTCCTGCTTACCACCTCCTCGTCCCTCTGAGAGAAGCTCCGCCTCTATCAGCAAACAAACTGTATCCTGATCTCAATGCATTGGACGCATTGGAGAAGGAACAGTGGGGTTTGTTGGAGGAAGGGAAAGTCACAGGGAGAGATGAGAATGAGAAAAGGGACTCCTCAACTAACCCATCATCCAACAATGGGCCACTGAAACACACTTCGTGTGAAAAACCTTCTGCAAAGAAAAAACATGCAGAAAACCACAGAGTGAATGAAAGTGAGAGTGAAAGTGAGAGTGACACTGATCATGTCCTTGCCTGCCTTGCTCCCGTCAGAGGAAGAAGAGAAATGGAATCAACAATCATTCAATACGTTGATGACGTCCTGATTGCTTCAGAGGAAGAAGATCAACATGAACAAGATGTTTTGCATATCTTGGGTCTTCTACATGAAAAAGGCCACAAAGCAAGTTTCAACAAAGCTCAAATCATGCAAGCTGAAGTTGTCTACCTTGGACAGAAGATTTCACAGGGAAAACGAGAAATCGCTCAAGCTCGAACTCAAGCGATCAAAACAGCAAAAGAACCGAAAACAATCAAGGAATTGCGTGCTTTCTTGGGATTGTGCAGCTACAACCGAGCATGGGTTGATTCGTACACAGAAATCGCACAACCTCTGAACGATCTGCTAAAAGGATGGAAGGATTCGACAGATCCAATCGAGATGAACCAAGAACAAATCAAAGCTTTCCAGAATTTGAAAGAGGCGTTCTGTCAAGCACCTGCTCTGGGAATTCCAGACACAGGACAGCCTTTCACACTGAATGTCCATGAAAGAGATGGATACATAACAGCAGTGCTTTCCCAAGATCATGGTGGTTTGCAGAGACCTGTTGGATACTACTCAGCGAAACTGGATAACGTGGCCCTCGAATGGGTCTTCGAGCAGTTCAAGCAACATATTTGGCCGTTAGCACAGTTTCCAGCCTGGTGTTAGATCAAACACTGGTGGTCAAATGTCAACATGCTCTCCATACTCTGCTCACCTTGAGTCAAGCATCACAAGTCACAGCCGCTCGATGGGCAAAATGGTTCACCATTCTGGAATCTTCCAGTATTATCATTGAAAAAGCAAGTCTGTCCAACCCTGCGACCCTACTCCCAACAGACACAGAAACTGATGACCATGATTGTCATTGAAAAAATCACTACAATGGAGGAAGTGTCAGCACCCAAGAAGTGCCTTTGCAGAATTCGGATCTGGTGCTGTACACCGACGGTTCCTCAATGGTCAAAAATGGATTGAGAAGTGCAGGACGGGCTGTGACAACAGAAACAGATGTTCTGACCAGTGGAAGCATGTCAAAAGGGACATCCGCTCAACAGGCAGAACTGAAAGCTCTCTTTGAAGCTTGCAAACTGGCTGAAAATCCATCCATTATCTGCCGCTTGTCCCAAACGGGGTCGCGGGGGAGTGCTGGCGTCCAACCCAGCGCACACAGGGCGGGGACAGGGGACGCACCCTGGACAGGTCGCCAGCCCATCGCAGGGAGGAGCGGGACAGGGACGGCACCTTGCTCAAGGGTACCTCAGGGCAACCTATTGGGAAGGGGCTCGAACCCCCGATCCTCCGATCATGTGGCCAACGCCCGAACCACTAGGCCACCACTGCCCCCACTGGCTGAAAATCAAACAGCAAAAACCTTGATCTTCATACCAAGATGGGTCCTACCCTGCCACATTGACTCGGATCAAGGAACACATTTCACAGGTGCGGTTTGCCAAGAAATTTGTTAACTGATGGGCATCAGATATGCCATTGCCCTCATCATCCTCAGTCTTCAGGACTGAAGACTTTGTTCCGGATGTAGAGGAAAGCTCTAAGGTGCAGTGCTAGTAACCTCTCCCTTAGTAGCCTCCGCTGCTGGGCAACAAAGTGGATAAAACTTCAACCAGCCAGAAGACAGTGAACTCACTCACACACACACACACACTTACTTGGAAAAAAAATAGAGTAAAAACACATAAATACGTAGCTCTGTATTTGTATGAAGAAAACCATGATGTTTAACCTTCTCTTGTGTTTGTGTTTACAGGTTGCCCTCGTGATCAGTCACAAGGACGGTTTAAGGGGTAACACTTTTCTAGCCACAGCACATGGGTTTGCAAAAGTGTTTAACAAGTCAGATTGTAGGATCTGTGGCCTAATTCCACATGGTGCGGAAATATGGAATTATATGTGTTATTATTAATTATATGTGGAATTATATATATATTATATACATATTATTTATATAATAAATATGGAATATGGGGCAGCGGTGGCCTAGTGGTTAGGGAGTTGCCCCGCATCGGAAGATTGTGGGTTCGATTCCCTCACAAGTAGGTTGCCCTGAGGTACCCCTGAGCAAGGTACCGTCCCTGTCACTGCTCCCCGGGCGCTTTCAATAGCTGCCCACTGCTGCACGGTGTTTGTGTGCATGGGTTAAAAGCAGAGGTCCAATTTCATTGTGGTTCATGGGGTTGGGTTGTCACTTTCACTTTCACTTTTTTCACTTTCATATTCCCACAAATTGCAGTTCCCCTCGCCATCACTGATCACGACTGCACCTAGAGAGAGAGGATTAGACACAGAGGGGAACACTGACGGTCTCTTAAACAGAACTTCGTTACTCTTCTGTTAATAAACTTTGCTATAGTTAAAACCCTCTTCGCCTCATCAGTGACTCCTCCAACCTCGGTCCTCGTGAGACTCCAACATACTCATTTCTAATCCTGTCCATCCTCGTCACACCCAACAAAATCTCAGCATCTTTAACGATGCTACCGTCTCCAACCTGTATAACATAGCTGGTCTCACTACTGTCCTGTCAGCCTTCCCTTTCACTCTTGAGAGTTTACCGGTTTAATATCCAGGTTGTATCCTCAATATTCATGCAGGTGCAAACCTGAGTCTGAAGATACAAAGAGGCCTTTGTCTTCATTTTTTCAGTCAATGCGTTTTACCTCCACCGGACTGAAAAGCAGACAGTAGTCCAAAAAAGTGTGAGGAATGTGAGGAACGTGTACGAGCACTGGGTCATTTATAAGCTCTGAAAAAATAGAGGCCTCAGAATCAACATTCAGATTTCAGGAAGAATTCTTCTCCAATGATCCCATTTTCATCGCTCTATCACTGTTTATTCATTAAGGTAGGTAATGTGTAAGTCTTAATAGATACTGAATAATCAGTAGTACTTATAATGTACTATATAGTATTATAGTATTTCATATTAATTCATAGCAGTATCAGTAACATTTATTGAACTACAGATGGTAGTTACTGATCAGTTTGTAGTAGATACTAAACAATATATGTTAGACACTGAATCATTTATAGAAGAATCATTTATAGTCGATACTGAATCATTTACAGTAGATACTGAATAGTTTATAGTACATACTGAATCAATTATTCTACATACTGAATCATTTATTGTACATACTGAATCATTGATAGTAGATGCTGAATCCTTTACATTGTACATACGGAATCATTTACAATAGAAACGGAATCATTTATAGTGCGCACTGAATCAATTATTGTACATACTGAATCATTTACAGTAGATACTGAATTGTTTATAGTACATACTGAATCATTAATAGTAGATACCTTATTATATATAGTTGTTACACAACAATCTATAACAGACACTGAGTAATGTGTAGTAGACAGTAAAGAAAGTATAGAAGATACTGAATCATTTATAACATGACTTGCTAATGATTCCAGTATGAACAACAAAAGCACGTATGGTTATTATTAATGGTATTAAGGGGTTAAACTACTTTCTATCCTGCAGCCTATTGTTTGGAAACTTAATGGAAAAAGAGGTGTTACTGTGTTTTAGGAGTAAGGAATGGACGTCACAGGCGGATCTGTGAAGGTTAAAGGGGTAAAATCCAGAGAACACATCAAAGGGCTTAACTAAAGCCTGACTCAGTTTCAGGAGAGAATCAGTGACTCACATCCTTCATGGAGCAATTTAACACAATGAGTTTTTCAGCCAGAGTGTGAGAACCACAGAGAGAGAGAGAGAGAGAGAGAGAGAGAGAGAGAGAGAGAGAGAGAGAGAGAAAGAGAGATGACCTGCCAGTATGAGTTACTGGTTTTTTGCAGATAGTTTACATGGTAAGTTTTAGTTGAGAGTAAAACACGCTAGAGAATGTCTCAGTTTGGGCATGAAAGACCAGATGAGAAAAGTAACTACAAAGTCTGGAGGGCTGATCGCAGGAGGTGCACTGAGTGGGACATTATCCCAGTGACTGTAATCAAAGTTTCCGAAGGATGCTGAAAAAAATCTGTGGTGAACTTTTTGGCCTGCTCTGTGATGGAGATGGAAATACTGTTTCCTGCTTGAATGCAAGTTTTCTTTCTGGGGCAGCTGAAATTCCTCCAGTTCTGCACAGCGGTCCTATCTTCGTTTCTAAGGGTGAAGTAAACTCCAGCACTTAATCAGGAGGCCCTGATCCTCCATGGAATCATGCATCAAACGTTTTGGCCAAAAAATTGGACATCGTTGAAGGAAAGTGCAGAATTACACATCAGCACATCTTCAGCCCAGACACTTGCTGTGTCTGTCTCCTCACAGTGAGAAGGTCCTGGGTTTGATTCCCAGGTGGGACAGTTTGGGTCCATTTCGTGGGGGTGGAGATGTTCTCCCAACATCTCTGTGCATTTCCTCTGGGAGCTCCCATGTCCAGGTGGATTGAAGAGGCTAAAGTGTCCCCTGGCTGTGAGTGTGTGTGTGTGTGTATGTCTACCCTGTGATGGTCTGGTGATTTGTCCAGGGTGTGTCCCCACCTTTTGCCCTGTGAGAGCTGGGATAGACTGCAGCACTGCCTGGGACCCAAAAAAGAAAGTGACTATCAGTCATTGCAAACACAGCAAACAGTGAGCCACACCCAAATTCATCCTCTGTATTTAACCCACACACACCGTCCAGCAGGGGGCAGCCATTTTCAGCCCCCGTGGAGCAGTGATGGGGACGGTAACACGACCACAGCTTTCCAATCCTGCGGAAAGGATTCCATTTTGATGGATATAATTAAAAAATTTAAAAATATGTATTTAACAATAACAGTGAGCAGCCAATCAAAGCCAGCCCTACTGGTACTGACTCAAGACCGCAGGAAGACAAAGCTGGAAACTATTTTTGGAAAAATTTTTAAAAATCAATCTATGGCACGTTCTACTATATCACATATATCACAAATATTTCCAAATACATCACATCAAGTCAAGTCAAGTCAAGTAGGATCACCTTGCATTTAACCCAGACTCACCAACAGGCTGTGTGAATCTACAGCTTGGGCTAGATGTGAATCAGCCCCTTCTTATTTTCGTATGACCCGTCCGTGGTGCTGTGGTGTGCAGTTGTAGCAATGTGGTAGCAGCTAAATGAAGAGATGTAGAAGATTAAAGATCCAACTGTCTGTTTCTTTATGAGGTCTTTCACACCAGCATGTTTGCTACAAAACCTGTCGTAGCATGAAGGCTCTGACGTCTCTGAGTTGTATAAAGAGGGAGCGTTTAACTGAAAGAAGGAGTTTGCACCATGAGTGTATCAGACTTTAAGGCTCTCCAGGGGATGAGTATGTCTCATAGAACAGGATTTTAGGATTACCATGGGGTGAGTGAGTGTATGTGTGTGTGTGTGTGTGTGTGTGTGTGTGTGTGTGTGTGTGTGTGTGTGTGTGTGTGTGTGTGTGTGTGTGTGTGAGATAGAGAGAGAGAGAGAGAGAGAGAGAGAGAGAGAGAGAGCAAGTGATGACTCATGCTGAACCACACCCTGGCCAACTGGAGTACCACTTCATCTGAGAAACCCCTGAAAGTCACCACAGACATCTAAAAACGGCCCTTAAATTCCAGCAGAGTGGAAGTTGTCCAAAAAGGTGTCCACATTAGTCTGAAATCTATACATGAACACTATACACAGACTCACTTTTCACTAAAGAGTATGTTCAAAAATTAAATATTTCAAACAAAATCCAATATTCAACCCTGAATCTGTGGAATCCAGTCCAGCGGGTCGTCATATCCACCATATAAGAGCTTTTAAAGACTAGGAGTCCACAGATTTCCTTTTGCTCTGTCCTAGAACTGTCCTCTCTCTCTCAGGGTGTGTAGGGTGGTCCTCCCTCTCCCCCATCACTCAGTAGAACTGTCCTCTCTCTCTCTGGGTGTGTAGGGTGGTCCTCCCTCTCCCCCATCACTCAGTATAACTTATATAATATATATTGAGTGTTGAATTGTTCCAAAAAGACACCTTTTGGTTTCTTCAAACACAAAGAATTCCATCTAAGACGAATATTTAAGGGGTGGTGATGGTCTACAGGGGTCTCCTGGACCAGGAGGTTGTGGGGTCCAGCCTGGACCTCCAGGCCCTTAGCCCCAAGCAGATCCAGAGAGACTCTCCTTCTCAGTAACAGATTTCCGTCACTCTGGATAAGAACATCTGAGAAATTTGGATTCCCATTCTGACTGCAAGGCTTTATCCTATACCTTCATGTTCACTGTAATCTGATCCTGGACTTAATTGTAACCATAACCAAAGATCAGCTTCTCTGTCTCTTTAAATGGACACAATGTGGGTGAGGTCACCTGTTCCACACAGAACATCAAACTTTAATCCTCAGGGTAGAGCAACTCCACAGAGAACAAAGGCAACCAGCGTAAATCACAAACTAGGTCAGCATGTCAGTTGTTTACAGAGTAGAAATCATTCACAGAGGGTTTTGGCTCCATGCATTTCACCCTTAAAAAAAAAAAAAAAACCCCGCCTGACTTCCATGTGAAGCTCCTGAACACACCCCTGAAGCATGTTTCCTGGCCACTTTATCAGAAACCACGCCCTAGTAAGCTCTACCTTGCCTACACCGGTTGTGTAAGCCTCTAACCCCAGGGCGGTGTTCCTAATAAAGTGGCCAGCCAGTAGAAACACAAAGGGGGGGGGTTCAAATAAAGTGGCCAATTAGTGAAACCACAAGTTGCTTCATGGTTTGACCATTATGTAGAAGTAGTGTTTCTAATAAAGTGTCCATTATGTAGCAGACGCGTTTCTGATAAAGTGGCCAGTATGCAAAAAAAGTGGGGCTATTCTGATAAAATGGCCAGTCTATGAAAACACAGTGGGGTGTTTCTATTAAAGTGTCCAATATGCAGATGCACAAAGTTGGTGTTTCTGTTAAAGTGGCCAGCCAGTGGAAACACACAAGGGGTGTTTCTAATAAAGTGGACACACAAAGGGGGTCTTTCTAAGTGGCCAGTTAGGGCAACCACAAGGGGCTGGTTTTAATAAAGTGGGCAGTTTATGAAAGCAGTGGGGTGTTTCCAATAAAGTGACCAGTCAGTGGATACACAAAGGAGTGCTACTTTAAGTGTTTAGTGAAATCCCCAGGGTGCTGTTTCGAATTAAGTGACCAGTTTAGCAGTTTCTGAAAGCACAAGGGGGTGTTTCTGATAAAGTGGCCAGCGAGTGGAAGCACAAGGCCAGTGTTTTCACTCTAATACAATTTAGGTTGAGCAATCGGTGGTGACCCACACGCAATCTGTTCAGAATGTAGTTTTACTTGCTCTAAAGTTAAAAAGAATGTGGCTGTGCGTGACATTTGCCAGTTCTTTTCAGTGTAAGCATCTGGAGGACTGCACGAGCCAAAATAAATAAATAAATAACAAACAGAAAAGACTGGAAAGTGAGAAGGCTTTTGTTTTCTGCCATGCAGGACAAAGCAAGAGAGTCCCATCACAGGCCAGTGTGTTCTTGCAAACTCTTGCATAAACTCAACATGCTCCAACTTTTTTCCCCCCACTCCTGAGAGTTTCCAGATGTGAGGAGTGTGCTCTTGGTGGAGCTCAGTGTAAAAGTTGGACAAAAGCTTGGGCTGGGAGCCTATATGGAGCTCAAACCCCGCCCAGTGCAGTTCACAGCCACAGAGCATCGAATTACAGGAGATAGGTGGGTTGATCCTTCTTTTTTTTTTTTTTTTTTTTTGGAGTGGGAGGATTCAGGACTTGAGCCAAGATGTGACAGCACTGGAAAGCTGAACGAGTAAAGTAACAATTACTGAAGGAAGAAAGCACGGAGAGGCTGCAATGGCGGAAGAGGTAAGGGGTCATTTTTCACCTTTTCACGCGCGGCAGGTTGTTGGAAAGGTGTAGAAGCGCTGCGGAGGGATGAGAGGAAGAAAGAGGAAACGGTTTTGGGTCCAAAGTTTTGAGGGATTTGGAAAACAGTGAGGAATTTGTAAACTCCGCTTTGATCAGAAAAAGCCTCTTTGATGTGCTTTGATGTCTCTTTGACTTTGTTACATTGTTTACGGTTTGATTCGCCGCGTTCGAATGTTCGAATTTTCCGCCAGAATGGATCCGCTGCACCTTTAAAGGTGGAACGTGACATTCCAAAAAAAAAAAAAAAAAAAGTTGGCAGATAGAAAGCCAAGTTAAGTCTCTTTTGCCAGCCTTCCTTAAACTGCAGCTTTATACACCGGACGTGTGTTTTAAGCGAGTTTTTAAGGGTGTACAGTTTTTTAAGGAGTGTCAGGGCAACCCAGCCAGAGGCCTCTGCCAAACTGGTTTCCTGAAGTCGTGCAGTCCTGTTAATTCAGACCATATGGCTCAACCATGGGCTTCTCCATCCACAGCAGAGGCACATGGAGAAATAAAAATCACGGGGAATCAATCACCAGCTTGCCTTTCTCCACACAGGCCTGGGATCATGGGGTTGGGGGAATATCTTGTTAACCACACTGAGAGGCAGGATAAAAACCGAGCCTAGTTTAGGATCAGGTCAAGGAGGTGTGGTATCTGCCACAGCCCTGAGTAGTAAAACTAGAGGTTGAAACCATTTCCGAAACCTTACGGCATCTGAATAAGGGCTGATTGGGGAAAAAAGGTGCTTCTTCAGAGGGTATTTAATAAAAGCAATACTTCTACACTTTCGTCTACGTTTGAGATGTTCCTAAATGACTAGTGTAGAAAGTTACAGGTCTTCATTATCTTCTCCTGTTACTTTTTTGGAGATACAAGGCTTCGTCCCAACACCCGGACAATGGAGAACTACTTGGGTGGTCCTTTGCTTAGTTACATAGCCCTCAAAAGAAACCAGCTGCCAGTGAAAATGTGCAAAATTTGACATCGCACCAAAACCTTCGCACAAGTCAGAGAACCTTACAGCACGACAAAGAACCCTTCTTTCTGAGGGAGCGTTGGAACCAATGCTGATTCGCAGCCAACACACTTTCTTGGATTTGATCACAAAAGAAGTATCTAGAGAGCTAATATGGGAAATGAAATATGTCTTAAAATGGGGTCGGACAACGAACCGTAAAGAATTCTGCTTAAAAGCTTGTAAATGAAAAATCAGATTAAAGGCAAGCGGAGATACAGCTTTTTGCACTTTTTCCATATTTGACTTATTATTAACTGCACAAAATGCCACATTTTCTGTATCTGTGTGTATCGTCACACATGCATCTCCTACATCCGTTTCTTTTCTCGTAAATATGTTTATAGATTCGTCATAAGCTAGTTAGACTCCTAATTTTCTCTATTCTGTTTAGAATCTGGATTTAAGTTGCTCTCCAAGAGATTCGGGGGAAATGTCTCTGCACGTTGCGCTTCTATGACTGTGTATCTGACAAACTGCTGAATCTTCAGTATTGAATCTAGTCCTTCCTGCCGGAAAGTGAACCACGGGTCTTTACAGTGAGCACAGAAGCGCCTGTGGGTAAGCATGTGGGGGGGGCGATGGCGTGGCTCGACTTGCAGGTTTTGCAGGTATCATGGCGAGCTGAGCCTGAACATTGGCATCTTGAAGCTTCTGTAAGCGCGAGACTGATTCCTTGGCCTTTATGAGGCTCGTGGCCTTCAGTGGGCTCCTTTATTTCTGAACCGTGTGAACATTTTCTGTACACGCTCTCTCTCTCTCTCTCTTTCTCTCAGTACTCAGACTTGGAGAAGGCCATCAACACTCTGGTCACAAACTTCCACTCGGCTTCTGCTGATAAAGGCCCCACACTCAAGGCAGATGAATTCAAGAACCTCCTCTCCTCTCAGCTGCCCACCCTTGTCAAGGTAAACATGCCCAGATCCTCCGTGTTGCTCACAGGGTGTGGTCCTGAATCCCTGTTGGGAAACTCTAAACCGCCCTCTTTTTTTGGCCAGCGCTTGTATGTCATGCTGTGGCAACAGTAAGCTTGGGTTTAGGATTATTCAGACGTGTGTCAGAGAGAAGGATGGCCCTAATCAGGAAGGGCAGGGTGGGGCGTGCTTTTGTCGGCTAAATTATATGCGTAGATGTGTGTAGCGACAGATTCAGGGTGTCCCAGTGCCTTTAACGTGAAGATTCGCTTCTCGGGTCGTGTCCCGGCAGGCTGCAAAGAGCTTAGGGCAGAATTCCAAGAGGGGAAAGAAAACCGACAGCATGTTTTAGTAGAGTTTTGAAAAAGCCTGCGTTTTATTCTTTCGCCTCTTGATGTTTGTGTTCTGCCATTCCTCTGAAGTGCCGATTACATTCAGAATTCATTTTTATGGGCTTTTGAGACTCATCTGTGGAAACAAGCTTTTATCCGATTGGCTGTTTTCTGTATTGCATTAAAAAAAAAAACCCTAGAATTTTAGTGGGTGTCGGATGTCCTGTGTAAATGTTTGGGCTCTTCATGAAATAATTATGGAGGGAATGGTCTTTTTTTTTTCTTTTTTCAAAAGTAAATCATAAAAATAAGTCACCAGTGTCATTTAAATGGGTTTAACGTGCATGATTTATGTGCAAAGTTGTTTCATAAGATGAGCTGCATGTTATTAGCGTAACCTATAGCCTTTAAAAAAAAGGAGTGGAAATGGAAAAAGGGATCCAGTTCCATTCTGTAAGCCCAGAGAGCAGAAAAGAACTAAAGCAGATGCTTCCTGCTTGTGTGAAGTTTAAAGGGATAAAACGGGTCTAAAGCAGACGTGGACAAATAAAAGAAAAGCCCACACGGAGAACACAGCAGTAACCATTTGAACATTTATTTAAAAGAAGATAAATAAAAGACACTGCTGCTGTATTCCTCTGCCTGTGCATCCAGTGTCCAAGAGTGGGCGTGTTCGGACGCTTAACAGAAAGAGTTACTTTCTTTAAATTGGGTGCAACACAGAACAGCCAATCAGAAACTACTCCATTTGCATAGACCTGCTTCAAGGCACTGTGAATTTAATTCTGTGGGGCAGCAAAAATGAATTATGGCTGCATTTGGTGCATAAAACACACTTCATCAGAGAAAGAATAAAATTGCTTACCTTCATATAATGAAGAATTTGGAGAATTGTTTAACAGGTAAAACAGAAATGATGTGAAGGTTCTTTTTACCTGCAAAAGGTTCTTCATTCTCACTTACAAAAAGGGTTTCTAAAGGCGCTACTATGGTTCTTTCATCCTGGATGAGGGAAATAGAATGGATAGATAGATCCACCAGCAGACCCAAAGAACAATGTAAAACAAGATAATTAAAAAAAAATTAGATACATACATATATTATAATCTCAGATTAACTATTAACTATATTGACTCTGTCTCATAATTATTCATATATAACAAATAGTAATCTACATTTATAATATATGCACATAAAATGTCTCTACAAACTTTGTAAACTGCTGTGTGAAACAAATAATCTAAAAGACTAAATGTAAGATGTGTTTAGTCTCAACCGTGGCCTTATATAGTCCTCACTCTTTTTCTGAGCTGCTTGTCCTGATGAGAGTCACGGGTGGTGCTGGTGTCTATCCCAGCTCTTACAGCATGAAAGGTGGGGACGTCCTGGAAATATCAGCAGTCCCATCTCAGGGAAGACGAACACATGCTCAAACCTAGGGGGCCGGTTTAGCATCTCCAGGTCACCTGACACAGGTCTTTGGATGGTGGGAGGAAACTGGAGCCCCTGGGGGAAACTAGACCTAGACCTAGTCCCATCTGGGAATCAAACCCAGGACCTTCTCGCTGAGAGGTGACCACCGTGACGCCCTTACATAGTCTTGACTGGGGTTATGGGTCAAAGACATGTGAAATAACATCTACCTGACCTTTGACCACGATGCCTTTCTTTTTGCTTCTTAGACGGCAGGGACAGATGCAGGATTCGGGGAGGTCCTGAAGCAGATGGGGGTGAAGGATGGAGAGGGTATATCCTTCAAACAGTTCTGGAACCTGATCCAAAACCTGGCGAGCAACCAGTACGGCCTGCTGAGCCACGAGAAGGTGTCCAAATGCAGCTGCGTCCTACTGTGATCCCCAGGCTCCTCCCGCAGGAGAGGTCCTGCTCAGCATCATCCGGCCACCAAGATTCAGTCTCTCCATCTCTCTACCCTTAACTAGTCACACACTAACCCCCTTATGCGTCCGCCATGAAATATTTACCACAAAGACTCGGTTCTCTGTTGCCTTCAAGTGATGTTTAGAAACGAGCTGCCTTAGAATTAACGCTACATCCGACATCTCAATCTAAAACTGCACCGTGAATTATCGTGAACTGGAGTGGTGTTTTTTTTTTTCTATTAAACCTATGCAGCAAGTGCCTTGTCCCAGTTTACTACTCTCGTGAGGTTACAGTGGTCGAAATGTATTTTTTTAAAACATGTAACATCGCTAGTATTGTTTCATATCGTTTTTAGTGTGTTTATGTGTAATAAGCCTGTAACTTCTTGACTTTCTGTTCAAAAGTGTAACGATTCCCTCTAAATCTCTCAGAGCATAACACTTCCTCTCCAATATTGCATTACGTTGTTTATTTTCATATTTATATTTTGTAATTCTCCTCTTTTTGGGCCACAAATCCATGAACCTACAGCAATTTCTAATGTAATTAAAATCAAAAATTTTCACCTTTTTGTCTCTGCAGCGGATTTTTCTGAAATGACTCGCGGGGTCACTAATGTTTCTCAAATGAATCTTAAACATGCTTTATTTTGGAAGATTCGTATATAGTATATATATCCATCCATCTATCCATTTTCTGCCACTTGTCCCAAACGGGGTCGCGGGGGAGTGCTGGAGTCCAACCCAGCGCACACGGCGAGGACGGGGGACGCACCCTGGACAGGTCTAGTATATATATATATAATATATAATATGTATGTATACATATCTATAATGGGCTGCGGTGGCCTAGTGGTTCGGGCGTTGGCCACATGATCGGAGGATCGGCGGTTCAAACCCCTTCCCAATGGGTTGCACTGAGGTACCCTTGAGCAAGGTGCCGTCCCCATCCTGCTCCTCCCTGCGATGGGCTGGCGACCTGTCCAGGGTGCGTCCCCCCGTCCTTGCCCTGTGTGCACTGGGTTGGACACCAGCACTCCCCTGCGACCCCGTTTGGGACAAGCGGCAGAAAATGGATGGATTTATATATAATATGAAATATGCAAAAGAGATCAAATAGATTATCCACCTTTGGTAAAGCAAAATAATCGTTTTTCAGAAGTTATTTTATAGGCAGATTGTTTTGCTTTGCGTTTTATACATATATATATATATATATATATATATATATATATATATATATATATATGTGTGTATATAATAGATTAAGATTAGGGTTTAAGATTAGGATTTTGGATTTGAGATAGTTTTCACTTCTTTCTTAGAAAAAGTTCCAGTTTATAAATATTTGTAGGTTGTCTTTCTTGCCTGTGCCCACACTAAACTGGGGTAAGTGTCAGTTGCCAACAGTGTGGTCTAAGCGTGGGTGCCTGACCTGCACATGCCGAGTCTCTCTTCAGGACTTTTATAGTCTTTAACTTAACTACCAGGTTTTTTGGGATGTTTTGAGCCGTTAAGGAAACTAAAAGTGCAATTGAACTCAACGTCATTTTCACAAACTGAGAAATCCTGTTAAGCTACGAAACATGAATAATGTTTTGATGTGACAGGCAGTATGAGCATAAAGCCAGATCAGATCAGGGATGCAGCAGGAGAGAATGCAGAGACTAGTTGACACCCAAGGGTGCAGTGCTGGGAAAAGGTCTGTGAACTTTCCACTTGCCAGTATTGTGCAAAAATACTCTCAACTGTCTGGGGACAGTTGAACTGGGGAATCGAGAAGTGTTGAGAGGCCATGGGAAACTGGGAGGTCCACCTACCGACAGAAGTGCAGAGCAGAGTCGTTTTGTACGAATCAGCAAGAATGAAAGGAAGGGTTTACAGGGCGGTAGTGGGACAGCTATGCTACTGTAAGAGGTTGGAGACGGTGATGAAAAGACAGGAGCTCAGTTGGCTGAGATTTGCATCGGGAGGGACGAGGATGGACAGGATTAGCAATGAGTATGTTAGAGGGACAGCTCAGGTTGGACGATTTGGAGATGAGCAGGAGGCGGGGGCGAGTATATCAGAGGATGTGGGGAGGGAGGAAGGACAAGCGAGAAGTTTATGGATGTGGTATTGAGAAGGTTCCCAGGAGGTCAGTGAAAAAGGAAGATGAGACCGGAAAAGTAAGATGAGCAGGCAGTTTTACTGGCTACGAAACCATCATAAGTGAAAATTAGATTACTAGAAATTCCACTGCTCAGGATTCAAATCACTGACCTTCTCATCCTAGGGGCCTCATCACAAACACTAGGCTAATACTAATTTAACCTCACTGCTGGTCCTGTGCTGGTCCTAAATAACGATCTAGATAAAAGGGTCTAACAGATGAGGAGAATCAGATGGTGAGAAAAAGGTGGAGCTAAGAAGTTTTTAGTTCAAGTGATCCTATTTGTGGCTCTTCTGCTCTTTAGTTTCAGTTCTGGAGTAAGTTCTGCTGAAACACAAAGGCAGACTGTAATTCCAGAGCAGACATGAACTGTACTTTGCAGAGAGATAAAGTGACAACACTGTTGCAAGGTCACAGCACAGCACACAGTGCAATTATGGACCCCTCTATGTTTAGTATACAAGCTGCTTTGCAGTGGGCATGTTCAAACTAGAACTGATGGCCAGGACAGTCTAACATTCAGGTGCCTCAGACAGCTCTCTGGTGAGAATCAGCCCACAATCTTTGTGTGACAGCTCTCACCACTAAGTGCCCAATGCCCCTGAACAACTGCATAAGCTACACAACTAAAAACCATTACAATTTTTGTCACTTAAAACTACAGGGTAAAACAACTTCTCAGGCACCTTTATTTTTGCTTTTTAGTTTATAGTTTATCTGTGTAGATTAAAATTATAAATAATAGTTAAATATATATTCCAAATTGTGCCTCAAACTGAATGAAATCATGCAGCCAAAATGATCAATCAAGGACATTTCTAATGTTTAAATGGAAATTTGGACAGAGCCTAAGCAAGACCTTAAACATTAAAAGTACAGCTGGTTCAGTAAAAAGAAGTGGAAAGTTCATGCAACCACAAATAATCATCCCCAGGCAGGAGCTTGGTTCCTCTAAAGACGCTTTCCTTCCCACTGTTACCCTTGGCATGTTCATCAGGGGTTTTGTGCTGTGCAACCAGTGCTGGCTGTCTTAACCCCAGTACATGCTTCAAAATGTAGACCCCCTGCCTTATATTTTTAATGTATTGTTAAAAGTGAATCAGAAAGTGAAAGTGACTGTCGGTCATTGTGAACACAGTTAACCACAATCAAACCCATCCTCTGTCATTACTGCTTTACACACACACTGCCTTGGCAGGAAGCGGGACCACATCACTTCCTGGAAAGAAGTGATGAGATGATACCTTCGATCAGGAAACCTCAAGTAACCTACGGTCTGTACTAGGCGTTCTCAGATCTTCCTGAAGGACTTGTGTTGTTGTCTCTCATTTTCCAGTACAGTCTCTGTACACAGAGCAGTTCTCAGATCTTCCTGAAGGACAGTGTTTGTATCTCCATTTTCATTTGTATCTTGTACCTGAGCAATTGATCTTCACGAAGGACGGTGTTTATCTCTCATGTTCAGTCAGTCTCTGTACTGAGCGATTCTCAGAATCTTCCTGAAGGAACAGTGCTATTATCTGTTGATCCAGTCTCTTATGCATTGAGCAGTTTGATGATTCTATGTTTGATTTAGTAATCACGCACAATGATCTCGTCTGAACCTTCAGCAGACAGCGTCTAACGATACAAGCAGTGAAGAAACCAATTTGAATGTTCAGATGATCAGGCCGTTCCGTTTCTCATAATCTGCTGGAGCGCTGAGTGATTTATCTTTAGTCCTTTTCACAAATTCTTGTATTTTTAGGATACTTTGCAGCCCAGAGTACTAGAACATTTCCATTTCATTCATGTAATGTGACAAAGATCATAGAATGTTTGCACCATAAAAGCAATTTCCTAGAAAATGAAAACTAATGAGGGGTTCATGACCTTTGCACAGTGCACACCCTTGGGGTTTAAAAAGTAATAATCTCTGTACAAAGTTGCATTGGTTCCCAGGTGGGAGTCAAGAACTTTCTGCAGAGAGTGGACATGTTCTCCCCGTGTCTGTGTGTGATTCCTCCAGGAGTACTGGTTTTCTCCCACCGTCCAAAGACATGCAATAGACTGGCAACCTGTTCAGGGTGTGTCCCCACCTTTTGCCCTGTGAGAGCTGGGACAGACCCCTAAACTGTGACCCTAATTATGACAAGCAGCTCAGAAAATGAGTGAGTAGTTGCCATCATTTTTGTTCTTCAGTGTTTAAATAGCTTTATATTCATTTCTGATTAAGTTCTAAGTTCTAGAAGCTATTGTGGACATATTCTTGAGTTGCCTGTTGGAAGTGTCATACTGCCAAACAAGGCAAACATTGGCATGGCCATTAAGTGGGGAAATTCTCAAGATAAACAGACAAAGTGCTGAATTCAAAGTAAAAAACGAAAATGTACTCAGATTTGTCTTTTGGAATCCTTTATTAAATCAACGTGAGCTTTTTAAGAAGCAGGAAGTGAGCGAAAGCACATCTATCAATCAAAGCAATGAAGCTGCACTACAATTACACTCATCTTGAAAGTGAAAGTGACTATTCTTGTTGTCGTGAAACACAGCACAGCACACAGTGAACCACAACAACATTTTACCCACACACACCATGTAGCACGGAGCAGTTATTGAAAGCACCAGAGAGCAATATTTTAGAGCGGTGCCTTGCTCAAAGAATTGCCTCAGGGCAACTTACGGTCTGGGATTTTGAACCAACAAAAAAACCACAAATATTCTGATCAGGGGCAGTCCTAACCACACTGGGCCACTCTGTCCCCTTTATCTTTTGATTACAGCCATTCTTATTGTGGTGGTCAATCCTGATGGAGTGATTCTGAGCTGCCTGGAAGCTTCCACGTCTTTAGCTAGAACACACATTTGGGTGAATATTTGACCAGGTTGGTGTGCATTAGTGAGGAGCATAATCTTCGCTTGGATCCTGTAGATAAAGACACATTGGACCGTATAGGAGAAAAGATGCATGATTGAGGCGCACATGTCGTCCACTTTTCCACACTGTCAGATCGAAGGGCATCTAGAAGCTGCGTTGTTCCCAAATTTCATCACCGTCATACACTGTGAAGGTGGCCTTTGCCGATTGACATTTAGTTGGACCAAATTCTATTAGTTCCTTAGCGAGTTGTCGTCATTTTTAATCACCTCCCATTTGTCTGATTATCTCACACGTGAGAGAGCACACAAAACCATCTGTTTACTGAATATGTCTCATACAAACACGTTGCATGGAGGTTAGACACCTTCAGTTTGGCGAGACCTTTCTCAGCGGGACAGCAGTTGGACAGTATGTTTTGACTCTTTTCTAAGCCGCGAGCTGCGGGTCCCTCCTTTTTGATCTGGCGGCCTATTTTACAAGACTCGGAGCAAACCTTTTTCAAAGCATTGTTACTGATATACTTCTCTATAGCCGTCTTTAGTGCACTCTTGTTACAGGTCTCATCTCTCAGCAGCGTGTGAAGAGGATGAAGAGAGTACGTTACTACATCTGGGATGGTCTTCAAGGACTCCGGCCACTCGTTATGGCCTTTGGGTTGGAACCTTGAGAAAGAAGATCCCTCCCAATGATATTCCCCTGTAATGTCGGACTGCATCGTTCACTGAACATTGAGCTGAAACTTTGATTGATGCCCATCTTCTTCTTTAGATCCTGACAGTGTTGCATCTCTACATGCAAAGTGATACTGTTGTATGTGCCTGATGCCTCCACGTCCAAGCAGTCTTTAACGTCTGTTTCTGTAAGCCCATTTATTGCTGCCTTGCAGTTTCTGATGGCAGTTACTGCTTCCATCTTCCCTCCTAACTCCACTGCGGTGGTAAAGTGTGTAGCGAACCTGTCAATTAGGCTTTGATATGCAGGAGGATCATAGTAACTAGCCAAGGGCAGAGAGAGGCGCACAGCCTGTAGAAACTGTGATGAATTGGAGTGTAGAGGCTGTTGGTAGCTGTGAAGACATTTTTAGGGGTTAGAATGAATCAGGTTTTGAAAAATTATGCAATGTTTATTAGAATCAAATTTAAAGGCTCATATCTTTCACCCCCCTGAGGTCCACATAACGATTTTGTCTTTTTTAAATTTTTATGACCATCTTCCAACCTCAGGCCCAATTCTAGGATGCAATGGAAATAAACAGTGATGCCCAAACCAGACTGATTAAAGCACACACACACGTTTTCTCATGAATGCCAGTGAGCCTGAACATTCCCCAGTTTTGAGTTTATGTTGAAGTGATGGACCTGCTCAACACCATATAATTGCTGATTTGTTTTGTATTGTTTCTATAAATGTTGCCCTTTAAAAATTTCTCCAGAAACCATTTTATTCTCACCTGTGGAAAGCTGCATGGATGGCGTGGCAGTGAAACTGAACATCCTCCTTGGACTTCCTCATGCCGAACTTTGCATCACGAGAATGAGTGCCTCCAAACGATATTCCAGCAACGCAGGGCAAGTTCAGTCCAATGGTCCAGTTATTGGAGACAGATGAGGTGGATTCGTTCACGAGAGCTTCACTCGACTCGTAAATCTTGCTACTGACCTTCCTCGAGCACTTCGGGAGTGTTCTCCAGTACACCACAGCAGCAGGAACCTTCTGTTTGGCGTTCTTCATGTTTGGGTTCTTGTACAAATGGCATTTCCCGTTGCCTATATCCCACTTCTCCATGATGACATAGGACCCTTTTAAGCTCCATCTTCCACGATAATATTTCCACCAAGGTTGTATCCAGGAACAAGTGGCCTTCTTGCATTCTGCTGAACACCCCATTCCACTTTCGTTCTTCAGCGGCGACAATGAAAAGCGAGGGCGCTGAAGCCCAGCACTTGACAAGACACGTCCACCCCATTCTCTAGAAAACACTGAGCAGTTCGACCATAGCGTCTAATGTACATTGATGAAATAAGTTGAAAATGAGGTATCAAAGCATTTGTCATGAAATCAGACATTTAGCTCTTATCACAGAACATGAAAGATTGAAGATCGTTGCCCACAACCTGGTACTCTACTCAGAACTTTATTGGTGTCTCGGATGAGGAGTCCAGACCGATGGTTCTCCTTCTTAAATACTAGTGGAAGAGGGAGGGACAGTGTATGAAGATGAACTTTATTTGGTAAATGGAAACTGAATGTAAAAGCTGAGGTGTGGCGATGCTTCAGAGACAATGATAATAAAATCCAGAACTGCGCAATTTTGTATTTGATGGTGGAGAATCAGCGCTGTATGGCTTAATGAGTGGAGACACCTCTGAGAACTTGTGAGCTTTAGGGGACGTATGCACCAGCGGTGTTTAGGGACCAGGGAGCCTGATTCGCTGTTAGTTCAGCTCTCCAAGGGTCAAAGGTGGGGACACCTGGACTTGAGTCTGGTCCCTCGCAGAGGTGAACACACTAACACACACTCACACCTACAGGCAACTCCATCTCCAGTCCACCTGACGTGCAGGTCTGTGGACGGTGGTAGAAACCAATTCATGGAGAAACACACCTGAACACGGGGACAGGGACACCTGGAGCGTCCCACCTGGGAATCAAATTCCCAGGGAATTCTCACTGTGAGGCGACAGCACTACACACTGCACCACCGTGCCGTCCATTGTGTGTTTAATTGATCTGAAATACGATCATCTGGGCGTATAAATAGGTGCTAAAGATCTGAAGGGTCTCCGGTCTCCCTGATATGTCTTTGGACTGGAGGATGAAGACAGAGCACCTGGAGGAAACCAACACTCTACACAGAAAGAACATAGAACATAGAAGTAATTTATTGAAATGTTCTAGACATGAACTCATTTTACAGCCATTTAACTATAAAGAAAACAGATTCTACATTTTACTGAAAACAGTCATAAATTATTTGAATTCATTTCAAGTGGAAAAAATAAAAATGCACAAGAAATGACCAGCAGACCGTGAGAGACAGAAGCCCTGATGGTGCAACAATCCGCAACACGCTGCCCTCTTAACCAAGGAATTCATCTGAAAGAAAAAGTGGCGAGTTTTAAAGAAGTTGGAACAGTCGTGTACTTGCACAAGAAACAGCCACGGTTTACGGCTGGTACCTGACTTCTCCAAAATGTGGTACAGAGTCCATTTATGTTGAGTTCAAAGCTTTTATCTTGACCTTTCTGTGAAAGCTAAGAAAGAAGGTGACAACCCTTGTCATTGCGAGGTCACAGCACAGCAAACCACAACGAAATTGGACCTTTGCATTTAGCCCATGCACACAAACACCATGCAGCTATTGAAAGCGCCCAGGGAGCAGTGACAGGGACGGCACTTTGCTCAAGGGTACCTTAGGGCAACCTATTGGGAAGGGGTTCGAACCCCAGATCCTCCAATCATGCGGCTAACGCCCGAACCACTAGGCCACCGCTGCCGCAAGTTGTTGTCTGATTGGGTAAAAGGAACACAGTATTGATTCTGAGTCTTATTTTTCTTTAGCTAAGTGTTAAAACATCCATCCATTTTCTGCTACTTGTCCAAACCAGCACACACACACGGTGAAGACAGGAGACGCATCCTGGACAGGTCGCCAGCCCATCGCAGGGAGGAGCAGGACGGGGACAGCACCTTGCACAAGGGTACCTCAGGTCAACCCATTGGGAAGGGGTTCGAACCCCCGACCCTCTGATCATGTGGCTGATGCCCTAACCACTAGGCCACCACTGCCCCCGTGTTAAAACATGAGAGTGAATTTGTTTTGTGAGTGAATTCATGACTGGGATTCAATCACTTTTACAAGTTGAGATGATGAAGATCATCACAGACATCATTCACATCAACACAAAGTTCTCCTAAAACTGGTTTTCTGCCACTTTTACACAAGAATAAATGAAAGAAGGACCGTATCACAGATTTTATCAGCAGAATCTCCTTCCACCAAAAAGTAGTTTTCTTCACTGCTGCTTAAAGGGCCATGACAGAGCTTTTTCAATGCTTTCCACGTTAAGCTGAGTGTGGTTTTGAAGAAATGAAGAAACATGTGCAGATGATTCCAGATGATCAGGTGATTCATTTGCTCCTGATGCTGAACACTGAGTGGTCTAGAACCTTTAATCTAGAACCTTGTATCTTTAGACACTTTGCAGGCGCTAAAACATTTGTTCCTTTTACTTTCATTTAGCTGGTAAAGTTTCGTTTGTAAGTTTAAATGGTAAACGGTTTATAAAGTGAAAGTACTGATATGGAATCCTGAGGTCTAGTCCCTAAACATTAGGCCTCCACTGCCCCAGAAGGGGGTCTCCAAACACCATCCTGAGAGTCACTCGACATAAGATTTCAATCAGTTGAAATGGTGTATTTTTTTAATGGATTTTTTTATGGGTTTTTAAAGACCCATAAACATGGGTGGTGGGCGTGGTCTAGTGGTAGGGTACTTGCTTACAGACCTATGCATCAAGAGGTCACAGGTTTAAATCTCACTTCTAGCACCACTGGGTTTCTGGGGATAACCCTGATTATGAGGGTTATACTCTGAACTCAGGATAAGAGTGTTTGCCAAGTTCTTACATCCTCAATTTAATGTGATTCCCTTCGTAAGCACGTTTCCTAGACTCCTTCTTCACTTAAGCTGAGGATTTGGAAATTCAGTTTAATGTACAATCTAGCTATTCTTTCTGGAAGTAGCAGAGGACAAAAGATTATTGCAATGAATTACATGCTGAGTGTCACAGTTCAGGTTTGGTGCAGTAGAGGGCGCTCTGTTCTGACTGAGCACACCTGAGCTCATGAAGGCACAGGTGCGCTTCATTGGTGCTGCTATTGAAGCTCCAATGAGTCAGAACAGAGCGCGGTTCATTCATAAGGCGACGCCTTAAGTTGATGGTGGTGTTTTTAGTTCCCAGTATCTTGGATTTTGGTTTATGGTTAATAAAGTTATGTTCCGGATCGCTGGCTCTGCACTGACGTCCTTCCCTTCTTCTGCAGAATGGCAAGACAACAACAACTGTTAAGTAAAGAAGGAATGGCTTGTCTACCACTTGCCAAAAAGAAACCTTTTGGGATGATTTTCGTTACTTCTGCCATGTCACTACAACGTTCCACAACTAGAACATCATGCCCACTGTCAAAAATGGTAGAGGTAGTTACTCTTCAGCAAAGTACCGTCCTCATCACTGCTGCCTGGGCACTGGATATGGCTGCCCCCTGCTGGACGGTGTGTGTGGATTAAATACAGAGGCAGCATAGTGTTTAGGGACTAGGCCACAGGATATGAGGGTTGTGCTTTGGAATCCCAGATCAACAGCTTGCCCTGAGGTTCCCTTGAGTAAGGTACTGTCCCCATCACTGCCTCCCCCAACACTGAATAGGGCTGCTCCCTGCTCGACGCTTGTGTGGGTGAAAAGCTGTATGTCTCATTTAGAGAACTATATGTAAAAGCTAATGTCAAGCGCCCCGGTTCAATTTGCAAGTTTTAAAGGTTTAATGTCCTTTACAGGAGCATGTGCATGATTTCTGTTTATTTACTGAGAAGAATAAAACCTAAAATGTAAAATTTTCAAAAGAAATAATGTAGTAGGGGCCACATTTTATAGTATCTGTACTATAAAATCCCAGCACACACAGGGTGAAGGACCTGGGGGACACACCCTGGACAGGTCGCCAGCCCATCGCAGGGAGGAGCAGGACGGGGACGGCACCTTGCTCAAGGGTAACTCAGGGCAACCTAGTGAGAAGGGGTTCGAACCCCCGATCCTCCAATCATAGGGCCAACGCCCTAACCACTAGACCACCGCTGCCCCCTAGCTGTAACTTTAGAAAAAGGTAAAAATGATGCATTCAATGCGTTCTCTATGAAGACTGTGAACGTATTTCCTCTTGGGAATTTTGGAAAACACTGTCCATGAATGCCCAAACACTTACACAGCACTTTATCATCAGATTAAAAAGTCTGGACTTCTCACAAACACAAAAAGTGTTGAAAACTTGCAAAACTTTACTGCAGCATATGAAGCCTTTCAAGTGTGTGTAGCTGCAGACCATATCTTCTCGCTCATGCAGATATAAAATTATGACCGTACAGCCAGCTCAACGCACACACTAGTCTTTCAGATAACGGCTGATGGAAGGGAAGCAGTTTGCATGTCTGAGATACTTTGAGTGACGATGACTGAAGAGTTTGGTCATTTTAAAAGACACCACAATGAAGGCCCTGCGCTTCTGCACACTTTTCTCTCTACAGGTGGTCTTCGCTTTGGTCCAGCAACCTGTTTATAAAGGTAACGTAAGAAGCTGCCTTTTTATTTCAAACATATTTTGTAAAATCTTGTTCAAAATAAGAAAATGCCATTGCTGTGATCCTGTGAATGGAGTTGTGTTGATTGTCAAAAGTAATGGGACTGAAAAAAGTTTAGGAAACAGAAGTGCGACATGGAATAGATCATTCTATAATGACATGGGAAGGTTTATTGTAAATAAACTTGTTGTTTTGGGATCTTAAGTCACATTTACAACATATGGCTCGACCAAATGAACTTTTTCTTGTAGGCATCAACCAAGAAAGCTGGTTTGCTGCTACAGAGAACAGCGCTCAACTGTAAGAACATACTCCTTTCATTTCTCCACTTGCTGACGTTATAATTCAAGATTCTTTGCAAGTTTTGATTTTCGTGCATACAAATTCATAAACTAGGGGTGGAAAAATTGAATTCTAAAATGCATCATGATATGTAAGAGATAACTAAGAGGTTCTGAACCTTTCAAAAAAAAAGTCAGAGTTGGGGTTCCTCAAAGGATTTTTCTTAGTGCCACAAAAGGAGGAAAAAATGTTGTAGTCAGAAAATAGCCATAAAATGTAACATTAAAAAGATAATTGGCTAATCTATGAAAATTCAGGCTAAAAAACCTGATAAAAATACAAAAAAAAAATTTTTAAGTGTGAAATACCATCTGAATGTATGGCATGTACAGACTCCATCCATGTTCTGGAAAAACAGCTTTAAAATATTTAATAGTTTTCCCACAGTCATCTATAACTGAAGAGATTTTAAGGACCAAGACTGGGATGATAACTAATGAAAAAAAATGGATACATCAGAATAAAATTGTTGATAAATATCGGTGTTCATTACTTAAAACCTACAGATAAAGGTTTCACATTCAGGATTATAATTGGTCCGGTTCACCGCCACAAGGAGGGGACAAAGATGAATGAAAGAAAGAAGAAGAAAGAAGAAACAGAAAATGATCAGTAATCTTTCATTTCTGAGCTTTATACAGCAGAGGAAGGAAATGTTACTATAGTATATAATATTCATGAAAATAGCATGTGATTTCCATAAAAGACGTACAAATCCTAAAACAAGAGCTGGGAGAAACTCCATGCTGCAACAAAAACGAGAGAAATGATGCAAAGACATTTTTTAAAACACATTTTCCATTTGCTATCTGGAATAAAAATCATGTTGAAAAAATCGTGAGATGCCCAGACATCTCCACCCCGATCATAAGTGCTTGGTGTGTAATATGTCTGAAAATGAAATTGTGTTTAATAAGCGCTATCTTGTTTTTTTTGTCCAAAGACAAGAAGAAGCCAAAGACTTTCCTTTCCCTTTCCCACAAACATGCTCCTCAGTTGGAAATGATCCTCATAATCAAGAGTCTCCTGGAAAGCTCTCGGTGTGTGGCTTTCAAAATGACGCTTCAAGCAGACTAAACTTTGGCTGGTCTCCATCTTCAGCGGTGAAGATCAAATTTCCTCACAAACCAACCAACTACAACCACCAGACCATAGTCATCCTGGAGGATGATCAAATAGTTGTGAAGTCTGCTTCTTTCCTTTTTGAGAAACATCCTTCAGAGTCAACTTTGATCAAATATCACAACGGGACCCTGCACGTGATTAGAGGTGCTGTAGCCCATCTTACAAGGAAAGCTCAAATAGTGCTGGTTGGTCATGGCAACAAAGGAAGTGATGGGGTGTCCAGGCTGGGTGGTCTGAGTCCTGAGGAAATTGTTAAAGTAGTTGATGCCATTGTGGTTGCAGGGGAGCATATACAGACCCTCACCTTGGTGGGATGTTATCTTGGAAGTGATCTTCATTTTGCCAAGAAGCTTCTGATTGAGCTGGGAGGTATAAGGGTTAAGCCCAAGCTACAGTTATGGAGATCTGCAGTTTCGGTTAGCCCCAGTGGAGATAAACTAACAATGGATGATGAAGTGTGGCGACACGGGGACAGCAGCAAGAAGGTTGTTGCCTGGTTGGATGAGAATGGGACTCTCTTGGCTGAAGCGGGACAGGGAAACAGAGGCAAGATCTATCACAATTACAAAGGCCATCCTTTGTATTTACAAACTCTTGAATGGCCATCTCATCCTCAGATGTTTGTCCCTCCTGACCTACGCAAGAAATATGCATCTATCGATTGTCTGGAGGGTCTAACATGGAGCTTGTTTTTTGAGGAACACGATAAAAGACGTGCCCCAGATTTCATCCCAGCAAATGACCTCTCACCTGTGTGGCTAAGCAATCGACAACCAAAAGAAGGAGTCACCATTAAACACATCTCCAGCATCCTGGACCTTGTTCTTGAAATCAGGTACCATGCAAGAGAGGATGAAAACGATGACATATACTACATTCTCAACAAATTCGTTTTCAAAGTAGTGAAAAGAACTTTCTATACTTCTCTGGTGGGTAAATACATTAATTTGAAAAACCAGCAAGAGGTCCAATTGTTTTTAGATACTTTTGAAGCCCAGGAAGATCAATATACCATAGCAGAGCTGAGGGAGGGCCTGAAAGCATCTGACTTTAACAAGTTCTGCCGGGAGACGTTCCAGGCGAAGCAGTGTGACGATAATTGCGGGCAGTGGGGTCGCTTCTTCATGGAGGCAGTGTTTTCAGCCTCGATAAGGAACTTCCGAACCTTCTCACTGTTCCTCATGAGCGTCATCGCTTGTGAGGTCAGTCGATCCAGAGGAACAGATGACTCAATTTGCTCTTCCTTTGTTGGCAATGACTATCCCATGGTTCGAGCAGATCCCTGGCCTTTCCACGGCCGACGAGGATTCTATGGGTGCACCATAGACGCTCATGAGAAGCCAATCAAGCGTGAGAGGGTCTACTGGATAGATGAAGTGGTTTCTAAAGAAAATTACCTTTATAGCATATCAAAGCAGATGATGTCCGGTGTGGATCATGACCAGGAAACAGAGCTAGATATCTTTGGCAAAGTCAAGGTGATGAATAAATATGCATTTGCATCCTATCTTGAATATTTTCGTGGGACAGTTGAGGGAAAGAAACTGTCTCGAGGATGCATTGGACCATCTGCATATGACCCTTATGAATAACCTCACCACCTTTCTCTGATAATCACATTAACGATTTTATTCTCATATTTCAGCACAGCCTGGGGGTCAAAGGTTATTTTGTAGCACTTGATTACTTCCACAAGTATTTTGTGGAAAAAATTCATGCAAATGAAGGAGTGGCTTTACAACTGTCCAGAGTGCAAAATGCAAATGGGACACAGTAACAGTTGAACACAATGAAACAACGTGACAAAAACATTTTAATGGGATTTTTTCTAATCAAATCATTTACATTTATAGTTACGAGAGTAAAATGATCCTTTAATTCTGAACTAATAATTGCTATATTTATTATCTAAGTCTGTCTAAGTAAAATCCTGGTTGTGTAATTGTGTATATACCTAATAATAAAGTTATTTTCCTGTTTGTGAAGCATTATTCTATTCTTTTTCTTTTTTTGGCACTATAATTTATAATCTGTGTTTCTTCCTTTTACTTCAAAAGGAGAACATCAATTTGGTTCTACCTCAACGTGTAAGTACCCTCAGTGCCAGCAGATGGCACAAGACCTGTAAATTGTCAAGCAGAGGTTTATTTCTGATGGAGTTTGTCACCATTCTGTGGTGCTTAGTGATCCACAAAATCTGAAAGTATGCATAAAAAAAGCTTCATTAGTAACTTTTTACTAATGATGGCCTCGCCACACTCCCCGGACTACTGAACCAGGATTCCGGATTCACAGATCACTCCCGTCACCCCTAATTTTTGTTCTTTTTTGTTCTCGCCATGCTCTCGCGTCTTTGTGGCTCTTTGTCTTTACACACCGCTATGACAGAAGAATAGACCTATCCCAGAGGAGCAGCTGACAGTGTCCCCCCAGAGGAACAGCATGGGGAACTTGAGGAGCTCTGCAGACAGCTGGCAGAACAAGGCCAATTAAACAAAATTAGGATGAACAGGATTTGAAAAGAGTATTAAAGTAAGTAGGACAAAGACAGAATGCATGAGTGTGAATTAAAGGGAGGAAAGTGGAGTAGTTAGGATGCAGGGAGTCGACAAAGGTGGAGGAATTTAAATAGTTGGGATGCAGTTGGAATGGGTGGAGTGATTTGGAGTGATTTGTGACAGACAGGGGACCAGCAAGAGTAAAAGGGAAGGTTTACAGAACAGTAGTGAGACCAGCTAGATTGTACAGGTTGGAAGCAGTGGTGCTGATGAAAAGACAGGAGGCAGAGCTGGAGGCGTCAGAATGAAAGCTGCTGAGATTTTTGATGTGACAAGGATGGACAGATTTGGAATGTGTATAGAGGGACAGCTCAGGTTGGACATTTTGGAGACAGCGTGAGAGAAGCAAGGCTGCGATTGTTTAGACATTATATTGGGAGGAAGATGTTGAAGAATGCCAGGAAAGAGCATTCTTCTAGAGGTTTATGCACGAGGTGAGAGACGGCATGCAGGTGGTAAGTTTGAAAGAGGAAGATGCAGAGGACAGGAAGGAATGGAAATGGATGATCCTCTGTGGTGACTCCTAAATGGTAGCAGCCAAAAGAAGAAGATGAAAAAGATGATTTTAGAGGAACAGCTTAGGTTGAATTGTTTGGAGACAAAGTCAGAGAATTGAAATCACATTGTCCAGAGAAGAGACGAGGAGTATATCAGGAGAAGGATGTTGAGGACGGTGTGAAAGAGGAAGATGCAGAGGACAGGAAGAAACCTGGAAACCTGGTGTGACTAATAAGAAGAGCTCCAGGCATTCTGTATGTCATTTCCTTTATTTCCTTTTGCACCTTTGTCTTATTTATTTGTTTAAATATGTAACTGCCCTCCACAAATGACTGTTTTGAACATAGTTTTACATGTTTTTCGAAAATGAATCCCACCAAGCTGCATTTAGATTCATGAAAGGTGCTTAATCAATAAAAAAGTTTATAAATATAAATATTATTACTATCCTGTAGCCATTCATTCCTTGTAAACCAGGTATCCCTGCTCTAAAGCACGGGTTCTCAAAGCATTCTAAGGTTGCTAAGGGTCCCATACTCACACCATATAGAAACAGAGGAAAAGGCATCAGGGTAACCAATAGAGAATCACTAGAGTGCTACACTGAAAAAGGCTTTTAGGGAAATTGTCAGGTAGCATGCTGTTGTATGTCTACATTAACTCTTGTTAACAAATCTGTTATACAGACTAAACAAAACATTGCATTAATAATAAAAATGTTCTATTTGATAACTTACTAAAGAAATGAGAATGTCTTTTAAAGTGGAAAACTGTAGTATGTTCTTGAATTTTTTCTCTTCTGAAGTTTCTTGTTGCTTGGTCTTCTGAAGTGTCTGCACACAAGCTCTTATCTTGTGACACTGTGGTAGGCAAATTGGTTTCTTTTGTTTCGGTATGTGTCACACTGACTCTAAGATAAGCTGTTCTCAACAGAAACCATTACCACATTTTTGACCACAGCGTCTGAAGAAAATAACCGACAGATTAACTCTATATATATGTAAATACACAGGACGTCACTAGTTTCTCACACTGCTCAGCTGCGATCTTGGTCCATTCTTCTTGCAGTCTATTCCAAAATTTGGTAACAATAGTTTTTTCTTACGCATTACTTTGTCACCAAGGACAGAGATTCTATATGGACTTTAGAAGATCTGGACTCTGAGATGGCCATTTCATTGTTTCAATGTTCTCAGATGCAAAGGACTGCTTAACCCATTTTGCAGTGTGCCAGGCAATGGATGAAAATTACAGGCTGACTGGGAGACTTCCATCTGCAAATGACATATTTTGACACTCCTGCTTAATCTGTCCTGCACCACTGCAAACAAAAAAGGGCTCAGCATTGTTCCTTGATGTAGTCCCACCTGTACCTTTAATGCATCCGTCACTCCTAATGTAGACCTCACCACTGTCACAGGCCCTCTCACATTTCCTGCATCACCTTGGCATATTTCTCTACCACTTCATGTAATAACACAGCTTCTTTCCTGGCACCCTGTCAAACACTTCCTCTCCAAAGTAATCTTCCTTCTTCTCTAATTCCCATTCGGCCATCAGTATCCCAATTTCCATTCACACTCTGTTAACTAACAGTACTGGTGGTAGAAGTTGTAAACCTGGTTCCTTACTGTTTTGGCTTGTGTATCCCCAGTGGCTGGGTAATTAGAATGTGATCATAAAATATGATGGCTAGAAATCATGAATTATAGAAAAAAAGAAAATACTACAAAAATAATAAGAAATGAGAAGAAATCTACTTATAATACAGATATTCTTTTTAAACTCTTGTTCAGTCAGCAACATGTGTCGAAACATCCAACAACCTTTGCTCATTTCTGAGTTTCTGTAGCCTAGCACTAGCATGATATTTAATAACTTGATAACTTTTCGATCAGCTCTGAAAAAAAAAAATTTTAAGCATGAACTGATTCAGGGTTCAGAATAGAATTTCCTGCGTAAAATAAAACTCCATTGACAAGAATCATATTTGGTTGTGGAATCATGTGTGATAAAAATCAGCTCTGCGCTATGCAGGGTAGCAGGTTGAATTAGGGGTTAGCAGTAAGGCCCAATAACCAGAAGGTTGTGGGTGTGAGTCCTGGACCACTCTGAGATACCCTTGAGCAAGATACTGTCCCCAACACTGTTCCTCAGGCACTGGATCTTTGGCTGTCAACTGCTACATCATGTAAGGGTTCAAAGCAGAAAAAGCATTTTGTTGTGGTTTACTGTGTGCTGTGATGAGTTCATAGTCTCTTTCACTTTTCAACCCCATAAAATGAAACCATTTGAGCTGTGGCAAAGAAGGACTACTTAATGCTCTCCACTCATTTTGTGAAGATGAGAATTATTTTTATGTGTATATTCTAAAGTGGTTCTCTTTACTAAGTTTGCCTGAAGACTGCAAGAAGCAGAATCGGTCTGTGGACTCAGCTTGGTCAGCATTGTTCACAGTAATGATTTTCTAATTCCTATCCATATAATAACAGTTCTACCATCTAAAACACCAATAACAGAGTGTAAAAACGGCATCTTCCAGCTGGAAGGAAAACAAAACCCTGGACTTCACACAGCACACGCATGAGAATGCAGTAAAAAATGCAAAGTACGAGCCTTACAACAGGCACCACACTCATTTATGACCTGTGGCAAATGACCAATGATCAGGAAGCCTTGAACTAGTGAAGTGAGTCAGACAGAGAAAAGGGGCTTTTCCAAACACTGATGCATAAATGAAATAAAACTTCTGATATTAATATCATGTAAATAATAAAATAATGCTTCCCTCTAGGAATTGTGAGTGAATTTTCCAAGGAGCTGTTATTCATCATGTTCTTGTCCTAGCAGCTGATAATAACATTAACCATGATATTGAGTCCACCTTTGCCTGAACTGAATGAAGTGGGCATAATAAGACGAGTCCCTACCTCTCTGGATAAAACTGGAGTATCTCAGAGTAATAACCAGGCCATGTTTAACATCAAATCAAGTAGACTTTATTGTCATTTAGACAGTACTTTCCTGTCATTTAGACAGTACACATTGAAAGAAAACAAAGTTCTTCCAGGACCGTGGTGCTACACATGAGACAATGTAGAAAAGGCAAGACAGACGGTGTTCTGTGGTTGATTGTGGAAGATTTTTTCAGCAGCACTGATTGTTCTCAAGTACATGGTAGCCTCTATATCTATTCTCATATGTAAGAAATTTGGAACCATCAGCAGTTTATGATGGTGGTGGTCTACTGGCAGGTTTCTTGCCTACAGACCAAGCAGTTCAAATCCCACCTCCAGCACCTCTACCATTGGGCTCTTAACGTGAAGTTGCTCCAGGTGGACTTTCTCTGGAATTGGAAGTCAATGTATTCCTAGATTTTGATGTCCACACAAAGGGATCTTGGTCAGACTGAAGCCCAGAATCCAATGTGTACTCTTACTGAGGTCCAGAATTCCTTTGTGCGCATGGAGAACCTTACGGAAGTACAAAAATCACTCCGAAAGCTTTCTTTTGGTTCATCATTGTGGAGTAATGTATTTGTGAGTTAAGAATAGAAAAATACATTTCCTTACGCACCATATAAAGGCATCACACCAGCACACTGAAGAACATCTGAGTAGCTCTTTTGTGTTTGTGGTTTAAGTGGCAATGACGCTAAATGATGCTAATGTTTTCAAGATTGCTTGATATATGCAGATGCTTTGCAGAGAGCCCTTGAAAATGTTGTGACATTAGTAACTCTCACGCAGAGGGACTGCTGGAAATGACAAATGAAAAAATTCAGGGGTGAGATGGTTTAGTCAAACAGGTTGTGAGCTCTCCTAGACCTCGTCACAATACACTCCATTTTTTAAAATAACAGTTAATGTGTAGGCCAATTCTGTTCACAAGCTGTATTCAGATTGTGGAGATGGCTTCTCTTGAGAATGTCACTCTGTGAAGACAAAATGATACACGCAAATACAAAGGAAACCCTCTGCATACCACAGTGTCACAAGATAAAAGATTGTGTGAAGAGGGTGTGAATGAGCAACATGGAACTTCAGAAGATAAATTCTTCAAGAACATTCAATGTTCTAACATTAAAGGCATTCTCAATCCACCAGTTAAACTTTTCTAATCAGCACCAAGTGATCTCATAAAGATCAATACATTCTAGTTTTTACATTAATATCCATTCCTTTTGCTGTTAATAAGTAAAAAAAAAAAAAAAGTTTATAGCGTAAACCACAAACCAAGTTAAACATTTAGTAGATTTTGATTGTTGTGTTTAGTTTTTTGGAGAGCTTTATTTTTTTTGTTTAACTAAACAAAGCAAAAATGGAATTATACAGATAAAAACTGAAATTAACACAAAAAAACTGTTCTTATAAAGTACAAGCTGTAGATTCCTCCCACATTTTAATTGGTAATGTGTTTCCTAGCTGTAATTAATAAAAACATTTACATTCACAGCATTTAGCAGACGCTCTTATCCAGAGCGACTTACATGTCCTAATTACAGGGACAGTCCCCCCTGGAGACACTCAGGGTTAAGGGTCTTGCTCAGGGACCCAGTGGTGGTAGTGCTAGAGGTGGGATTTGAACCTGAAACCTCTTGAGCCACAGGTCCATAGGAAAGTATCCTACCACTAGACTACCGCCACCCTATAAAACAAAAAAGATGTTTCACCACTCTTTCTATCTGTGATGGGCTGGCACCCTGTCCAGGGTGTGTCCCCTGTCCTTCGCCCTGTGTGAGCTGGGATGGACTCCAGCACTCCCCCGCGACCCCGCTCGGGACAAGCGGCAGAAAATGACTGACTGACCACTCTTTCTATGCTTCAGTCTAGGAAAACAGGGTAAAGCCCTGTTTGCTGATCTAAAGGGTTGATAAAGATATAATTCAATATCATTCATAATTCAGCATTTTATATATTCTCTGTTTAGTTCCTGAGAGTTTGTCAGTGGTTTACCTTTGTACTGGGTGGTGGTGGTCTAGTGGTAGGGTACTATGGACCAAAGGCTCAAGAGGTCAGATGTTCAAATCCCACCTCTAACACTACCACCACTGGGTCCCTGAGCAAGACCCTTAACCCTGAGTGTCTCCAGGGGGGACTGTCCCTGTAATCAGGACATGGAAGTCGCTCTGGATAAGAGCATCTGCTAAATGCCATAATTGTAATGTACTGAGATCCTTTGTGCCAGCACAATGAATTTCTTTTCATTAAAAATCAAGAAGAGGTTCAATTAAGAAGAGGATCACAAGCCTCATCATGGTTAATGGTACTATCAGCTGCTAGGACAAGAACATGGGGAGCAATAGCTCCATGGAAAATGCATGCAAAACTCCTAAAGGGAATCATTATTTTAATATTCCAAACCAACATGATATTAATATGAGTAGTTTTATTTCATTTATGCATCAGTGTTTGGAAAAGCCCCTTTTCTCAGTCTGACTCACTTCACTAGTTCAAGACTTCCTGATCATTGGTCATTGGTCAATAACTATACATGCATATATATATATATATGTATATATATAGAGCATGCATTGTTTTTCTATACATTTTTTAAAATGTAATAATTAACAAAATTCATGCCGTTTGTAATACTTGACGGACAAGTTGTGAATTTTCAGGGAAGTTAACCATTTTGGTCTACAGATGTGTATAATTGTGTATCATCAGCATTGCTGTGATAACTGACCCCCTGATTTTTCATAACCTGTTAAAAACCTTTAAGCCAGAGAATGTTTATACAAAGAAAATAAAAGCAGGCCTAATGCATAGCCCTGTGGGACATCATAGAGTATATCATGTGCACTGGAAATGTATAAACCAGAATATGTATTTTTAACCTTTAGGTTTGTATCATACCACTTTAACACTGTTCCTGATGAGCCAACTGAATATTCAAGATGGATAATGTCAGAATTGTCTAATGTCTAATGATGAGCCTTAGCCTAGACAGAAATCCTAGTATGATCAACACGGCTTCTGGCAGTGTTTACTATTAATACACTGATTCACAAAATAAGACTGTGAAAATAAGTTGGCTGAAAACAAAAGAATTGGGATTTCTGTATCACTTGTCTGTGGTACATCATGATATCTGCATTAATGAAGAAAAAGCAGGAATTGAGCATTTATTCACTGTGTTTAATCTATTTTTTCACTTTGTTTAAAGACTGATTTGCAATTGTGTAAAAAAAAAGTGCAGAAATCTTTAGCTTAGTGTGGACGAAAACTTTCTGACCTCACTTTATGAGCAATGATCCTTGTAAATGAACCCGGTGATGGACCTACTAATATCGATTATAGCGCTTGGGAACGTAAACGAAAGGCTAGCTTCAAACATGTCAATAATTGTGTTGCTAATTTTGACAGCTACGTTTGATTTAGGCCTAGTTGCTGTCTTTAGACAAAAATGCTTATTAGTTTAACTCAAATTTTAGTCACTTAAATCATTTCATATTTTAGTCTAGTTTTAGTTTTAAAAAAATAGTCACATTTTAGTCAGCTATTAGTCATTGTCTTACACTTATTAAGCTATGCTAATTCATTTACTGTAATACATGTATGTTTTTTTTCTTGAACAGGACAATATATACAACATATACTTCAGGTATACTTAATATACCGGTTTTTAAAACGATTTAATGTTAATACTCATGTGCTACATATTTCATCTAAGCTTCAAAGCTAACACACTGAAGTTAGCTTACTTAACACATTAAGCCAGACAGTGCTAGCCTGGCTAATACAAACGTATCTGTGTGAAAGAAAATCTTGTTTACAGGCTGAGTCACAGGCATATTTCCTGTTTGAACTGAAAGAGCCAACTACACCAACTAGCAAACTTTATATGCTTATAGCAAGGCTAATCACTTCACGTTACAGTTTGCCAGCTGAAGGTTAAAAATATACAACCTGTAGCATGTTGGAGTACCTCTTTTATGTATGTCAAAAGTGTTTTGAAGGTGAAGAGGGTGTCAAGTGGGTGAAGGGGCAGCAGTGGTCTAGTGGTGAGGGTGTTGCCCCGGATTGGAAGATCGTGGGTTTGATTCCCTTACTAGTAGGTTGCCCTGAGGTACCCTTGAGCAAGGTACCGTCCCCGTCACTGCTCTCTGGGAGCTTTCAATAGCTGCCCCCTGCTGCACATGTGTGTATGAGTGACAGAGAGTGTACCCAAAGGAGAGAGAGTGGTGATTGGTGCAGACTTTAATGGACATGTCGGTAAAGGAACATAGGTGATGAGGAGGTGGTGGGTAGGTGTCAAGGAGATGAATGCTGAAAGTCAGATGGTGTCAAGGAGAGGAATGCTGAAGGTCAGATGGTTGTAGATTTTGTGAAAAGGATGGAAATGGCTGTAGTTAATACTTATTTTAAGAAGAGGGAGGAGCACAGGGTGGTGTTACGAGTGGTGGATGGACAGGTGGATTATATCCTTTGCTGGAGGGTCAGTTTGAAGGAGATTGGAGAATGCAAAGTAGTGACAGGGGAGCTAAACAGCATAGGATGGTGGTCTGTAGGATGACCTTGGAGGTCAAGAAGAGGAGGAAAGTGAGGGCAGAGTCGAGGATCAAGTGGTGAAAGCTGAAGAAGGAGGACGGCAAGGTGGAATTCAGGCAGGAGTTAACACGGGCACTGGGAGGTGTCGAAGAGTTACCAGAGTGCTTGGAAACTACTGCAGAAGTGGTAAGGCAGTTAGCTAGAAAAGTACTTGGTGTGATGTTTGAAATGAAGAAGGAGGATAAGGAATCCTGGTGGTGGAACATAGAAGTCCAGGACTGTATACAGGCTATTGAATAAGAATTAAGAATGAAAAGAGGTGATGATCAGTGAATAGCAGTATGGTGTCATGCTGAGAAAGAGCTCTACAGATGCAATGTTTGCTCTGAGGGTGGTGATGGAGAAGTACAGAGAAGGTCAGAAGGAGTCTCATTGTGCCTTTGTGGACATATGGCAGGAATGTGGTGAGAGAGGACAAGCAGGAAATCAGTGTGAACATGGAAGATGCAGATGGAAAGGGTTTATCTGCTCTGGTGATCCCTAAATGGGGCAGCGGTGGCCCAGTGGTTAGGAAGTTGCCCTTGCATCAGAAGATTGTGGGATCAATTCCCCACCAGTAGATTGCTCTGAGGTACCCTTGAGCAAGGTACCGTCCCTTTCACTTTTTAAATGTGAGCAGTGGAAAAAAGAAGATTAACATTAACATTATTAACAGCTCATTGACTGAATAATCATAAATGTTTGGAGACATAAGGATTGACAGTTTTGTTCCTAATCAAAGATCTCTTAAAATACATGTACACTAAGTCCCGCCCTCTAACACTAATATATAACGTGCCAATAACTTGCCCAACACCTACAGAGACAGGACAGAAGATACACGTGAGTCAAAAATCCCTTCCTGTAATGATGAACAACACATTCTGTGAACACCATCACATTCTAGCGGAAGATATGTTTTGGTGGCTGTCTCATAATAATGTTTCATGCTCTACTGATGTGAGAATTAAAAACTGTTTCTTTCTAAAATCAGATCATGGGGTGGATGCATATCTGGCTTGCCTGCTGTTCGGTGTTGTATTCTCTTCTCACAATGGTGAACGCTGAAGAACAGCTTCACCTGGGTGGGCCAGAAGATTGCAAGAATGCTGAATTTGTTCCTGGATACAACCTTGGTGGAGAGGGCTTTGACATTGTGAAGATGGAGCGAAAAAAGTCTTATGTCATCGACATGGAGAAGTGGGACATAGGGAACGGCAGTTGCCAAATTTTTAGCAACTCATACAGGGAAAATGCCAAAGAGAAGATACCTGCGGCTGTGAGGTTCTGGAGAACAATTCCGAAGTGTTCAATGGGGGTTACCAGCAATATTTATGAGTCAAGTGAAGCTCTTGTGAAGGATTCTACTTCATCTGCCTCAAACAACTGGAAAGTTGGACTAGATGTGAAATTCATAGCTTCATTTGCAGTAGGTGGCACCCATTCCCGCGAAGCGCAATTCAGCATGAAGAAGTCAAAGGAGGACAGATTTAGTTTCACCAAACATGTCGTCCAATGCAGCTTTTACAGGTGAGGTTTCCTTTGCTGAGAAAATATTTAAAAGGATAGATTAAAGGTAAATTAAGGTCCTCAAATATTGAGGATGTTTTTAAAGTGTGTTTATCATTTACATCCTAAATCTTCCCATTTATGCTGATTTGTGAACAACTGGTTCCACTGGTCTCTTGATTTTCAAATGAGATATGGGGTTTTATCTTCTTAATGAGAATGAAGGATCAGACAAATGGAAGCTGCTCATTATTCTATGGCAGCATATTTGCTTTAAAAAACGAAAGTGCTCGAGCTATTCTTTCTTCTCACTGTAAAAAAATCTTTGATGTACAAGAAACTGTATATGTTTCAGATATTAATGCCTCAAATATATTTCCACAGCTACGAAATAACAACTTCACCCCCACTGCATCGTGAGTTTTTTAAGGCTGTAAAGTCCCTGCCCACAAATTATGATCCCCACTCTTATCAAAGCATCATTGACAGGTT
>CM029368.1:1935024-1967318 GCA_017165825.1 Hepsetus odoe
TTAATATACCACTAACAATATAAAAAAATTACTACACTCTTTCCTTCTTTCCCCCCCTTTTTAAAACCAAACAATTGTTTTTTTAAAACAACAACAAAAAAAAGTTATATATATATATAAATAAATAAAAAAAACTGAGTGAATATTTATAATAAATAATCATCCCTATATAATCTGTTAATGCTTAGAAAAATAAACAAACATGCACAAACAGACGAATAAAGAAACAATTAAAGAAATAAACACTGTGTCCTCTCGGGTTCTGGAGGAGGGTTTTTAGAAAAAGCTGGATTTTTTGTGGATTTGATCTTCTAGACTGAAATGTCCTTCAGGATTAAGAAAGTGTCCAGCGGAGGAGACAGTGTTTCGGTTCTTTGGTTAAAGTGTGTCAGTTCAGTTTCCGTGCAGGACACACACCTGAGGTTCTAGATAATCCTCCAAACAGAGCTGGGTTTAAAGTTGATCTCACAGGAAGAACCAGCAGCTAAACCAACATTCTGAGTCCAGAACCAGAACCAGAACCAGAACCAGAACCTGGAGTAAAGGCGGACTCTGAGTCTTTAAGCTGAGTTTAAGCTCAGGTCCAGACCTCACACCCCGGACAGCCGCGTGTTCCCTTTACCCCCGTCCCGGACAGCGGCTCCGATACTCACAGGTCCGAACCGGGACTACAGCTGAGCTCCAGGCGGACAGGACGCGTCCTCAGAGCCCGGTTCCTCTGCGGGGACACGGAGCATGTCCTCGTCCTCCGGAGACAATCTGCTGCTTTTCCTGCAGCGTGAGCGCTCTCTCTCTCTCTCTCTCTCTCTCTCTCTCTGCTTTCTTTCTTTTGTGCTGCTTTCTGCTCACGCTGCAGGATCCTCTGCTGAGCTTTGACGCCCCCTGGTGGTGAAACAGAGAAACACTGCTGAGAACGAGCAGTTAATAAAACAGACAGACAGATAAATAGACAAAAACAAAGACAGACAGGCTGAAAGGCAGACGGACGGTAAGTCAATAAAGCAGACAGACAGGCTGAAAGACAGACAGCTAATAAAAAAGACAGACAGTCAGTAAAACAGACAGAGAGAGACAGACAGACAGATAAATAGACAGAAACACAGACAGACAGATAGATAGATAGATAGATAGACAGACAGACAGACAGACAGATTGATTTAAGATTTATTTCTCACTGTAGAGGAAGGAATATCATAAAACCTATCATCTCTGTATGTTAAACCAAGATTTTACAGGTTTACAGGACGGTAGTGAGACCAGCTATGCTACACGGGTTGGAGATGGTAGTAAGACCAGCTATGTTATACAGGTTGGAGAGCCTATAAGAAGGACAACTCAGGAGAGCGGAGGAGAAGATTTGTTTTCTTGTTTCACTGTGAAGTTCACGTTCTCCTCTCGTCTGTCCCGCCTGTCCTTCTGTAAATGTCCACGTTGACGGCAGGTTGACGGAGGGAATTTCCACAAGACGGATGCAGATAGATACTGGGACCGTTGCTGTATATGGGTCGAAATTCCCAAAAATGTACAGTTCCTTCTCAGATCTTTGTCTTTCTGATCAATGATCCAAATATTTGTTTGCTTGTAAGTGAAAGTGAAAGGGGGCAGCACCCAGGGAACAGTGATGGGGACGGTACCTTGCTCAGCCTATCGTTCCGGGATTCAAACTTATGGTCCAACCTTCTGATCCAGGGACAGAGTCCATAAAAACTAGACCACTGATGCCCAGCAGATAAAAAGAGTCTTTCATAATGAAGATCTTCTCACCTTTCTATCTGATCTTCAACCAAAATGCACAGGAGAAGAACGAGGCGAGATCCAGATGAAGTGATATCTGTGCAGGAAGAAGAAATAAGAACACAGACTCGGGGACACCCTGGACAGGCCGTCTGTCCATCACATGGGAGACAAACCAGAGGCATAGCTGTGTGACCTCTGGTTAGTGAGTGGGACCGCTTAACCAATGGAGTCTCACTTCTCTAACTTTGTCTCCAACCTGAGCTGTCCCTCGTCCCTAATTCCGTCCATCCTCGTCCCTCCTGATGCAAATCCCATCATCTTTAACTCTGACGCCTCCAGCTCCACCTCCTGTCTTTTCATCAGCATCTCCAATCCAAATAACATAGCTGGCCTCACTACCATCCCCAACCTGTATAACAAAGCTGTTCTCACTACTGTCCCCAACCCATATAACAAAGCTGGTCTCCCTGCCGCCTCTTACCCGTATAACATAGCTGTTGTGGAAATCTGTTGTACGTGTGGAGTATATTTAAAGAATCGGTCAGTGTTCTCTTAGAGGCTTTAGCAGAAACTAGGGCTGCCAGTGGGCTTCTAACTTACTTTCTAAACTCCCTTTACCAACCAGGAGTTTGAAGAGTGAGACGAAGAGTGAGACGATGAAGAAAACAGGGTGTGGAGAGGAGTCCATTTGTCCACGTCTAAGCGCAGCCTCAACCAGTATCCTCAGCGCTGGAGGTGAACACTGCACTTCATTTTTGAAACAGCGGGTGTCAGAATGGAGGTGTGTCTCTGTTCACTAATGTCACATTGCTTTTATCGTAAAGAACACAGCCGAGGGCGTCGCCGCCCGTGCGGTTCAGACCAAAGCAGAAGATGAACACCTGGCTGCGTTCTGCAGTCACGACCACCGCTGTCACACCACACAGTACGGGCCCACCATGCCAGGAGGAGCTGCGGAGGAGGTCACCAATGTTAGGCCTGACTCAAGATACTCCAAAATCAGAAACAGGGTGGTGTAAATTGGGGCTGAAGTAGTTTCAGGGGCTGAAGTAGTTTGTGGATCATTCAGACTCATTCTTTTCTGTATAGCACTGAATCACATGATCATTTTCTGGGCCGCTTGTCCTGGCTAGGGTCTAGTGAATATAATTCGTAGCAGATGCTGAATAATTCGCAGCAGTCAAACCAATTCACTGAGCAATAATCCTGCACTTTAAAGAGTTACAGTAAAGTCATGCAGTAATACTTTTATTAAGATTCTTAGAAATAAAAAACTAGCCGGTGTAAAATCTCAGAGTTCCTGGTTTTAATGTGGCTTTTAGCTGCAGTTTATGAAAGCCGCTGATTGGGGTGAATTTATCTGGGCCGCTGCCTTTTGGCCATGGTGTGAAAATAAATGAAGAAACAGACAAACCAATAAAGTGCGTTCTATCATTCTTCACTTAAAGAAAATAAATAAATAATCAAATTATCACATAATAATCAATCAAATAATCAAATCAATCCTCGGTTGCTCAAATTTTGTAGCATAATTATTGAATTATTTAAGAAATAGAATTAATATTAGTAGTAGAAGTATCATTATAAAGCAATATTAAATTTTTCTTTTGTTTCTTTTTTATTTACGAGTTTAAGGGTCAACCTTAAATCTTTTCAAACCTTTTTGTGTCTGTTTCAGGCTTGTGAGTCTTCTCTGGGCGTGACCCAAGAGTTTTAAAATCAGTTTTTAATGCTGTATTAAATGCACCCAAGGTGTCTTCTTTGTGCTCTGCAGTCGTCTCTCCTACCATCGTTCAGTCTCCTGGTGAAGTCACGGTACCGGCTGGTGCAGCAGCTGTGCTGAGGCGCGATCTCAGTAACGTAGGAGAAGTTGTGAAACATCTCCTGGTGCAAAAGTGCACCTGAGGACCAAACAGCTGAAGACGACAGGCCTCGCCTTCAGCTGAGATGGTAGTGAGACTATGTTAAACAGGTTGGGGACGGTAGGGAGACCAGCTATGTTATACAGGTTAGGGACGGTGGTGAGACCAGCTATGTTTAACAGGTTGGGGACGCTAGGCAGACCAGCTATGTTTAACAGGTTGGGGACGGTAGGGAGACCAGCTATGTTATACAGGTTAGGGACGGTGGTGAGACCAGCTATGTTTAACAGGTTGGGGACGGTAGGCAGACCAGCTATGTTTAACAGGTTGGGGACGGTAGGGAGACCAGCTATGTTATACAGGTTGGGGACGGTAGGGAGACCAGCTATGTTATACAGGTTGGAGACAGTAGTGAGAACAACTTTGTTATACAGGTTAGGGACGGTGGTGAGACCAGCTATGTTTAACAGGTTGGGGATGGTAGTGAGACCAGCTATGTTTAACAGGTTGGGGACGGTAGAGAGGCCAACTGTGTTATATAGGACCATTTTTTAAAACTGAGAAAAGGGGCAGTGAAAGTGACTACACAACGAAATTCAACCTCTGCGTTTCACCCACACACACGTGCAGCAGGGGGCAGCTATTGAAAGTGCTCTGGGAGCAGTGATGGGGACGGTACCTTGCTCAAGGGTACCCCAGGGCAACCTACTGGTGAGGGAATCGAACTGGGGCCGACTCCCTCACCACTAGGCCACTGCTGCCCCTTGTCTAGTGTTTAGAGACGACACCCCAGGATCAGAAGGACATGGGTTCAAATCCAACCAGCTGGTTGTCCTGAGGTACCCTTGAGCAAGGTACCGTCCCCGCCACTGCTCCCCAGGCACTGGATATGGCTGCGCACTGCTGCACAGTGTGCGCGGTCACTTTCATTTTCAAAATGCCTCGGATTTTTTCAGATGAACTTTCATAATATGTCAGAACTGCTTTTTTTCCTTTCCTTTCCAGTAAAGATGCTATTATGGAGATACTGGGTTTTGTTCTGAAATTAACTTGATGACAGAAGGGGATGATTAGGCTGGAGAACACTGGATTGCTCATTCAACTTGCACGTTAAATGGTTTCACTGCTCAGAGAATAAAAAAAGCGAATGAGAATAGCTGACATCAGGATTACGGAGTAAGAATTTTATTTTCTGTTGATAATTTTGTGTTTTATAAAATAACAGCTACTAATACACTGACATACAGAAAAAACATCGAGAGGATGCTGAAACTTGCAAATTATGACCTCCCCAGAGCCCGGTCCCCAGCCTGTGACGTCCCTTTACGCCTCAGATGAGAGATATGGACTGGGTGTCTCTCTACGGCGTCTGGCGATGGGGGTCGTCCCGTCTGAAGCTCGTGTTTTTCGGGTTGTGAGCGTTAAAGTGTTGCACGGTTGGACGGAGTCAGGCTGGGGAAACGACCACGATCTGGCCTTAGAGTTGAGTTTTGGGGGCTTGTACTTTAGCGGGTGAAGGAATTAGTAAAAACACACTTAATTATGTGCCAAAAGAAGGACTTTTCTTAAATGAACTTCAAAGAATTGTGACTACAAAGGACTTAATGTTCAATAAAATCAATAGAAATCTATTAAACAAGAAAGAAAACAGCTATCAAAAGGGAAAAAAGTAAACATTAAAGAGCAAAACCCAAACTGTGGGCAGATTAAACTCAGGTGTTTTCATAAAGAAGCCAGAAAATAAGACTTTTACCAACAAGACAAGCCAGTAAACGTGTCATTTTTATGAGTTCATCATGGTCTCCAGATCAGTCTGGACCAGAGAAACTCCTAAAATCGTCCACCAAAGCAGACTGATGTTTGCTTTCTGATATATTAGCATCTCTCCTCATTTCTTAATTCACTGCTTCTCCTCCAAGCACCGGTTCTTCTTAAAACAGAACGGTTCTTGCCTTCCAAACTTATTTAGGGTTTTTAACTGGCAGGTGCTTCAGACTGGGTGGGTTTCAGACTCGATGTGGGGATTTTCTTTCTGCTGAGGAAGGTTCTGGCCTGCTTGATCTACAGAGACGCATGAGGAAGCGTGGATTTGTGCGAAGGGTCGAGAAACCACACTGATGCAAGAAGCTGAGACGTGGGCGGAAAGTGGCCCCTCTGTGCTGGAGGATCTGCTCTCGCCCGTGTCCCGTGTGGTTTCACAGCAAAGAGAAGTGCAGAAGCAGAATCAAAGCAGGATGTCAGAGACGACCCGCTTAACGGACAAGTGCACACCTGAATTTCACATTTCTCCACCCAGTACACTCAGTCAAAGAACCCAGACTGGCCTCCACGGAGAGATTCAGCGATGAGACACTCCGGGGGAAATATTTACAAACCTTTTATCATAATTTCAGACGCAGTTTATGAATTTTGGCTGAATTCATCATGTTGTAATTATATATATATATATATATATATATATGACTTTATTAACAATATTCAATAAGGTATTAAAGTGTGCACAAATGTGTTCAATACATTTTGTTGTGTGTTTGTTCTTTTATTTGTTTTTTTGTTTGTTTGTGCATAAAAATGAGCCAAACTGCTGTTGTTGCCCAAATTTTTACAAACGCCTGACAGTGCAGTCAGTGGATGATTCATAGTCGCTGCTGAATTAGTTAGAATTACAGACCAGAATAAAAATATTCAGATTTCTATTCGAGACCAGAGCAGCTTCATGCTGTTTCCCGGAGACGAACGGAGAAAGAGAAAAGTCAGGCTTGGGCCTTGTGTTTATTTAGTTTAGTTTCATTATGTTAAATGAGTAAAATGTGTAGAAAAATAAATATAAAAATGGGTTCAAAAAGTAGCCAAGATGAAAAATTGAAAGTACAGATTTCTAATTTGGTTGATTTATTTAAAAATTCTATTTAAAATTTGTTCAATGTATCTATTCATTAAAGTGGGAGCCCTTCGTTTGTTTTTACTAGAATCCAGTTTTATTTCAAATTTTCACCCGGAGTAAATAAGCAATTTATTATTATTATTATTTTACTTTATTATTTAAGCTTTTAATTGTGTTTCATTTAATTACATTTAATTAAATGTATTTGCATTTAATTTAATTGTGTTTAAAATCATTTAATTACATTTAATTTAATTGTATTTCAGTTTATTTATTTTATTTTTATTTTATATTTATAAATTTTAGATATATAACATTTAGACAGCAATGTGCAGTATATCTGGAAACGTAATACTTTTCAGTAAAGTGATTTCCCATTTTCTACATCCGTAAATACCTTCAAATAAAGTAACAAACCAGTATTTTATTTTATATTTATCATTTTAGGAAAACAACCGCTGCTATTATCAGTGTCAGAATGCCATGACTGATGGACCAATAAAAAGTTTTAAAATAATTTTGAACAAGACTTTTTTTTACATTTATTGAGATTGTTACAGTGTGTACCATCTTAGAGTAAAGTTACAGTTTTGGAGATAAGAGGTTTTCACCAAAAGTGAAAGATGTGTGATACGTAAGTAATGATACGAATTTTTAGACGAGCAAACCGAGTGAAATTAGGTTCAGAGATATTTCTGCATCATGTCCCACATCCAGGCATTTAGCAAACCTGTCGCTGTGAAATTTGACTTTTTTATCTTTTTTGTTGTTGAATGTTGAGCTGATTTCAAGTTTATGAACCTGCACTGCTGGAGGAGTCTTCAGAAGAGTCTTCAGTGGAGTCTTCAGTGGAGTCTTCAGAAGAGTCTTCAGAGGAGTCTTCAGAGGAGTCTTCAGTGGAGTCTTCAGTGGAGTCTTCAGAGGAGTCTTCAGAGGAGTCTTCAGAGGAGTCTTCAGTGGAGTCTTCAGAAGAGTCTTCAGAAGAGTCTTCAGTGGAGTCTTCAGTGGAGTCTTCAGTGGAGTCTTCAGAGGAGTCTTCAGAGGAGTCTTCAGTGGAGTCTTCAGTGGAGTCTTCAATAGAGTCTTCAGAGGAGTCTTCAGTGGAGTCTTCAGAGGAGTCTTCAGAGGAGTCTTCAGTGGAGTCTTCAGAGGAGTCTTCAGTGGAGTCTTCAGAGGAGTCTTCAGTGGAGTCTTCAGTGGAGTCTTCAGAGGAGTCTTCAGTGGAGTCTTCAGTGGAGTCTTCAATAGAGTCTTCAGAGGAGTCTTCAGAGGAGTCTTCAGAGGAGTCTTCAGTGGAGTCTTCAGAGGAGTCTTCAGTGGAGTCTTCAGTGGAGTCTTCAGAGGAGTCTTCAGTGGAGTCTTCAGAGGAGTCTTCAGTGGAGTCTTCAGTGGAGTCTTCAATAGAGTCTTCAGAGGAGTCTTCAGAGGAGTCTTCAGAGGAGTCTTCAGTGGAGTCTTCAGAGGAGTCTTCAGTGGAGTCTTCAGTGGAGTCTTCAATAGAGTCTTCAGTGGAGTCTTCAGTGGAGTCTTCAGAGGAGTCTTCAGTGGAGTCTTCAATAGAGTCTTCAGTGGAGTCTTCAATAGAGTCTTCAGTGGAGTCTTCAGTAGAGTCTTCAGTGGAGTCTTCAGAGGAGTCTTCAGTGGAGTCTTCAGTGGAGTCTTCAGTGGAGTCTTCAATAGAGTCTTCAGTGGAGTCTTCAATAGAGTCTTCAGTGTTGTCTTCAGAGGAGTCTTCAATAGAGTCTTCAGTGAAGTCTTCAATAGAGTCTCCAGTGGATTCTTCAGTGGAGTCTTCAGTCGACCCTTCAGTGAAGTCTTCAATAGAGTCTCCAGTGGACTCTTCAGTGGAGTCTTCAGAGGACCCTTCAGTGGAGTCTTCAGAGGAGTCCTCAGAGGAGTCCTCAGTGGAGTCTTCAATAGAGTCTTCAGAGGAGTCTTCAGTGGAGTCTTCAGTCGACCCTTCAGTGGAGTCTTCAGAGGACCCTTCAGTGGAGTCTTTAGAGGAGTCCTCAGTGGAGTCTTCAATAGAGTCTTCAGAGGAGTCTTCAGTGGAGTCTTCAGTGGAGTCCTCAGTGGAGTCCTCAGTGGAGTCTTCAGTGAACGCTGAAGACCAGCCTCCTCCAGCTTTCAGTGCAGAGACGGTGATGCTGCAGGTCTAGATGGTTTGAGATGAAAGAGTGCTGTCCTCTCTCTCACACTTCCAACATGAGCGTCTGGCTGCTGCTCGTCTGCTGCGTTTTCTCTTTCAAAAGTAAGTCTGTTCCCCGTTTTCTGCTTTAATTTTCTGAAAGAAGGAGACGGAGGAGCAACAAGATAAAACACGATTCAGAACTTTTCATTTAAAAATCCATCCAACGTTCTTTAGTAACGTCAGTACAACTGAACCGATGAACCAGAGTGAGTTTTTGAAACATTGTTCTTGAATCTCTTTTCCAAATTTTGTGATAAAGTTTAAAAACAAAAGGACAAGAGCTCATTCTGGAAGTGTAGTTTTATTTTGACTTATTCATGTTTCAAACTTCCAGATACATTTTAAACACTTTTACACACACACACACACACACACACACACACACACACACACACACACATATAATATATGTAGCATTCCTTTATTTGGTTCATCAAAAAGGTTTCCCACAATATAAAGTGTGACTGATACTTATTGTTACATTTAAAAGTATTTTTATTTTTTCACAGCATCACTGTCGACCATCCTGACCCAGTCTCCTGAAACCGTCCTCGTATCGTTGGAGGAAGGTTTAAACTACAGGTAAACATGAGCGAAGTTGTTATTAATGTCTATTCCTCCACTTTGGTACAAACTCAATCTGGCGACTGAAAACTGTCAGTGTGAAGAGTACCTGATCCAGAATCTGAAGAAAACAGAGGCGAGCAAAGCACTGATATTTGTACTCCTGGACTCGTCTCTGCATGTGACCCTGAGTACCAAGAGCGTATTATCAGCGCTTGGTATATATAATAACATCGGCTTGATTGAAACGGCACCAGAGCGGATCGCCACAGGAGTTAATGAGTTGTAAAAGCTTATTTATTCTTTAATATTATATTATATAAATATTAAATTATTCTATTAAATTATATAAGCTATTTATCTTTTATTATTATATTGATATACTATTGCATTATTCATTATATTATAGGTTTATTTGATCATTAAATCATGAATACAACCGTATGAACAGTGAATATTACCAATCACGGTGACGCCTTCTATCAGAGGAAAACTCATCCGAATGTTCTCCTCTCTGCTTGTAGATCCTGATTCAGCTAATCGGCCCATCATCCCGCGCTGGCTCTGTGGACTTGTCTGGTCCTCGTCCCTGTTGTGAGGTGATGGAGTTGTTCCTTCCTCAGGTCCAGGTCTTCTGGAATGGCTGATCAAAAAGATGCGCCTGTGTGGACGGAGCCGAGCCGGGACAGAACCCATGGAATTACACTCAAGCTCACGCCTCGTCAGGAAGAGGAGTGGACGCGGGAGATGATCACATTCAGTGTGGTCGTGGCACGATGAAAACATCTCCAGTGTTCTACGCACCACGAGGTAAGAGTAGACAGTCCGGTTGTGCGGCGTTGTTGTGGGATAGACGGAGATACATTCTCATTTGTTGGTTGGTTAGTTGGTTCATATTTTAATGTGAATGAATATTAATGGCTTGGAAAACTTTGGTTTATTTCTTTGGTTTGTTGATTGATTGATGTTATTTGTAGGTTATTGATATCTTGTTTGTTTGGTTATTTGATTGGTTGGTTACTGACTGACTGATGGACTGGCTGGTTGGTTGGTTAGCGACAGCTGGCTGGCTGATCTACCGCTGGTTGCCGGGTTAGCGGTCGTCATTATTGATCGACTGGGGTGGTTGGTTGTTGGTTGGCTGTTGATCTACTGACTCAGTTAGCTCCGCAAATGCCGTGAATGAAATGGTAATTATGTTGTTTGGTCGCCGCCGGGTCGATCGTCGCTGGTCGCCGTCGTCGACTGACCGACTGGACGATTGACTGACTGACTGCTGGTTAGCTGGCAAATTGGTTGCTGATCTACTGGTTGAAGTTATATGGTTCATAAATGTCAAATGAAATGAAATTTTGCTGGTTGGTTGGTTGGTTGATGGCTGTTTGTTGGGTCAGTCGTCGGTTGATATCGCTGACTGGCTGACCAACTGACCGATTGCCAGTTGGTTAGTTGGCTGGTTGATCGACCGGCTGGTTACTGTTATTGGCTGGTTGATCTACTGGCTGGTTGGTTGGTTAGTTGGTCAGTTGGCTGGTTGATCGACTAGGTGGTTGGTTGGTTAGTTGGCTGGTTGATTCACTCGACGGTTGGTTGGTTAGTTGCTTGGGTTGATCTACTGATCTAGTTATCTGCTAAACGTGCCGAATGGAAATGGAAATTATGTTGTTTGTCGGTCGGTCGTCGGCGCCGTTCGTCGCGGTCGGTCGGTCGACTGACTGACAGACTGACTGATTGACTGACTGACTGGTTGGTTAGTTGGTAAATTGGTTGGTTGATCTACTGACTGGTTGGTTAGTTAGTCTGCTAAATGTCGAATGAACGAACATGCTGTTTGGTCGGTCGGTCGGGTCGGTCAGTTGCTTCGGTTTGCCTGGTCGCGACTGACCGACCGACTGACTGACTGGACTGACGACTGCTGGGTTGGTTGGCAAACTGGTTGGTTGGATCGCACGACTGGTTGGTTAGTCTGCAAAATGTCATAAATGAAATGAAAATTCGCTGTTGGTCGGTTATTGATGTACGGTCTGTCACGTCAGACGGTCGCCTGGTTTGCCTGGTCGGTCGTGTTGGACTGACTGACCAACTGACCGTTGTTGCTGGTTAGTTGGCTGGTTGATCGACTGGCTGGTCGGTTGGTTAGGTTGTCGGCTGATTCACCGACCGGTCATCGGTCGTCGTGTTGGTCGGCTATCGGTTGACCGACTGGACTGACTAACTGACCGCTGGTTGCTGGTTAGCTGGTTAAGATCTACTGGCTAAGCTGGTTGTTTAGTCTGCAAATACCGCAAATGAAATGAAATGTTGGGTTGGCTGGAGTGGTTGGTTGGTTGACTGACCACCTGACGACAGACCGTGGGCGCGGTTGGTTGGTTGATTTATTGTCGATCACTTTGACTGGTTTATTAATTGATTGACTGATTGCTGATTGATTTTATATCCAGGTGCTGCATCCCTATGCAAATGGTCATTATTTCATTATCACCAACAGGTAAACAGTTAGACTTCAGGTGCTTGGCCACTTTACCCGGCCTGGAGGTGTGTTTACAATCGCCGCCATCGCGCTATCATCATTTATTATTTAAAAGGTAAACCTAACATTTTAAGTGCCAAGCTGTTATTAAAATTCATAAAAATTGCAAATTTTTAGAATCCCAATATATAAGATACTTTAGGGGGAAATCTGGGTTATTGTTTAATTTTTTCTGCTCTATAAAAGTTCATGATAAACCGAGAGGGTGAAAAGAGGATATAATATAATATATATCAGAAATCATTCTTTTTTCTTTTCTCTTAGAGAGGCAGAAGGGAAGCTCGGTGAAAGGGTTGGTTTTTCATTCTTTCAAATGCTGAATTTAGTGGTTTTATAGGAGTGTTTAATTCTGGGCACACAACTTACTTCAGGTTCCGGGCAGAAACCCAGGCAGACAACAGAAAACTAGGAAGTGGAAAAACATTCCAAAATATTCTCTCTCTGGCTTTAGTGCCTGTTTTATTTACTCACCCTAAGACCTAAAGCAAGTCTCAGTTCCACGTAGGGAAGCGGGACATACTGGTTGGGGCGGAGACACCACCCAGGACAGAGCTCATAGAATTGAGGCAGTACAGACAGACTGGCTTTGTTCTTTGAGATCTTTTTGAAGGGAAAGATAAATTCCCAGTTTCTCCTTCTTGCAGGGTTGAGGCCTTCTGAACCATGTGACAGGCTCCTAATACAGCATCCAAATTCAGCTCCGATAGAATTACAGTAACTACTGTGTTATTTCATCTTATGCCCAGGAAAACCCAGCAGTAGTATGTTTTTCATAGGACTAATTGGACACATAATCAATTATATCAGGAATATTTAACATTTTCCTTCAATTAAATGGCAAATAAATGTTCATAAAATTGCTAAATCTTCATTTGATATAACATTTTGCTCTAAATTTCATTCAAATCTCACTGTAATTAGACAAAACTGAGAAAACTGTGAAAAGATACTTCATCTCATGCATCTCTAAACCAGATTTTGGTTTTAGATCAGAAGGTTAGAGCTTTTTATGGCTGTTCTTATTTAGATCTACTTGAACCCTTGTGCTCTTTCAGGATCTTCATCAGGACTTCTTTTCTGCTCTGTGAAAAGAAAAACATCATGCAGTGCAGGAGCCAAGGCCTCTTAAATATATTAAGTGCGCTTAAGATTAAGTTTTTCCCGCGGTTTACTTCTCTTCTCTCCTTTGAGCTTTCAGCCAGCGCCACCCAAGGTTTCCTGCCCAGAGAGACCAGTGTGGAAAAGCCGCCCGTGGCAAGAGTCAAAGGAGGTCAGCTCTTGTCTCTCCTGGGAAACATCACCACAGCTCAAACATGAAACTCTGCTGAAGTCTGTGTTCCTGACACCTTGAAACACCACTGCTCAATGCTTTCCATTTTAGATTTTACAATAAATGAAGAATAAATGAATCTTCGATGACTGGAACCACAATCTTCACAGCACGGACGCTTCAGAGCCGCACGGAACTCCTGCAGTGTGCCTCTTTCTTCATTCGCTCATAATAATGCACGGAGAGCCAAGCTTTTCATTTCAATTTGAAGTAAAGTAAAATCAGAGCCAAATCAAATTAGCTTTATATTTATGGTATTTCAATTTATATTCTTTTCATAAAATATTATTATGAATTATTACATATTATTAATATTGTTAATAATAATACAATAATACATATGTATATATATTATCAATATTACACGTCGCTGCTATTACTATTATTAATAAATAATTAAACATGTACAATCACACATTTAAAAATAATTAAAAATTTTTTCTAATAAAAATGTCAAATAAATAAATAATTTCATATGCTTCATGTATTCAGTGGCAGTGTGTGTGTGTATGCGTGTATTTGTATGTATGTGTGTGTATGTAAGTGTGTGTGTGTGTGTGTGTGTATGAGTGTATTTGTATGTGTTTGTGTGTGTGTGTATTTGTATGTATGTGTGTGTATGTATGGAAGTGTGTGTGTATATTTGTATGTATGTATGTTTATGTTTGTGTGTGTGTGTGTGTATTTGTATGTAAGTGTGTGTGTGTGTGTTTGTGTGTGTGTATGTGTGCATTTGTATGTATGTGTGTGTATGTAAGTGTGTATTTGTATGTATGTGTGTAGGCATGTATGTGTGTCTCCAAAGATGTGTGTGTGTGTGTGTGCATATGTGCATGTACATGGTATATGCGATGTGTGTGTGTGTGTGTGTATGTATGTGTGTTTGTGTGTTTGTGTGTTTGTGTGTGTATGCGTGTATTTGTATGTATGTGTGTGTATGTAAGTGTGTGTGTGGTGTGTGTGTGTAAAGGAGCAAAAGTGGGTAAGGTGTGTGCACTTATGTGTGTGTGTGTGTGTGTGTTACTGTCTGAGGCTGAATAAGCAGATATTTATTCAACCTTCATTTAAACTATTCAGAACTCGTTAAAGTGTATTAAAATAATTTAATAATAACTAATAAAGCTCTCAAACTGATTGGATATCAGCCATGAAGAGTAACACATGATATATAATGTAAAGAATTCTGTTCTAAACAGACTTGTAGTTATTTCAGATGGTTGTGAATGTACAGCATAGATATTTCTTATGTATTTCATTTGTGTAATGCTCGCAGATCAAAGCTGGAAGGTTTCGTGTTGGTTCCTTGGGACGCTGTTAAATGAAAGACGTCTGCTGTGTGAAGTGTTAGAGGAGGTGATGGAGATTGCATGAGGTGCAGCTTCTCTGAACTGCAGACTTTTCCATCGGACTGCTGCACCACAACGTGCAGGTCCAAACTACATAATAACAGAACCTCATAATAAGAACACAAATACCAGCCACTTCTGTCCACACACTGCAATAACCTGACACCCACCTTCACTCACCTTCACCCACCTTCACCCACCTTCACTCACCTTCACTCACCTTCACTCACCTTCACTCACCTTCACTCACCTTCACTAATTCTTCACTCACCTCTCGCCCACCTTCGGGCCTCACTGATTTCACCCACCTCACTCACCTTCACTCACTCTCACTCACTCTCACCCATCTTCTTTCACTCACCCTTCACTCACTCTTCACTACCTTCACTACCGCCTCACCTTCACCTCCACCTTCACTCACACCTTCTCACTACCTCACTCACCTTCACCCATCTTCACTCACCTTCGCCCACCTTCACTCACCTTCACTCATCTTCACTCACCTTCACTCACCTTCACTCATCTTCACCTTTCGCCTTTACCTTCACCACCCTTCTCGCCACCTCGCTCACCTTCACTCACCTTCACTCACCTTCACCCACCTTCGCTCACCTTCACTCACTTTCACTCACCTTCACTCACCTTCACCCACCTTTCATCACCTTCACCCATCTTCACTCACCTTCACTACCTTCATCACCCTTCACTCACCTTCTTCACCCACCTTTTAAAAATCTTCTTCATTGCCTATAAATACAATAAACACCATCACAATGTGCATACCACCCAAAAATCTGTTCATTCATCTATCTATCTATCTATCTATCTATCTATCTATCTATCTATCTATCTATCTATTGTCACGTTCTGTCGTGCCCGCGAGTCAGAACAGAGCATGGTTCATTAACGAGGCTACGCCTACAGTTAATTGCAATCTTTGCCGTGGCAGCAGAGTCGCGCCATCAAAGCATGCTTTAACTCCTGGCCCAGTTACGCCCTCTAACTCCCGCGCCACCGCTGGCGAATGAGAACCGCCGTATCGTGATCGCCACTTCAGCCGCGAGGCCAGAAAGAGCGCGGCGGTTAGTGGGAGCGCCGCACGCAGCTCAACGTGAGAAGCCGGGACATAAATGAGCCCTGCATCCTCAACATCACTTCCAAAATGAAGGTGCAGCTGCCGCCACACAAGTGAGAAGCTTATGTAGTGGCAAAGAAGGCCGTTCTGACACGGTGTGAGAAAGCAGGAAGACGGTGGAGCCCACTTCCTGCATTTGTAACCTGGTGAGGTCAAATCTGAAGAAAGCCCTTTCGCAGCAAGTAGTTGATCTCTGCCCACTACTAACTCTGCCTGCCAGGCCAGAAAGCAGAGAAGGAGCAGCTCCAGGTTAGTGGAACCTTAAAAATGAAAGTTCAGGCACAGATGTGGATTGAACATGAGTGGCTGCAGTAACCCATTCAGGCGCAGGGTGAGGAAGCACCTGCCAGAAACACTACCTGAAGCTACTGAAGGCAGTCAGCATCAAGTTCAGCTTATTACTTGAGTTTAATAAGATGATACAAGAGATGAAGACCAGACAGACTCTGAAACAGAAGCACCAGGGCTGCCACGCAGTGATACAAATGTGCTTACAGGGCTCACTGTGCTCGGACGCGATATGTATGCATGAAATATGCTGCTGTTGCCATCCAGCTTAGGTATCGCTCCACATCGGATGCCAGAAAGCAGAGGGAGGAATTCTTGAAATTGGCGCCTGCTTCAATGTTCCTGCAGCCTGCTTTTCCAGAGGTCAGAGGTCAGAAGGAGATTGTCCAGTGTATGTCCTGGACACACAATGTCAGGCAGCTTCCTGATTCAGGCGTAAGGCTCAAAAGACACAGGAGGTGTGCAGCTACTCAGGCCAGGTGGTAGTTGTACATATATCATCATTCAAAGACATTATAGGTCCTACATTAAGGGTAATCGTGGATTCTGAGAGGACCAAAGGACTTGGTCCATTTGTGTAAGAGGATGGAAAGCCAGAAACGAAAACGCGCCTCAAGACAAAGGTGAGCTCAATGGCAAGAGCAATGGAGAATTCAGGAGTGCAGGAGAGAGGTTCCAGAAGAGAGCTGCAAGCTGTGATAGGGGACCAAAGAGAGAGGCTGAGGAACGGGATGAACAGAGGAACAAATCGTGATGCCAGGCAAATCTGAGGAGAGCTGTACTAGGTCAGGAGTTAGAAGCTAAAGTTGCGCTATGGAGGAACAGAGCTGAATCAGACCAGGCAGAGCGAGACAGGTGCAAGACCAAAACGTTGCTCCCTGCAGGCAGTAACTGGGAAAAGCCAGAGGAGAGACCGTAAACCCACTGAGCCAAAAGACCCATCCAGTAGATGTCAAGGAGGGCAGGTAATGCACAATTTTGTATGTTTGATTATGGACAGAAAATCACAGTATCTGTTGTGTTTCTGAGAATCCTGACTCCATGAGATTCACCCTGCAGGTACTCAGGGGCAGAGGTGTCACAGGGCTGCAGAACGATTATTCCATGTTTAGCCTTTTTAGACTCCTTTCTTGTGCTGGTTGCTCTTCCAGTGGGTCTGACTCATTCTTTCTATGACCCTGTTTATGTAGTCAGGAGAGCTTGCAGAAGTTCCAGTAACCAATTGGCTGGTAGAAAATTGCACTAAGTCTCTCTGTAAACATCGTGATTGATTACTGATTCGGGACACGGACAGAGAAAGGCCCCTGGTGCAGAGCCTGCCCACAGATACCTCTCAGGCATCACTGAAGAGATGGCCTCCTGGATCTCTTCTTGTTTTAGTGAATCTAGTAAGTAAAGTCACAGAAATCGAGTCTAGTTCTCAGCGGTACTCACCCCCTTGACCTAGCCTTTCAGGAGTGGATCCAGAGGAGGAGTGCCCAGAGGCTTTAGGGGAGCTACCAGATGACACCCGCAGCCTAACCTGATGTGCCTGTGGAGGACCTGGCAGACACCAGAGGCTCCTGAATTGGTCGAACCTCTCCTGTTCAGAAGAGAGGAGTACCCAGGCTGCAAGCGGGTAAGGGGGTCAGTACAAGCAAAGCACAAGTCATCATGCCTCTTAGAGAGGGGGGAAGGACACATGTTCAGGCCTCTCCTGGCGCCGGCAGTACCAGAGGAGCAACACCATGCTCATTGCAGCAGTGGAAGGATACCTTTCCTTTGGTTGCTGCCAGCACCCAAAAGAGCTTCACTGCAAGCTGCCTCCCCGAACCCCAAGCAAACACCCGCAGGTGAATATCATCCCAGTTAGGCAAATACAACACCAAACTCCGCAGCACCCGATTGTTCCAGAGGGAATTCAGCTTACCAGCCACGCTTAACCTGCATGCTACCATGCCTATAACACATCCACTCTCAACTGCCCTTCTCAGAACTTTGCAGCAGCCTTCTGCAAAGGAAGACGCAGAAACGTGAAAAAACTCAGATGACGCAAAACGATAGGGGTCAGTGACAAGAGAAGGACAGAGACTGGAGGCAAAGCACGCATGGGGTAACTAATCTCTCCCTCCTAACCACTGGTGAGGATCTCTCCTGTATTTAGGCTCTCTTTCAGGTGGTGACCAGGAGGTAAAGGCCCTTTGAGCCAATCAGACGAGTCCTCCAGAGGCCTCACTACAGAGTCAGAGAGACGGCACGGAGAAACACCGGGCTAGCAGAAAGACACCAAGGAATGTGGCTGAGCTAAACGTCAGGCACTAAAGGGACTTTGTTGGCTAAGATATGGACTGAAATGCTGGGATACTCTCTCTTCACCACCTCAGGACTCCTGAACATTACTGGCCAGAGGCCCCTTTGTTGGAAATTTGAGAGTGTTTGTGGCCTGGCCGGTGCCCCATAAAGGGACTGTTCCAGTTAACAGGGTTTTTGTTTGGCCTCCCATGAGGTCCGGGGTTTGCTAAGTTTGACACCTCAGGAGTTGCGTTTTTTAAGCATTGTCACGGCCCTCATCGTGCCCGTGGCTCGGCCGGCGACGTAAACAGATGGCGCTCTGTTCTGACTGAGCACACCTGGGCTTGTTTTGGACACAGGTGTCATTGGCCGCCATTTGGCTCCCAGTGTGTTTGTGAACAGAGCACGTTCATTAATGAGGCTACGCCTTACGTGTTAATGGTACTTTTGGCTGTACAGAAGTTTGCGCAACAAAGCACGCTTGGAACCCCTGGCTCTGTGTTGGCGCTCACACTCCTCGCCACCGCTACATCTATATTCATCTTGGCCTATTTATCTATCTATCTATCTATCTATCTATTCATCTATCTATCTATCTATCTATCTATATCTAAGTCTGTTCATTCATCTATCTGTGTATCTATCTATCTATATCTATCTACTGGTCTTATTTGGTCATCTACTCATTCATGCTGAGCTGATTTCTGTGGCTTATGTAAACTCCGGCACTGCTGGAGGAGCCCTCAGTGGAGTCTTCAGTGAACGCTGAAGACCAGCCTCCTCCAGCTTTCAGTGCAGAGACGGCGATGCTGCAGGTCTAGATGGTTTGAGATGAAAGAGTGCTGTCCTCTCTCTCACACTTCCAAATATGAGCGCCTGGCTGGCTGCTCGTCTCGTGTTTTTCTTCTTTCAAAAGTGCAGCTCTGTTCCTTGCTTTCTGCTTTTATTTCTGAAGTTTATGAAGCTTGAAAGAAATACTTCTGAAGACTGTTGGTTGATGTTCTGCTCAAACTACAGTGAGAGTAGTGAGTAGTGAGGGCAGAGGGTGGGAGTGAGAGCAGTGAGATAGTGAGGGTAGTGAGAGTAGGAGGGTAGTGAGAGGAAAGTAGAGAGCAGTATAGTGGAGGTAGAGGCAGTGAGAGCAGTGAGAGTAGTATGGTAGTAGAGGAGAAAGAGGTGGCAGTGAGGCAGGAGGTAGTAGTGAGAGTAGTGAGAGAAAGAGGTAGTGAGAGTAGTGAGGTAGCAGTGAGGGTAGTGAGAGTAGCTAGGCAGTGGGGATTTAAAATCCATTCAGATTTATTCATTTAAAAATCAGTCCAACGTTTTAGTAACATCAGCACAACTGGAACTGGACTTCGGTGAGGTTTAAATACTTTATGCACCTTTTGCAAAATTCAGTGATAAACAAAAGGACAGAATTTATACTGGAAGCGTAGATATTTTTATTTTTTTGCTTTGTTTGCTCTGTTCACTTCAAATTTCCAGGTAAATTATTCAGTTACGTCTGAAGTACATTTACATTTACGGCATTTAGCAGACACTCTTATCCAGAGTGACACGACAGGTCCAATTATAGGACAGTCCTGGAGCAACTCAGGCTAAGGGTGGTCTGCTTCAGGGACCCAGCATAGAGTGTGATCTGGAAACCAGGGACCTCTTGATCAATGGTGGCACTTTGCTGCAGGTAGCTTAGTGCACAAGTTACGCTTGGGAACCCGGGCTTTTGATCCAGAGGCCGTGAGGCAAGTGATCTCTACCACTAGACCGACTACCACCGCATTTACACGCGGACTATAGTGCCATGTATATCCCCAGATTGCTGGAGGATAATTAAAAATCAAATCTATTTAGAAATCTGTCCGACATCCTCTCATCAGCTGCTCTGCATCACTGGAGGGAAACACATGAAGTGAAGGTTGTTTTGTTGTTACGCTGGAACAAACTCCAGATAAAAATACCAACGCTGGGAGACTAGCTTCACTGTAAATAGGGGCAGTGGTGGTCTAGTGGTTAGGAGCGTCTCACACCGGAAAGATTGTGGCCTGATCTCTCACAAGTAGGTTGCCCTGGAGGTACTTTCTGAGCAAGGTACTGCCCCTATTACTGCCTCCTCTCGGCGCTACTAGCTGCCCACTGCTGCACGGTGTTTGTGTGCATGGGTTAAAAGCAGAGGTCCACCTCGTTGTGGTTCATGGTGTGCAGTGCAGACTCGTAAATGACAAGGGCTAAGCCACTTTAATTTTTTTCACTTTCAATTAACTGAAGAAAATCAGAGAAATACTAAAGAGCAGAAAGTCAACTAGTCTAAGTTTTTCCATCTAGATTTTCACCTCAAAATTACCTCTTTAATGAACTTGTAATCATAAATAAGATTAAATTAAAATGTAAAATATTTAGACAAAACACCTCATTCCTGGCTAACACTAAGATGTGGGAACTTTAAAAGCTTTTTAAATAATAATAATACAAGAAAGAAGAATTAAATGTGGTGCTTATAGAGCATCTTTTCATATAGTTTAATGAAGCACAAGTGTTTACATTTACATCTATGTTAAGATAATTCAAGTTGTCTCTGCAAATTACAATAAATGTAAAATAAATATGCGTAAAAAACAAAAATAATAAAACCTTATTGAAAAAAATATATAAATACAATATATGACTGTGACACATATGGAAAATACAAAGTAAATATAGATATGCAAATTTATAAAACATATAATTGTGTAAGCTTAGGTAAACGTTAGAAACAAATCACAGAAATGGAAGTGTTGATCATTTATCTTCATCAATCAACAAAATGTAGTGAATGAACAAAAGAGAATCTAAATCAGATCAATATTTGGTGGCACCCTTTGCCTTCCTTCAAAAGAGCATCAGTTCTTCTGTGTACACTACACACAGTTTCTGGAAGGGACCCCTGCCGGCCGGTCGCCCAAACATCTTGAGAACTGGAGCACAGATCTTCAGGGATGCAGCTCTCACACTCTGTCTTCATGTGATCCAGACACTGATGATGTGTGGAAAGATCAGGTCTCTGTGGGGCCAGAAGAACTGATGCTGCTCTGAAGGTAAAAGGTAGAAACACCAGATATTGATCTGATTTAGATTTTTCTTTTGCTCTCTACTTTGCATTTTGTAAATTGGCCAAAATAACAATCATTATTGATATTTGAAAAAGCTGTTTGTTTACAGCGCTTTTTCCACACTTGTCAAAACTTTTGTACAAAGGCTGTAGATATCATATAGTTAAGGCATTTATTATAGAAAGCATGTTTAAACAGAAATGTTTTTAGGCTGCTTTTTGAGTAATCAGAGAGTCCTGTGGAATATCTACTGGTAATGTGTTCTGGAATTCTTGAACACACTGCCTTAATGTCTCCATTTTTCTGTCTTCTGCTTCTTCCTCTTTCACACCCTCTTCCTGGCAGCCCATCTTCAACATCCTCTCCTGGCATAATCCTCGCCTCCTCTGGACACGCTCCAAAACAGTGCAGCCTCATTTAACTTTGTCTCCAAAAGTAGATCTATACTTTAACCTTGAGTAATCATGCTGGTGTTATTAATGCCAGTTTATATCACTGAGTTAAGGGGGCGAAAAAACATTATATGGACATACTTGAACTTTTTAACATTATTAATATTTGTGCCATTATTTTCGAAGGGTGCACTGTTTACTCATCCTGGACTCCAGTCTCTGAAACCGCTCCCCTGATCTATGCTGGAGGAACGCGAACTACAGTGTAAACATGAGCTGAAGGTTAGTTACTGCTATTCGTCCACTTTTTGGTACAAACTCAATCCAAGGACTGGAAAACTGTCAGGTGTGAAGAGTACCTGGATCTCAGAATCTGAAGAAAACAGAGACAAAGTACTGATATTTGTAATTTCGGGATTCCGCCTCAACATGTGACCCTGAGCACTTCGGCATGTATTATCAGCGCTTGGTATATAAGTAATACACAATTGGTCGCCTGGATTGAAACTAGCAATTGTATGATTGTCACAGAGTTACTGGGAGCTGTAAAAGCTTATTTATCTTTAAATATTATATTATATAAATATTGATTTATTCATTATATTATGTTATTTTATTCTTATATATTATATCATATATTATTAATCCTATTCATTGTATTATGTAATCTTGTTTATCTTTTATATATATTACATTACTTATCTATTATATTATATACTTATTATCTTTATTTATTATATTACATAATATTAATTTATTCATTATAATATATATGCTTATTTATCTTATTTATTATATTATATAACATTAAATTATTCGTTATTGTAATCGTATGTGGGTGGTAGGAGGACGCCTAATGCTGAGCAGGAGTTTAGAAACGTAGAATTTTATTAATTATATTTTTATAAAAAAACAAGAGTTCAGGGACGTAGTCTTAACTAAAACAAGGGACTGTCGCCAAACCAAGATACCAGATACTCAAAATACAAACTACCTCACAGTGTAGGCAGAGCCTAACATGAAACGCCTGTTCTGACTCATCGGGCTAATAGTCAGGCCCCAATGAAAACACAGCCACAATTCTGTGCCTTCATTAGCTCAGGTGTGTCTAGTCAGAACAGAGCGCTCCTCTATCGGCAATACAAAAACACTCCATTCAGGATAGAACTCCCTCTAAAAGAAGATGTGCTGCTCCTGCTGCAACACACGAACTCCCTGGGAGTGCCAAGAACACCAAACTTACAAAAGACAAAAGTCTTTGTTGGGACGCATTTGGTCAGGTCCAATAAACAGATGGTAAAGGACCTCTGACCAGACATGTGAGGCAGCTGGTGTGGTGGTGAGGGGAACTGCAGCCCAGTCCACCTTTGACTGATGCCTGAACCCGACTCCAGAGTCACTGGGAGGGACTCACTGATTCAGTGAACGCCGCTTTGGTGAACCTGAAAGAGAGCTAAACACAGATCTTGCAAACGGTTCAAAGAGGAAGTCTTTTCTACAGTCCGAACCCTGCTTCCAACCTTGCCATCTTCTTTGTTTTCACGTGTTCATCACAGAATCCACAGTACAGAAGCCGTCGCTCAGCCTAAATCCGAGGCAGGTCATTGCCGATGTCCTTTGGCCTCCTTCCTCTCTCGGTCGCACTTCTCGCCGTTTGGAGCTCAGTGAGGCAAATCCCGCTCCCGGTTCCACTACAAAGAAGTTCCACTGGACTCCCTCCACGACCACCTTGTTCAGTCTGCTGAACTCGGTGGCAACCAGCGGGGACACGTGCAGTTGTTCAACCTCTGAATCTCTGCCGGCTTCCATCAGACTGTTCCTCAGCTGCCCGTTCTGGCGCAATCCACCAGGTCCTGTGCATGCACTGGTGTTCAGAGGGGAGTTGGAGATTCAAGATCGCCAATCTTGCTTCCATACCTAACCTGCTTCTCCAGCCTGAGCTACTGGGGCCTCACTTGGGCTTCTCTCAAAGTTCAGGGCCCAGAGCAACGCTGTGGTCCTGCAAATCTATCTCAATCCTCTGGTCTGATTTTGCTTGTTCTTCCATGGTGGCTATTTAGCTTCTCCAGCTCCTGAATGGTTGGAGTCTCAACTTTCCTCGTTGTCTGGCACAGTTAGGTTCCTCTGTTCACTGTTCCCAGCTCTTCTTCTCTTTGACAGCCGGCCACACGCGCGCGCTTTATTCTAGAGACATCTCTCCCTTTCCTCTGAATTTACGCCTTTCTTGAAGTTCACCTTGTCTTGAGCCAGAGCTTTCTGTTTCCATGGCTTGATCTCCTGGCACTGGACACAGAGCCTGGTCCTTTCCAGCTGAGGAAGCAGATAGGTGATCCTTCTCTCATGCTTTCAACCTTCATTCAGGTGACTGGAGGCATTCACGCGAGCATCGAGGCTTCTTTCGCTCATTGGGCTGCTGGTAGAGCTCTGTCAGCAACCTGTCCAGTGAGCTGAACATTCATGTGGCTGATTGCTCATCTTGGAGGTGAGATTGGATTCTCTTTGCAGCTCTGATCCGTTTAACAGATCCTTGCCTGCTTTCCTTCTGAATGACTTTGCACAAATCTGCAGTATGTCTGAACAGCTGATACTCTGCTTTTAAGTTGATGCCCAAGCCCACCTCCTTCTAATCTCCCTCTGAAGAACACTTGCCGCCCAGCACCTGTTTGGAAAAACCAACCCTGCTGGCATTCTAATACAGCCTGAATCATGGTGGTAGCTTTGTGCATTGCAGCAACATTCTTTCGAATACAGAAAACCCCTAAAAGCTGCCTCCGGAGCCATATCACTGACCTCTTTCTCTCATTACCTGGGAATCTCTGCTCAAATCTTCATCTCTTACAGTAGACCCAAAAATGTCTTGAATGATGATGGCTGACACTCGCGGCTTGGTAGGTTCACTGCCTTCCGGTGTCTTCTAATGCAACCTGAATCATAGGCAGTTTCTAGTGTCAAGTACCATTTCTCAACAGAATAACCCTCAAAGCTGCTCTGGAGGCATATCACTGACCTCTCTCTCAATACCTGGAATCTCTCTGTCTGGGGGGTCTCACTTAGTAGGACCCAAAATGTCTTTTGAATGATGATGGCTGACACCCTTATGGCTTTTATAATTTTACTACCTCCCGGGGTGTCTTTCTGAATGCAAAGCTTTCCGAATCAGGAAGCTTTCGCTTGATGCTGCAGGATCACCTCCTTCTGACCCTCTGACCTCAAAGAGGCTTGAGGAATACTGCAGCAGGAGCACTTCATACCTCTCTCTGCTCTGGCATCAAGGTGAGTTGACACTGGCTGGGATGGCAACAGCAGCACACTTGATGCATAAATATTGTGTCCCAGCACAGTGAGCTCCCAGAAGCACATTGTACCACAGCTGCAGCCTGGTGTTTGTTTCAGAGTCTGTCTGGTCTTCATCCTCGGAATGCGGCTTGCAGAACAAATACAGCCATCTTTTTCTCCCCTTCAAAGACTTCATTTCTGCTTCTCATCATCTAGTTAGCTCGGTGTAATGTTGTTGAACAGTCCTGGCTGCCCACAGTAGTTTACAGGTGTACTTTCACCAAATGCTTCCTCACCTGTGCTCAATGGTTACTGCGCCTGGGCGTTCAATCGCATCTGCACCGAATTATTCAAATCCTCCACTAACCTGAGCCGTTCCTTCCTCGCCTGCTGTGCAGCCATTTAGTGGGGCTGGCTTATGGCTTCCACTCGACGCTTTCCTGCTGTGGCGGGCCTGGACGACCCTCCCAGCTGCAACGATGCAGGTCCGGTCTCGCCGCCTTCCAGCTCTCTGAAGCCAGAACGCCTCTGCCACCGCCTCGCTTTTGTTGCGCGCCCTTTCTTTGCCTCTCCCTCTTGTGTTTAAGTGTTGCAGGAAGCGTTATTTCACCGCTTGCCGTTATCGCGCCCGGCTGTGTTCTCACCGCCGTATTTCACGTTGAGCGCGCGAGAGCGCCACATTACCTAACGCCCATTAGCTGCGCAGGAGAATCTTTACCGTAACGCCCCATTAGCTGCGCAGGAGTAACTTTTACCGTAACGCCCATTAGCGCGCAGGGAGAACTTTTTGCGCACGTGGCTCCTCTATCGCTGCGCGGGCACGTTTCCCGCTGGCGTGATCACGTGATTGTCGCACGGCGCTTTTCGGGCGCTTTGGAATTCTCTGAATAGCAGGCGGCTCATCTATCAGCGTCTTCCGCTGAATGACGTAGGGGCTCGGCGACTGCCGCCCTTCCGCTGCTGCGTGACCTCTCTGCCCGCCAACGCAAGCCCCCGCCCATGTCGCGTGAGTGAAAAACATGGTCCAGCGTATCGGAGGTAGCGCTGTGTGTTCGCGGCGAGCGCACGAAGCCAGGAAGTTGAACCAGTCCGCACCACCTGCACCCAGGCGCGAAGTTATTTGTTGTGGATATCTGACGCCAGCCGCACAGATGCGGTTCCTGACAGTGACGCCGGCGCCCACAGCACCTGGACCCTCGCTCCACCCCGCGGAGGTCCACGGACTCAACGAACGCCATACTTTTGTATCCCAGGTTCTGTCAGCCCCAACGCCCTCTTTGATCATACAGACGAAAGAGCACCGCTTCTCTTGTTTCGTGACTTCTGACTCGCGATGCCCAGGTACTACATGGCCCATATTCTGTAATGGTGGCGGGTGCAGGGAGGACGCCAATGCTGAGCCAGGAGTTTGAAACGTAACTTTATTAACTATATTTACAAAAATGGTGAAATCTAGGATCAGTAGTTCAATTAAATAAGGGACTGTCGCTTTAAACCAAAGAGATACCAGATACTAAATACAAAATCACTGACAGTGTGTAGGCAGAGCTCAATAATGTAGCTGCGCTTTGTTCTGGACTTCATCGGGGCTTAAATAGTCAGTTTCAATGAAATACACTCAAAGTTTCATTAGCTCAGGTGTGTCTGGGTCAGAACAGAGTGCCTTCTTATCGCAGCAAACACTCTATATCCGTGATATGAGTTATATTATATAAGCTATTTTCTTTTTATATATTATATCATATAACATTACATTATTCACATTATATTATAGGCTTATTTATCATTAAATCATGTGAATAAGCAACTGTATGACAGTGTGAATATTACTAAATCATGTAGACGTTTCTTAACAGAGGAAAACTACTCTGAATGTTCTCTGCTCTAGATCCTGATTCAGCCAATCTGTCCATCATCCCAGAGCTACCTGGGTGGATTTCCAGTCTGGAGCTCTCGTTCTCTGCTGTGTGAGGTGATGGGAGTTGTCTCAGGTCCAGGTCTTCTGATCATTGATCAAAAGATGCTCAGGTGACGGAGTTTAGGCTTGACACAGAACGGCGTGAATACACTCAAGCTCATACCTCTGAGGAAGAGTGGACGGAGACAGATCACATCCAGTGTGTGGTCGTGTACAACGGAAAAAACATCTCCAGTGTTCTGACACCACGAGGTAAGAGACAGTCCAAGCTGTGGTGATATGTCTATCTTTTTGAGTCTGTGTGAAAGTGAGACAGTACTTCAGTGATATGTGTACAAACACATGTAACTCCAGTCTAAACACAAAGAGGGTTTCATTCTAACCAGCTTTAAAGTCAGTATTCACCACCGATAATCTTCAGCACAGCATCAACTCTCTTAGACCAGCTCCTTACTTTAAATAAGGATCGCTTCTCCAGGCTTCTTGAAGGACGTCCCAAAATACAACGGAACTGTATTTTGATCAATAGGTTTCCATGTTGTTTCTATGGTGTTGCTATGCAGTTACTAAGGTGTTTTAGGCAGTTGCTAGCAGGGTTCCTATTTACAGGTATTTTCTAAGTGGTTGCTATGGTCTTCCATGTGGATTTCCAGATAAAAGGGGTGCTGCTAGTTGGTTGCTATGGCACCCTTGGTGGTTGCTAGGATGATGCTAAAATATCCTACAGTTTAATGTGATGATGCAAATTGGGTGCACAACTGGATTCAAGAAATTTTGAATCCAGAATTTTACAACAAATATAAAAAAAAAAGCATTATAATGATGTATCTTACGTTATGCACATGTAATAACGGACAGTACCATTTATTTTTCCAAAATAATTTCGGTAGCTGTCTAAAGAACTTCATTTGAAAGATTTTTTAATAAAATTGTTCAAACGGATGAAGGAAATAACAGTTGATTTGAGTGTTTGAACAGTAACTCAACAGTGAAAGTAATAATTTTATCAAAGAATACGTTTTAATAATGAATTTACATTATAAAGGTGTAATTTGGAAAAGTACTTTTAAAAAAATATATTTCAGCACCTGAATAAAACATAATATTTTAAATATTTTTAACAAATTTGATGCTCTGACTGGCACAACGTTTCTGGTGATTTTGCTCCTGATAATAATTTAACACGATTTTAACTGATTTAAATGAAATGTTTTTCTTGCTGCTGTATTCACACCCAGCAAGTTCACTTTCCGCTCAGTTTTGCTTCGTGTGGGTGATCAGTTTCACAGAATTTGGACTCGGCTTTTAATTGAAATCCATATATTTTAATAAACTGAGTGTGTTCGCTCTTTTCCAAACAACTGATGCCATTTTTTTTTGTTACTTCTTGGAGGAAAAAGAGGCCTCTGGACTTTGCTGCCTGGCTTCGGGGCTGCGATGCTCATCGTCGGTGTCATGGTCTTTACTGCTGCTGCCTGTTTATGCAGAGGTGAACATTAACGCCTACAACGACTGAAAGAAAACATTTAAACCCCTGCAAATGTAAGAAGAGGAAGAACTGAGGGAAAACATCTATCACGAGAACTGGGAGCTTACCTTCAGCACAATGAAAAAGGGGAAGAAATGTGTTCATTAATGCATAAAATGTTCAAATTAACCAGTTCATTTTCTTTTTTTTTAATTTAGAGAGGCGGAGGGATGCTGCAGCTGGAGGGTCTGTCACTCATTTATTCAAATGTATTAAAATAATGTGATATAATAACTGAAACATGGGGCTGTGTTTAATACTACATACACTCTATTTCAGGAAAACTCCGGACAAACATGGTAAAAACAGACTTTTTCACATTTCATACCCTGAGATGCTACTTTTTATCATGTTACGATTCATTTTAATCCAATACAGGGACACGATACGCTCTTGTGCCCACCGCAGGAAGACCAGCCTGGACGGTGAGTGGACCGAATGAAGATACAGAGACGCCGGTGCTCCAGAAAGAGTCATTTAATAATATTATGTCATATTTTGTGTTTTTCTTGCAGGAAGTGGAGTATTCCTGTTTAATGGCTGAAGGTTCCAACTAGTGTCCAAACGTGGTTCTTCAGACAGAGTTTCAGCTCAAATAGTGGGACGTTTTCTAAACAGATTTAAAGTTTTCCATTGGTTGGGAAAGAAACAGGAAGAGACACATGATGCTTAATGTTTCTTTTTCTTGTGTCTGCTAATGTCTATCTGCCATACTGTCACTGATAAAAGGGCGGACTAGTGTTCAGGGACGAGGCCCCAAAGTCAGAAGGTCGTGAAATTGAATCCCAGACCAGTAGGTTGCCCTGAGGTTCCCTTGAGCAAGGCACCGTCCCCATCACTGCTCCCCGTGTGCTGGATATGTCTGCCCCCTGCTGGATGATGTATGTGGCTTAAATGCAGAGTATCGTGGTTCAGTGTGTTCGCAATGGCAGATAGTCACTTTCACTTTGCTTTCACTTCCTGTCTGAGCTTGGAAAATAAAACACAATTAAAATGCAATTATCATGAAAAACAATGTTATTCTAATTAATAAGAGTATTTTTCTTTACCTAGTTTTAGAACACGTTGCACGATGTAAAGGAAAGTGGACCAACTAACATTTTTTCCCTTCTTCTATAAAATTGTCATGTTTGATAAAAATAATAACGCATTTTTTAATTTCAATATTTTATTTCAATTTTATTTCAGCAATTTCATGTGTTACCAAAAGATTCTTGTACTCTGTGAATCAGCTTCTGCTGTTTGCTAGTTGAGGAACTCCTTACACGTAATAAACCGTTAAACTATTCCAGTCTTCTCTTCTCGGAATATTAAAATGAAACAAAATGAAAACAGACGAAAGAAAACATGTATTACACTAATGTCTCTCTAATTGCTGTCGATTCCTTTATTTGATATTAGAAAAGGCCAGGGGACTAGTCAAATTAAATTTCCACATTAAAATGAAATAAAATTAATTAATTCCTTCCAGCCCCCAAAAACCACACCGATTTTAATCGTTACGTGTTTTAAAATAAGAAAAATGTACTTTATATATAACAAATAATGTATAAGAAAAATAGCAATACATAATAAAGGAGAATGTAAAGAAATAAACTGTTTTTTTAAGTGTATTGACCTTGAAGATCAGACGAAGATGCTGGTGGAGGTGGAGGTGGGGGAGGTTGGTGCTCTGGGCTGCTCAGTGGCGGGTGGCGTAAGTTCGCTCGCCTGCTCTTAACTCAGATTTCGACTCGCATCTTAAAGCAAAAAAATCGACAGAGCAGCGGCTCATATCTCCTCAAACTCGTAAGTTGATTTACTCGTAAGTCAAGGTTTCACTGCATTTGAATATTTAAATTTTATGTAAATTTATTCAGACTTCCCTTCTGGAACCCTTCTGGTCTTATCCAGGTATTGTTCATTCAGGGCCAGAAGGTCATGGGTTCGAATCCCAGATCTGTAGGTCGCCGTCTCCAATACTGCTCCCCAAGCGCTGGATAAGTCTGCCCCCTGCTGGACGGTGTGTGTGTGTGTGTGTGTGTGTGTGTGTGTGGCTGAGGTTCACTGTTTGTTCACGATGACAGATTGCATGTTATCAAAGAAAAGGTTCTTCATGGTGGGGTGGCTGAAGAGCTGAACTTTTCGAGCTGAAGCTGTAAACTGCAACTCTGAGAAATCCTTCACATTAATATTTCTGAAGTTTCCTGGATGAGGATGAAGCTGCTGCTGCTGCAGCAGAGATGAAGATCAGCAGGGAGGCGATGAGCGCTGAAGCTCTGTATGGACTAACCACAGTGTAGCAGCTCTCCTGGACATCTGAGAAAAAGAGTCAGAAACACAGACGTTACATCGACCACATCGATATCGTATTAGCAGCTGAACGTGTCATTATTTCACTTCCCTTAACAGCTCCTGACAGAGCGGACTGCTCACATATTCACATTATACTGACAGTGTCATCTTCCTTTATTCATGTTATTTTACACAAAATCTTTAATCTAAGGCATTATTTTGATATTATTTATATGATACAATTTTTGACATCATTTTTATAATGCAGCTTAGAGGAGAAAGAACACCTTGCACATACGAGAAAATCAAATCATTTTAAAAATGACCGTGAACTTCACCAAAATTTTAGAGCATTTGTATCACTTTTCTTTTTCAAATACGGGCTTAAAAAGTCGGGTTCAGATATAACCATAATTTTAATAATATTTAATAACTCCACAGAAATTAAAATTAATAAAGAGCTCTCCGAACCTAAAACTGTGTCATTTGGTGTCCCTCAAGGCTCTGCTTTAGGCCCCTCTTATTTCATTTCAAAGAGATTTGCAGAGAAGAACGAGATTGAGGTGTTAAAGTCTTTAAATGAAATTAATAAAAGTGAGGTTTTGCAGATTCAGTCCCCTCTTCATGAAGGTTTACCAGTCATGGATGTAACTGTGCCGCAGACTTCAATTTGTGAGTGTGTACTTGTGGTGTTTGCTTTGCTTTTGGGAAATAATCCAAATGTAATTAAAGGTTACATACAGTTGCATCGACTGCATTGCAGGTTTTTATTGGAATGGAGGAGAGACTGATGACCTCATGGTTACCGTTTGGCTCCAGTGTTTTGTTGAAAGTGTGTCCTTCATGCTTCACCACACAAGTGCACTCCTCCCCTCTTGAACACTCTCCTGGCCACACCAGCGTCTGGCTCACAGTGTAAACGTCACCTCTGGCCCGCAAACACTCGAGCTTTGGACGTTCTTGTCGAGCACCAATCATCCAGTCCACCTCCACCTGCGATGGGACCACCCCTCTCACCAAGCACTGCACTGGAACGGCAGAGCCCAAACTGGAGCTGCTGGGGTACCACACAACTTCAACCGAGGGCGCCGTGGAGCTGCGTTCTGCATTAATATAGAGGAGCAATGATATTTTCCATTTACCAACCACACTGATGGTCCCACACCATCAGAAATACTTTTAACGTTCATTCGTTTATTTGTTTGTTTGTTTGTGGTGTTTAGTTATTTATGCTTCCAAAGTTGAAAAAATGACAGAGCAGTCCGGATCAGAGCATCTGTCCAATGCTGTAAACATTAAAGCACAAAGTATTATTTAACTCATCATAAAAGCATTATTATTACATTTAATTTTCATTATTATTTAAAGAATTTTGATATTCTGCATAAAAATATGTTTCATATACAAACAATTATTATTATTATTATTATTGTTGTTGTTGTTGTTGTTGTTGTTGTAATCTCCATTAAAGCTGCATATTTTTTAATATTATTAAAAATGCTGAATTATTTCCTCTTATGTGCAGTGTATTCCAACTTTAATTATTATTATTATTATATTATTTATTTAGAACATATCAAAATTAAACAAATAAATATTACTATTATTATTATTATTTCTATTTTTTATTTTTATTATTATTATTAGTAGTAGTAGTAGTAGTAGTAGTGGTAGTATTAGTT
>CM029368.1:1967818-1998385 GCA_017165825.1 Hepsetus odoe
GAACACCCAATGTGTATCCAAATGACATCATCATTGTAAATGACCTCAAATAACCTTCCTAAATCAGATGGTTTCCCTTCACTGTAGTCTACTGAGATTTTATGTGATTTCACTCTTGGGACTGTTTGTATATTAAAGCATACATTTCATACATCAATGAGGATAAAAAGTAAGGAAGTTGTCCCTGTCTCACCCCTGTTCTGCGAGTTCTCTCCCTGCTCTCCCTGTGGACATGCCCCCGGTGCATATATTGTATATATACATTTTTTTATTTGACACATCATTTACTGTTGGAGTGATTTAAACCTTAACATATTTTTTTCAACACATTAAATATGCAATATAAGTGTGTGTGAAGGACAAAAGAGATCAGTGAGAGTAGCCAGGAAGGGACTTAGACAAAGCAACTTTAAGCTTTACAGGATCTTGAAGATGGAGAAGAGGGAGCCTGCAGCCCAATATGTTTATTAAAACCTCTGATCTTGTGGTTTCGGAGCTTCCTCTTCTGCTCTCAGCAGATTGTGAGAGGAATCCTCACTGCAATGATTATTAAACTCTTTTTTAGACTAACAGAGCCTCTGACTTGTTCCTTGGGTAAAATGTCCCATGTGTGGGTGCTCTTGTGTCTTGTCTTGTGTTCAAAACTGTCAGTACTGAACTGCTTGTTTTAATTCTGATATATCGACCACCTTTTACACCTCTGTCCCCATTCTTTTCAGACCTCTGTGTGAATTTCTCACACTTACCTGTGCCCTGTCTGAAAACATCATCCTGAAACATCATCCGGTGACTTTAACCTTCATATAGACACCATCTCCAGCTACTTCAGAATTTTTGGCCCTTCTCGAATGTTTCCATCTCACTCAGAATGTGAACTTACCCACACATCTACGTGGGCACATACTGGACCTGATTTGTTCATCTGGACTTAATGCTTTTGTAAACTGTTCTTCTGTTGATATTTCTGACCATAATTGTATTGAAATTGCTTTCAAACTAACCATAGATAATCTATGTAAAACAAAAACTATGATTTCATATATGAATCTGAAATCTGTTGACCTTTAAGGGTTCACCTCTGACTTGCTTACATCTCCTCTTTCAAATTTCTTAAACCTCTCTGTCTGTCGTGGCCGTAAACGCAAGATTTTAAGAACTCTGGAGAGGAAAATAGTCAGAGATGTCAGCAAGGAGCCCTGGACATCTGCCAAGGTGATTGTTGTTGACCCGGCCTCTTCTGACCCGGCCTCTTCTGACCAGGCCTCTTCTCTCTTCTGGAGTTGATGTTTCAAGGAACACAGTTGTGAGGGCTCTTCATCGTGTTGGGCTTCAGGGCCATCGTCCCAGAAGAACCCCTTTACTCAAAGAGCGGCACATCACAGAGGTTTGCCCGTGAACATTTGAAAGGTAAAGATGAGTTCTGGAAGTCTGTGCTTTGGTCTGATGAGACTAAACTGGAACTGTTCGGGCACATGGACGTTTGGCAAAGAAAAGGAGAGGCCTTCAACCCTAGGAACACAGTTCCCACAGTTAAACATGGTGGTGGGAGCATCATGCTGTGGGGCTGTTCTGTAGCCTCAGGCACAGGGAGCCTTGTTCGGGTGCATGGCATCATGAAAAAAAAAATGATGTTGACATTTTGAGGGCAAATATGCAGAAACGTGCTCACAGTCTAGACTCGTAGTCTTGGCAAAATTTGTTCAAACCTTCTTAAGGATATTATGTTCAAAACTGTATTGCAGTTTTGGAGTAAGGCAGAGAAACAAGCAGGTCTAAATGTCCTAGATATGGTATAAGTGAGGGCAGTGGTGGCCTAGTGGTTAGCGCGTCGGCCACTTGATCAGAGGATCAGGGTTCGAACCCCATCCCAATGGGTTGCCCTGAGGTACCCTTGAGCAAGGTGCCGTCCCCGTCTCGCTCCTCCCTGGCGACCTGTCCTGTGCGTCCCCCGTCCTCGCCCTGTGTGCGCTGGGTTGGATGCCGGCACTCCCATGCGACCCCGTTTGGGACAAGCGGCAGATAATGGATGGATGGATGGATGGTATAAGTGTATGTGAAGGCTGAAACAGATCAGTGAGAGAAGCCAGGCAGGGACTTATACAAAGCAACTTTAAGGTGGAGAAGAGAGAGCCTGCAGCCCAAAGTGTGTGTAAAAACCTCTGATCTTGTGTAAGACTTGTGCAAGACTTCCTCTTGCACTCTCAGCAGAGTGTGACAGGAATCCTCACTGCAGTGATTATTAAAACTCTTTATTAGACTGCGATGGGCTGGCGACCTGTCCAGGGTGTGTCCCCCGTCCGTCGCCCTGTGTGAGCTGGAATGGACTCCAGCACTCCCCTGCGACCCCGCTTGGGACAAGCGGCAGAAAATGACTGACTGACATGACTATTAGACTAACAGTGCCTCTCACTTGTTCTTCTGTAAAATTTGTCAACAGCTCCCTGTACATATACAAATAAATAATAATAATTTTTATTTATATAGCGCCTTTCTCAAACCCAAGGTCACTTTACAGAGCAGAAGTTATAAATACATATAAAAACAATATAAATTAAAACAGTTAACACAAAACACAAAGACAGAGAAAAACCAATAGCTGAATTAGGAAACCAAGACCGGGGAGAAGTGGAGCAGCACAGACTGAATAGATCTGTTTTCAATTGAGTTCTGAAGAGAGACAGAGAGGATGTTCCGAGAGGATGTTAGGCGCTGGATATGGAGGAATTCCAGAGTTTAGGGGCAGCAACACTAAATGATCTACCACCCATGGTAGCTAATCTGAATTTAGGAACTGTGGGTAACCCAGTACCGAAGGAGTGCAGGAGTGGAGTGGCTGAAGTGGAGGTGGTAAAGTAGATTTGGGTATCGTCGGCATAGCAATGAAAACTGAGGCCATGGTTTTTAATAATATGACCAAAGAGGAAGAATATAAATTATGAACAGTAAAGGTCCAAGAACAGATCCCTGTGGGACACCCTGTTTAACTGGAGCAGGAGGTGATCTGTTGTTATTGAGGTGGATGAATTGCTGTCTATCAGTGAGATAAGATGTGAACCGAGAAAGAACGGTACCAGAGAGCCCAACGGCTGAAAGGCGGGAATGCAGGATATTATGACTGAGAGTGTCAAAGGCAGCGCTTAGGTCTAAGAGAAGGAGGACACTGAGGGAACCAGAGTCAGCACTGAGTAAAAGGTCGTTGGTGACACATAGAAGGACAGTCTCGGTGCTGTGGAATGGACGGAAACCTGAAACGGCTGAAACGGCTCATATTAATTGTTGTCAGATGTTCCTGCAGCTGAGCAGCTACAACCCTTTCAAGGAGCTTTGAAATAAAAAGAAGATTAGAAACAGACTTAATCTTAAGAAGAAAATTAAGAAGAGAAGTAGATGCTGGATCCAGGATTGAGGTGGAAGAACTGATTTTCCTAATTAATTCAGCAACAGAGTTGGAGTTTGTAAGACAGAACTTGATGAAGAGTTGTACTGGAGTTTCTAGTTACAAGATGGTGGAGGGGTGCCAGTGAACAGATTATATATCAGATCAATTTTGTTTTGAAAAAAGTGAAGAAAGGACTCACATGAGTGAGAACCTGAGAGAGAAGGTGCTGGGGCTGAAGAAGTTTACTCACACTAGTGAACAGGGCCTCGGGATTCCAGCTGCTGCTGCTGAAGATGGAGGAGAGGTACCGAGAGCGAGCAGTATTACGGGCAGATCGATACTTTAGCATGTGATCAATATATAACTGAGAGTGCACCGTGAGGCCTACAGCCGTTCAAGTCGCCTCCCAACAGCTTTCGTGGACCTCAGTTCAGGGGTGAACCATGGAGAGGAGTGAGAGGAAGGTACAGCCCTGATTTTGACTGGAGCAAACTGATCTTAAACAGCAGAAATGGAGCGGTTGTGTAAAGACAGAATGTCATCAGGACAGGAGGGGTTTAAGAAATTTGAAAGAGGAGATGTAAGCAAGTCAGAGGTGAACCCTTGAAGATCAACAGATTTCAGATTTCTATATGAAAGCACAGCTTTTTTACATAGATTATCTAAGGTTAGTTTGAAAGCAATTTCAATACAATTGCAGTCAGAAATACCAACAGAAGAACAGTTTACAGAAACATTTTTAAGTCCAGATGAACAAATCAGGCAGAGTGTACAGTACTGTGCAAAGGTTTTAGGCAGGTGTGTGAAAAAATGCTGTAAGCAAAGAACGCTTTCAGAAATGGAAGTGTTCATCATTTATTTTCATCAGTCAACAAAATGCAGTGAATTAACAAAAGAGAATCTAAATCAAATCAATATTTGGTGTGACCACCCTTTGCCTTCAAAACAGCATCAGTTCTTCTAGGTACACTCGCACACGGTTTTTGAAGGAACTTGGCTGGTAGGTCGTTCCAAACATCTTGGAGAACTAACCCCAGATCTTCTGTGGATGTAGCTTCCTCACATCCTTCTGTCTCTTCATGTGATCCAGACACACTGGATGATGTGGAGATCAGGGCTCTGTGGGGCCAGAAGAACTGATGCTGCTCTGAAGGTAAAAGGTAGAAACACCAGATATTGATCTGATTTAGATTCTTCTTTTGTTCGCTCACTTCACATTTTGTAAAATAATAAAAATAAACAACCATTATTTATATTTACCTGCCTAATACTTTTGCACTGTACTGTACTTTATTAAACAACTATTTCAGTCTCAGAAGTCTGGGCTTTGTGACCTTTTCCCTGCTTTTCTCTTCTTCCACACCCCACAAGTTTATATTTCTCCTGATGCTCTCCATTTCCTGGCTGTATTTTTTAGACCCACTGCCCCTCAGAATGTATTTGGAAATTGAATATATAACTTAATTAATCAATTAAGCTAATAAAGCTTCAGAATAAGAGCATCATTCCCAAACTTAGTGCTAGTGTGATGATGTGAGGATGCTTTGCTGCTTCAGGGCCGTGGCGAATTTGTGGTAAGTGAGAAAAGAGTCAGGAGGATGTTGATCGTCCTGTGATGTGAAGATCACTTCAGCTGTGCAGCAAGTCGGCGATCAGAAGCAAAAGAGCATCACATTAATCAAAATATCATCCTTTAAAATGTTGTTTCTAAATTGAACAGTTCAAAGAGAAGAAAGCTTCAAAGTCTCCACAGCGATGCCGGATACTGATCTTACGATACTGGGAACTTCTAATTGGAGTTGTTTCTAAGCATTAAATTACGTTTATTTAAGGTTTTCAGAAGATCACAAGACCCTCTGAAAAGTGTGCATTGTGTTATTTTAGGATGATGTGTATTAAACTCCCTTTCTCAGGATTATGTAATGAGAAAATTGCTAATGCTTTTTCACATCGCCATGCACAGCTGCTTGTTGTGGATCGAGGGTTACGGGGACAGTACCTTGCTGAAGGGCACCTCAGGGTAACCTGCTGGTCTGGGATACTGACCCATGACCTTCTGGTTCCATTATTCCATTATTTCACCAGGGGTGGAAGAGCTTTTAGTGTTGTGGCTACCAAACTCTGGAATGTGCTGCCAGCTGCCATCTGGAGGGTTTAGGGGCAGCGGTGGTCTAGTGTTTAGGGCCTAGACCCCAGGATTGCAAGGTCATGGATTTGAATCTCAGACCAGTGGGTTACTCTGAGGCTCCCTTGAGAAAGGTACCATCGCAAAGGTAAGGGGTGGCGGTGGTCTAGTGGTGGGTACTTGCCTACGGACCTCTGGATCAAGAGGTCCCCAGTTCTAATCCCACCTCTAGCACTACCACCACTGGGTCCCTGATTAAGACCCTTAACCCTGAGTTGCTCCAGGGGGACTGGATCAGGTCTGTAATCAGGACATGGAAGTTACTCTGGATAAGAGCATCTGCTAAATGATGTAAATGTAAATGTAAAGGGGATGGTACCTTTACATTTACATTTACATTTACATTTACATCATTTAGCAGATGCTCTTATCCAGAGTAACTTCCATGTCCTGATTACAGACCTGATCCAGTTATTGAAGTTCCCCAGTTGCTGGATATGGCTGCCCCCTGCTGGACGGTGCTTGTGGGTTAAATACAGAGGATGCATTTGGTTGAGGTTGAAAGTGAAGTAAAAACTGAAAGTGACTATTCCTGTCATTGTGAGTACACAGAACAGCACAGAGTGAGCCCCAACAAAATCACTCCTCTTTTGACCCACACACAAACGTGCAGCAGGGGGCAGCTATTGAAAGCACCTGGGGGGCAGTGACAGGACGGTACCTTGCTCAAGGGTACCTCAGGGCAGCCTACTGGTCTGGGATTCTAACCCACAATCTTCTGATCCTGGGGCCAGCTCCCTCAGAATCTCCTGAGCACATCTCTGTTTGGATCAATCCTTCTTCACCTGTTTCAATGACAACCAGCCCTGGGGTGGTGCTGCTCTATTGGTTAGATACTTGCCTATGGTGCAGGAGGTCACAGCACCTTCAGGATCCTACCTACAGGACTACTACCCCCAGGTTCCTGAGCAAGATCCCAGACTCCTGGGACACTGAAAATGTCAGTTCTTCTGAATGAAAAGCTGTGAATGTAAGTGTAAACTCTAAAATCATAGAATTATAATTCTAATAAACTATAACGTATGTTCATTTTTGTTTGTGAAAATCTTTAAAAGAAGGTGTTATTTCGACAGCTTCTTTTAAAAGATAAGAAATGTCCTGTAGCTCCTAAAATAAACCTTTGGGATGTAAAACATGCAAAGCCCCAATATTAAAACAACCGACGTCTTGTGACAATAGTACTTGTAGGATAGGTTGGGATATGATGGAGAGCAAGAGACATGCCCATTCTTGTGATTGGATGGCAGGAAACAGACCAGTCCATTCTTGTGATTGGACAGCAGGGAGCAGACAAGTCCATTGTTGTGATTGGTCAGCAGGAAGCAGGAAGTGTGAGGTTTAGAGCAAGAAGAGAAGAGCAACTGTAGCACACATTGCTGAACAAGTTAATACTAGTTATGATAGAAAAGCGATACGACACTTTAGATTTTAGGTTGTGCAGCTAAAGACTGGTCAGAGCATCCATGCTGTCCCATGTGCTCTGCTGATATAGACTACAGTTACATCAGGACTGGGCCATGGACCAGTGGAGGAAGCTGGCACAAGCACACACCCCTGAAAGAAGCCAATCTAGTGGAAGGAGTGTGATGCTCCACTCCTAAAGAAATTGTTGATTGAGATATATTTAAGATGGGTAGATGACGTGAAGACACCACAGCACATCACACAGGGAGCCATGATGAGATGCCTCCCTGCTTTTCACAAATACATACCCAAACATAGCAGCCCTGCCCAGCAGGGGGACAGGGTAAGGGTACCTTGCTCATAGGTTCCTTAGGGTACTGATCTGGGACTCAGATCTACAACCTTCTGATCATGTGGCCTAGTCCCTCACTCCATGGCCCTTATTTTTTTAACTATGAATCAAATGCTTTCTTTAAAGAAAGAGACTTCACTCATGGCTGCCTTTTTAAATGCTTTATTTCACACCAAAGCACGACTTCGATCAATAAGTTTTTCTAAACTATCAAACCCATTGACGGTCGTATGATTTACGATAACATTTTTGCTGCATGCAATAAGCCACATGAGCTAAGCGATAAGAATCATAACTGCTGCACCTGATCTTGTGACTACTAAAAGCTCTTAACATAAAAGTTGTTGGAGATGTTCTGGACCATCTGGAGCTTCCAGATATCTTTAGCCAGTATGCCATTTCTGGAGTGGAATATTTGGGCAAGAGAGCTTTCCATCGGTGAAGGAGAGTATTTTGTACACTGTGGACCTTGTAGATCAGGAGCACATTGTACAGTGTAGGAAAAAAAGAAAGTGCCATAACAGAAAAAACATGCTTTGTTTACAGTTCCAGCGTGGATTGTTATTGTTATTAATAACCTCCGTGCATTTGACTTGCCGATCATATTCTACTTGTACAGAGCCGTCTGTTTGGGTCCACACATCTCCGTATAAACCCGCAGCACGGAGGTTGAAAACCTTTAACATGGCAAGACGTCTTTCAGCGGGACAGCAGTTGGACAGAGTGGTTTGTCATTGTTTACAGATGCAGGTGAAACGATCCCTTGCATTACCTTGATGTCCTATTTTACACGCTTCAGAACAAACTTTTTTCAAAGTGTTGTCACGGATATAGATCTCTACTGCCTTCTTCAGTCCATTCCTGGCATGGTGTTTATTACTCAGCACCAAGTGCAGGGGCCTAAGATAGTATAAAGTGTCTTTATATGTGCCTGACGCCTCCACGTCCAAACAGTCTTTAACTGCTGTGCTTGTAAGTCCGTCCAGCGCCGTCTTGCAGGTTCTGATGGCCGTCACTGCTTTCATCTTCCCACCTAACTCCACTTGTGTGGTATAGTGTGTACCAAACCTGTCAATGATGCCTTGATACGAGTGGGGATCATAACTTCTGGGCAGGGACTTTACAGCCTGGAGAAACTCGTCATGCAGTGGGGGTGAAGTTGCTATATTGTACCTGTGAAGAAAGTCCACAGTGATCATTAGTTTACTTTCTGCCCTTTTATCAGCCTCACCAGTTGCTCCCACACCATCAGTCAGATTATACGTTAATAACTATCGCATACTTACAGCTATCATACAACTTTCATACAGAATATAATACATCGAAAAGGAGATTGACACTGGTTTCCATAATTCAAAGGTACTCTTGGTCTGTGTCCTGGGGGCAGTGATGGGGACAGTACCTTCCTCAAGGAAACCTCAAAGGTACCCTTCTCATTTTTTTTTATTATTAATATGAACAAATGGGGCAGCGGTCGTCTAGTGTTTAGGGCGTCGGCCACAGGATCAGAAGATTGTGGGTTCAAACCCCTTACCAGTACACTTGAGCAAGGTACTGTCCCTGTCACTGCTGCAGCTTTTAATAGCTGCCCCCTTGCTGCACGGTTTTTGAGTGCATGCGTTAAATGAAGAGGTCCAATTTCATTGTGGTTCACTGTGTGCTGTGCTGTGACCTCGCAATGACAAGGGTTGTCACTTTCACTTTCAAATAAGAACGTATTGATAAGCACAAATTGACAAAGCAAAAGTAATTAATGAAGTGAAAGTGACACATTTACATTTACATTTACGGCATTTAGCAGACGCTCTTATCCAGACCGACTTCCATGTCCGAATTACAGGGACAGTCCCCCTGGAGACACTCAGGGTTAAGGGTCTTGCTCAGGGACCCAGTGGTGGTCTGGGGACCTCTTGATCCAGAGGTCCGTAGGCAAGTACCCTACCACTAGACCACCGCCACCTTAAAGAAATAATGTAGGATTGATACTATGACAAGCTTGTTAGAGGTGAGATAAAGGTCCCACCAAGATTTGAACCTGGATCCCTGGATTCAGAGTCCAGAGGGCTAACCATTACACCATGGAACCTCATACAAACTTGTGAACCACAGCAAAATGCAGCCTCTGCATATAACCCATATGCTCACCTATTGAAAGCACCCGGGGAGCAGTGATGGGACAGTACCTTCCTCAAGGGAACCTAAGGCCAACCTACTGGTCTGCAATTTAAACCCACGACCTCCCGATCCTGGAGCCTCGTCCCTAACCACTAGGCCACTGCTGTCCTGATGGCGCTAATCTACATTTGTGGATGCCACCAAAAAAGAACATTTGAATATTGTCCACAAATCTGTTTTTGCAGAGTCATTGGTAAGAAGGAATTGGTTTTGGTTCAGTTTTGACCCGTTTCATCAATTTTGGTATTTTAGTATGCAAGCACTTTCACCTTTTTGGAGTAACACGTCTTGAGTTGGTGTATGTTTGTGGTTTTGGTCTTGTAGAAGTGATTTCTGTTTTCTTTCATTTCTTAGCTGGTGAAATTCTCCAGTAGTGCTGTTTCTAATTGCTGCTTATTTTTAAGAAGACTTTGTGTCGGACAGTGCTTTAAAAAAAAAAAAAACTGACAAAATTGTTGATTAACTGACTTTTTTGCACTGAAAATTAAAGAGCAACTAAACGCTTCTCGGAAAAAATTCCAACTGTATTAAATCAATTAAAATGATATGAATTCATTCATGAATTTTATTTTACTTTAAAGGGATATTGCCTGAATACTTGATTTTCCTTCACCTGTCTCCCAAATAAGGCACTTGAAACAGACCTAACTGGTGCTATCAAGTTTACACCTCACCTGTAAAAGCTGCATTTGACGACATGTTTAGTGAAACTAAATTTGCCACCTGCAGATGTTGAATCATTACATTTCACATCCAGTCCAACTTTGCAGTTGTTTAAGACAGATGAAGTAGAATTCTTCACAAGAGCTTCACTTGACTCATACGTCTGGCTGGAAACCTTCCTTGAGCACTTTGGGAGTGCTCTCCAGTACAACACAGCAGCAGGAACCTTCTGTTTGGCGTTCTTCATGTTTGGGTTCTTGTACAAATGACATTTGCCAATGCCTATGTCCCACTTCTCCATGTCGATGACATAAGACCCTTTTCGCTCCATCTTCACGATGTCAAAGCCCTCTCCACCAAGGTTGTGCCCAGGAACAAATTTTACATCTTCTGGCCCACCCCGGTGAAGCTCTTCTTCTGCGTTCTCCATGGTGAGTAGAAAACACAACACCCAACATTGGGGAAGCCAGATATGCATCCACCCCATGATCTGATATTAGAGAGAAATCACAATTAGTTCTAAAATAATCAGAGCATGAACTTTTTACAATATTTCTTCAAGACTTATAATACAGCCTCTACAATATACTATTCAATAACATCATTTCAGTAATGAACCTTTACTCTCGCACCGTGACTTACTTTTGTCTTGTTTCCTGTTCATCCAGAGTTCATCTGAGTGAAGTCAAGTTAAGGCTCTCACGTTTTATACTTGAGTGAGTAACAGATAGCAGATGTAGATTGTACAACAGTAGCCAAAAAAGCAAAGCAGCAAACCCAGCACCTGGCAACAAGTTGAGCTGAGAGACAGTAACCCATTTTAGAAGATGCTGTAGAGATTGTAGCCAAAAAAACACAATCACAGCCCTTGTATGGAAATCCAGCAGTACCACCCACTGTCTGAGAGACAGTAGCCCTGGCAGGGATGGTATTATTTCACTAGTCACGTACTCGCACAAGAGACAGCCGCGGCCTACGGCTGGTGCCTGACTTCTTCAAAATGTGGTACAGAGTCCATTTATGTTGAGTTCAAACTTTTATCTTGACCATCCATTATCTGCCGCTTGTCCCAAACGGGGTCGCGGGGGAGTGCTGGTGTCCAACACAGCGCACACAGGGCGAGGACGGGGGACACACCCTGGACAGGTCGCCAGCCCATCGCAGGGAGGAGCAGGACGGGGACGGCACCTTGCTCAAGGGTACCTCAGGGCAACCCATTGGGAAGGGGTTCGAACCCCTGATCCTCCAATCACGTGGCTGACACCCTAACCACTAGGCCACCGCTGCCCCAATTTTTATCTTGACCTTTCTGTGAAAGCTGCTGTCTGAAAATGAACACAGTATTGATTCTGAGTCTTATTTTTCTTGTTTAACTACGTGTTAAAACATGAGAGTGAATTTGTTTTGTGAGTGAATTCATGACTGAGATTCAGTCACTTTTACAAGCTGAGATGATGAAGATCATCACAGACATCAACACAAAGTTCTCCTAAAACTGGTTTTCTGCTTTCACACAAAATTAAATGAAAGAAGGTTTGAACCGTATCATAGACTTTCGCATCAGAATCTCCTTCCACCAAGAAGTAGTTCCCTTCACTGCTGCTAAAAGGGCCGTGACAGAGCTTTTTCAATGCTTCCACGTTAAGCTGAGTGCACCTGCTGATCATAGTGTGGTGCATTACAGCTTTATTCGCTGACGCCGTTTTTTCGAAGGACGTTTAAACTCAGCACTGTATAAAGAAGGCCTTCGTTTTCAGAAAGGCAGATTAACGTTCAAACCATTAAGAGCAGTTATATTTTATAATAGAACTTTATAATGTAGAGGGGCTGTATGGCTGATTTATTGATACTAGATACACTTCTGAAGCTCATTCTGCTCAGATATTGGATTATTTATGTGGTCATGGCCACTGTCCGACACCATTTGGCCCAAAATGCCCAAAGAGTCCAGACAGGAGGTTTTTCTCTCCATTTGACTTCCTGTTAAAGTTGCAGATTCTTTTAGGACTCATATATCAAACTCCAGCTGAGTGTTTCCATCTTTTATTACATTTTTTTTTTAAGGCTGAATGGATAAATCCTGTATGTAAAGTGTGTGAGAATGTTTTAGCATCGTCAGTATCGTTTTTTTTAAATTTGATCTTTTACCAAATAGAAGAAATGATCTGAACAGGAAACAGGACAATTATTTACAGAACTAATGTCAAAATGATTAAAGAGATTAGGGAGAGGAGGAGGGATGTGTCTGGTTTTCTCATGTGAAGCTGTAAGAAAAATCCACCCTCTCTCTTTGGAAGAAGCATAGCCTCTATCAGCGAAAAAAAACTGTAACCTGATCTGCAATGGAAAAGGAGCAGAGGGCTTTCTTGGAGGAAGGAAAAGGACACACTACTGATTCAAAACTTTATCATTTACACAAGAAGGATTTATTTCATTCTCGTGAACTTGTAGAACAACCTGCTAAAAGCTTCTTTTCTGCTCTTTTTATATTTGCGGCATTTAGCAGATGCTCTTATCCAGAGCGACCTCCATGTCCTGATTACAGGGACAGTCCCCCTGGAAACACTCAGGGTTAAGGGTCTTGCTCAGGGACCCAGTGGTGGTAGTGCTGGAGGTGGGATTTGAACCTGGGACCTCTTGAACCATTGGTCCATAGACAAGTACCACCACTAGACCACCGCCACTCTTTTTCCTAATTATGGAATGACAGCAGCTTTAGATGAAATTAGAGAAGTAGTGAGAGTGATGGAAGATGTTAATAATGATACTACACATGCTTTAGATCAAATTAATCATGAACTAATCAACATGAGACACATGACTCTCCAGAACAGGCTGGCTCTGGACCTCTTGCTGAAAAAGGTGAAACTTGTGCTGGTATTGCGGACGAGTGTTGCTCATTCATTCCGGATGTCTCCCATAATCAAGTCAAGTCAAGTCAAGTAGGATTTTATTGCCATTTCAGCCATATACACAGTACACAGTGAAACGAAATAACGTTCCTCCAGGACCCTGGTGCTACACACAAGACACAAGACAACAGAAGAAACAACATAAAACACAAAACGGGGCAACAAGTGCAGACAAGACAGACAACAACAGACAGCACAGCAGACAGTACATTCATCCGTAAGAGGGCCGCAGTGTTCTAGAACAAAGAAGTACCAGGTAGATTGCAGTGTAGCAGTGAGGTGGAGCAGTTATTTTTAAAGTGCAGAGTGCAACAAGAGATAAATAAATAGATAATGATGGAATGAGGAGACATTAGTGGTTTAAGAGTCTGATGGCCATGGGGAAGAAACTATTTCCCATCCTGGAAGTGGAGGCCCGTATGCTGCAGAACCTTTTCCTGGATGGTAGGAGGAAGAAGAGAGTGTGGGACGGGTGGGAGGGATCATCCACAATGCTGGTTGCTTTGCGGATGCAGCGAGTGGTGAAGATGTCCTGTACAGAGGGCAGAGAGATACCAATGATCTTCTCAGCAGTTCTCACTACCCGTTGTAGGGACTTGCGGTCTGAGACGTTGCAGTTCCCGTACCAGGCAGTGATGCAGCTGCTCAGGATGCTCTTGATGGTTCCTCTGTAAAAGATGGTGAGGTTGGAAGGTGGGAGATGGGCGTTCCTCAGTCTGCGTAGGAAGTAGAGACGCTGCTGGGCTTTCTTTGTGATGGAGATGGAGGGTCCACGTGAGGTTGTCGGTTATGTGAACACCAAGAAACACAGATGAGGTGTTGATGTTCAGTGGAGTGTGGTCCCGATGTGGTCTCCTGAAGTCAACAACCATCTCTTTAGCCTTGTCAACATTCAGAGACAGGTTATTGGTTCTGCATCAGTCCATCAGCTCTTGTATCTCCTCTCTGTAAGATGCCTCGTCACCACCAATGATCAGACCCACCACGGTTGTATCATCAGCGAATTTGATGATGTGGATTTTCATAATGTATCGACTCTAATGTCAGAAATTAGAAAACAGGTCAAAGTTATGCACATCGCCTATACATCTTCAGTGGACCTCTTCGGATGGTTCACCTGCACATTTGGGGTTCTGGCCACTCGTATTCTTCAAGGTTTTGTTGTAATTATGGTTGTAACGCGCCGGTGCCAGCGAGGTCGCTGGGCACCTGTGTGCGAGCCCCACCCCCCGCCACGTGACAGAATGACTCCGTGAATCGGAGCAGGACGCGGGTCCTTGCGTGTTTGCTCAGTCATTCTAGTTCATTACAATGCCAGTCCCCCGAAAGGGGACTTCGCGGACCGTGAGCTCCTTGGGTTCGGAGGGGCACGGGAGCTGGCTCCCACGGAGGCGCTGCGGGATGTGGGCCTGCGATTCCGGCTCGCGTGTCGGCTCTGGGAGGAGCTCACGGGGTTCCGGCTTCACCGCAGAGGCGGCGGAGTTTCTCGAGTTTTTAGTTCTCTCGGGTCTTTTTGGGTTTTTTGATTTCTCTCAGGTCTCTTGGGTTTTTGGGTTTTTTTGGGCTTTTTGGGTTCTCGGGGGGATCCTGCCTTGGATGAGGCAGGATCTGGCGCCCCGGAGTAGGCGCCTTTGGGGAGGGGCATCTGTAACGCGCCGGTGCCAGCAAGGTCGCTGGGCACCTGTGTGCGAGCCCCGCCCCCCGCCACGTGACAGAATGACTCCATGAATCGGAGCAGGACGCGGGTCCTTGCGTGTTTGCTCACGGAGTCATTCTAGTTCATTACAACGCCTGGAGTCTTATTGCTGCAGGTAAGAATGACCTGCGGTAGCGTTCTTTCTTACACTCTTGGGTGCAGTCTGCTGCTGAACGAGCTGCTCAGTGCTCTGATCTCTTGTAGGGGTGGGGTATTGTCCATGATGGATGTTAGTTTTGGACAACATCCTCTCCTCCCCTACCACTCTTTCGATGGACTTGGCCCGGGCAGTCAGGACAGAGCTGGCCCTCTTGACCAGTTTCTTTAGTTTCCCTCTGTCCCTCTCTGGGCTCTTCCACCAGCAGACCACAGAATAAAGAAGCAGCAGGCAGCTACCACAGTGTCATGAAGGACCTCAGAAGTTCCTGTTCCTCAAAGGACCTCCAGTGGCCTTAGCGACTCAGGCCCTTTTGTACAGAGCAGTGGTGTTTGTGGACCAGTCCAGTTTATTGATCATGGACACCCAGAGTATTTGCTCCTCCACCGTTTCAATGCACAAATCTGGATGTCCCACACCCGAATGTGATAGAGGTGACTTCTACGAGAAAGTCAATCGCAGCTCCTTAAATCTTGCTGGCATTGACCCCACACAGATGATTTTATTTTTGCACCATCTGGCGAAGTCACTGATGACCCTCTGTATTCCTGCTCATTCCCCTCTGACACCTGACCAACAATGGCGGTGTCGTCGGAGAACTCTGCAGTGGCAGTGTCGTGTTGTATTTAAAGTCGCTGTGTACAATGTGAAAAGGAAGAGAGGACTGTTCAGCCTTGGGGGCTCCAGTGCTGCAAGACCACCACCCTCAGACACAGTCCTAGAGTCTCACATACTGGGGTCTAAGTGGGCAGGGTAGTCAATAATCCACTCCAGTCATGTGATGGTCACCCACTCCCTCCAACCCCTCAGAACTGAAGGCAGTTGTGTTGAAGGCACCAGAGGAGTCCAAAGAGCATGACTCTCACAATTATCTTGTCACTCTCCAGGTGAGTAAGACTTTCGATGCAGCAGGTGGATGACAGCGTCATCCACCCGATGTGTGGCTGGTAAGCAAACTGCAGCGGAGTCTAGATCCCTCTGACCAGTGGACGAAGGTGATGGAGATGGTCCTCTCATAGCCCTTCATCAGGTTAGAAGTGAGAACAACAGGTCTAAAGTGGTTTGGCTCGCGCCCAGGGTCTGACGTCTTGGGGACTGGAACTAGGCACGAGGTCTTCCACAGAACGGGGACGCGATCCAGGCTGAGGCTGAGGTTAAAGATGTAGGTGATAACCTCACAGAGTTGGTCTGCACAGTCCCTCAACAGGCTGGAGCTGATGCCATCTGGACCTGTGGCTTTCCTGTGCTTCACCTTCCTCAGCTGACTCCGCACCTGGTCAGCTGTGATGGAGAAGAACTGTGTGTGGCGGGAGTGGGAGCCTCCTGATGAGTGGGATAGTAGGGGGGGGGGGGGGGGGGGGGGGGGGAGAAGGAGAAGATAAAAGGGGATACGCAGCTGATATCCCTGGTGGGGGTTGCAGAGAGGTGTGAAGGGGAGGTGCCTTTGGAGTTTGCAAGGAGGTGTGAAGGGGGGCACTGGCATGTGATGAGCTTTGATGGATGGGTGAAGGGCAGATTCATGAAACCTGTTAAAGAACGGGTTTAAACTATTAGCCCAGTCCTGATCTCCAGACTCTGGGCCTCCCCTACTCACTGTGCTCCTTCCAGTAATGGTGTTCAGTCCTCTCCACACACCTCTGATGTTGTTTTGTTTGAGCTACTCCTCCAGCCTCTCTCTGTATCTGCCCTTCCCCCTCCTTATCTCTCTTTTCAGCTCCTTCTGGGCTGTCCTCGTTGCCTCTTTATCTCCTGATCTGAAGGCTCTTGACTTCTGCTTCAGCAGAGCTCTCAGATAAGGGGGGTCAGCCATGGTTTATTATTGGAGTAACACCGTACTCTCCTGGTCGGTACAGTGTTCTCCACACAGAAGGTGATGTAGTCGGTTATGCAGACTGTTAAACTGTCGATGTCCTCTCCATGTGGGCTGCAGAGCGCCTCCCAGTCTGTGGTTTGGAAGCAGTCCCTGAGTGCCATGCTTGTCTCATCAGACCATCCTCTCACATACGTTGTAGTAGGGGGTTGATTATACACTAGAGGTATGTATGAGGGAACCAGATGGACCAGGTTATGGTCTGAGTGTCCCAGTGGAGGGAGGGGTGATGCTCTGTATGCATCCTTAGCGTTTGCATACAGTAAGTCCAATGTCCTGTTTTCCCGGGTGCAGTAGTCCATGAGCGCCGTTAGCTCATCGATCTTATTAGGGAGAGATCTGACATACCCCATGATGACCGAGGGTACCGATGGTTTGTACCGTCTCTTCCTCTCCCACTATTTCACTCCAGCTCTACAGCCCCGTCTCCTCCACTGTAGTTCTCTGGGGATCTCTGCTCTTTCGCTGGGCTGTATCAGCTGGTTGCTGAGCGCGAGCAGCTGATCAGTGTGTAAACAATGAACCCACGGTCTGGTGACTCTCCTTCTTCACAAGTCTCCTCAGGCTACTGTACTTGTGACTGATTAGAAGAAGAAGTGAAAGAAGTAATAAGAAAAGTAAAGAAAATAGATTAAATAAGTTAAAAGAACAGAAAGTGGTCAGAGCTCCTGTAACTGGCTGCATCTCACGTGGCGCCATCTTACATATTATCAACTGCACCTCTATTTTCTCGGTTCTCTTCTGAGTAACACTTTATTAGCAAGTCAAAAACACCCAAACAAGGTCATAGTCTTAGATTAGGTGTCTCCATCGGAGGCCTTGGAGCTCCCGGAGGACAGATAAAAAGGCACACTCTGAACTGTGCAAGTTAGAGAGAGGATTTGACACAGAGAGGAACACTGACCGGTCTCTTGAACTTCCTGTAAGAACATCGTTACTCTTCTGTTAATAAACTTGGCTAGCTTCAAAACTTCCTCGCCTCATCACTGACTTTTCGAACCTCGGTTCTCAATCAGAGAATCCAACAGTTTAACTTTTCAATTAGTTTAACATTAGTTCTGTAGAGAATTTTCCTGTTGTTTCAGATCATTTCCTCTATTTGGTAAAAGATCAAAGTAAAAAAAATTATACTGACGATGCTAAAACATTAAACATTAATCAATGAGTGATACAATCTCACCCACTTTACATACAGTATTTATCCATTCGGCCTTAAAAAAGATTTTTTTTTAAATGAAAGAACGAAATGCTCATCGGGGCTTAACTAGTCAGCCCCAATGAAGCACACCTGTGCCTTCATGAGCTCAGGTGTGCTCAGTCAGAACAGAGCGCCCTCTATGGTGCCCAAAACACACCTCATCCGTGACAGAATCCCCCCCCCCAAAAGGCGCGGCTCCTGAAGTGCCAAAACATAGCCGAGCCTCTGTGGGGAGGCCAAGAACAAAAAACATTCTACAATAAAGTCCCTTTTTGGGGCATATGGTCAGGTCCACAAAACACTTCAACACAAAGGACCTCTGACCAGCCATGTCCAGGCAGCTGGCGGTGGTGAGGGGCATCCTAGAAGTTCAGTCCACTTTTTTAATTGTTGCCTGGACTCGACCCTGGAGTCACTGGAGGAACCGCCTGACTCAGTGGAACGCCTTGCCTTGACGGAACCTGAAAGAGAGCTAAACACAGATTTTACAGGGTTCAAAGAGGAAGTCTTTTTCACATAGTCCGAACTCTGCTTCCAACCCCTGCCAGCCTTGTTCTTCACGTCTCTCATCACAGAATCTACAGTGCAGAAGCTGTCGTTCACTTTCTTGAACTGAGACAGGTCATTGCTGATGTCTTTTGGCTCCTTCCTCTTCTTGCTCATACTTCCCTGCTGCTTGGAGCTCAGTGAGGCAGCATCCCAGCTCCTGGTTCCACTGCGAGAAGTTCCACATGGACTCCTCCACGAGCCACCTTGTTCTGAGTCTGCTGAATTGTGAAGGTGAACTGAAGGTAGGGAGTCATAATGTAGCTGCTCAACCTCTGGAATCTTTACCTGCTTCTCCATCAGACTGTTCTTCAGCTGCTCCGCTTTGGTGTTAGCCAACAGGGTCCCAGCATGCACTGTTGTCTGTGGAGTGAGTCGAGATTCTAAGATCGCCAATTTTGCTTCCATGCCTCTGACCTGCTTCTACAGTTCGGTGAGCTTACTGGCCTCACTCCGGGCTTCTCTCAGTTCAGCCTTCAGAGCAATGTTGTAGTCCTGCACCCATCTCAGATCTGCTCTGGTCTGATTCAGTTGTTCTTCCATAGTGGCTATTTTAGCTTCCAGCTTCTCCTGAATGGTTGGAGTCTCAACTCTCCTCATTGTCTGGCATACAGTTTGGTCCCTCTGTTCATCCGCTCTCTCCAGCCTCTTTCTTTGGACAACCATCACAGCTTGCAACTTTATTCTGGAGACTTCTCCCTCCTTTCTGATTTTACTGCTCTTTCCGTGAAGCTCACCTTTGTCTTGAGCCAGAGCTTTTCTTTCTGTTTCCATGGTTTCGATCTCCCTTTGGCAACTGGACAAGAGTCCTTTGGTCCTCTCCAGCTGAGGAAGCAGATAGGTTATACTTTCCTCATGTTTCAACCCTTCGTTCGTGACCGAGGCATTCACCTGTAGCATAGAGGCTTTTTTCTCCGTCAGCTGCTGATAGGGCTCTGTCAGCAACTCCTCCTGTTCAGTGATCTGAACATTCATGCAGCTGATTTGTTCATCTCTGAGGTGAGATTGGATTGTCCTTGCAGCTCTGATCCGTTTGGCCAGATCCCTTGCCCGCTTTCCTCTGAATGACTTTTGCAAGCAAATTGCAGCATGTTGGAATAGCTGATACCTCTGTCTTTGTTGATGCCCAAGCTTCGACCTTCTGAACCTCCTCTGAAGAACGCTTGCTGCCCAGCATTGTTTCTTGAAAACAGATCTTTGCTTGTGCATTCTTACTGCAGCCTGAATAATGGTAGCAGCTTTGTGCATAGCAGCAACATTCTTTCGAACAGAATAACCTCTAAAAGCTGCCTGGATGTATGTCGCAGACCTTCTCAACATCTGGAATTTCTCATGTTCAAATTTACCCTTAATGTAGGACCTATAATGTCTTTGAATGATGATGGCTGACACCCTTATGGCCTGGTACTTTACTACCTCCCGGTGTCTTCTGGGAATCAGGGAAGCTGCCTGATGTTGCAGGATCACCTCCCTTCTGACCCTCTGACCTCTGAAGCAGGCTTGCAGGAACATTGCAGCAGAGCGCAATTTCAAGAATTCCTCCCACTGCTTTCTGTCATCAAATGTGGAACAATACCTCAGCTGAATTGCAACAGCAGCATGTTTGATGCATACATATCGTGTCCGAGCACAGTGAGCCCTGTAAGCACATTGTATCACAGTGGCAGCCTGGTGCTTCTGTTTCAGAGTCTGTCTGGTCTTCATCCCTCGGAATGCGGCTTGCAGAACAACAGCAGCCATCTTTTTCTCCTTCAAAGACTTAATTGCTTGCTTCATCATCTTGTTAGCTCGGTAATATCACTGAACAGTCCTGGCTGCCCACAGTAGCTTCAGGTAGTACTTTCTGCTCAAATGCTTCCTCACCTGCGCCTGAATGGTTACTGCAGCCTCATGTTCAATCTTCATCTGCACCCGAACTTTCATTCTAAACTTCCCACTAACCTGGAGCTGCTCCTTCCCTGTTTTCTGCCTGGCAGACGGGTTAGTGGTGCTGGGTTTAGGGGTCGACTCCTTGATGCCGCTTTCCTTGCTGCGAAGGGCTTTCTTGGTCGACCTCCCTGGTTGCACGATGCAGGAAGCGGTCTCCACCGTCCTCCGGCTGTCTATGTCAGGAACGGCCTTCTTTGCCACTGCCTCGCTTCTCTTGTTGCGGGCAGCCTTCTTTGCCTTCCTCTCGTGTTGAAGGGTGCAGGGAGCATTTACTTCCACTGTTTTACTCTTATTCACGCTGGCTATGTTCTCACGTTGAGCTGTGCAGAGCGCCGCGTTTACCGTAACGCCTCCATTAGTTGCGCAGGGTGAATTCTTTACCGTAACTCCTCCATTAGTTGCGCAGGGAGAATTCTTTATCGTTAACGCCTTTATTAGCGGCGCAAAGAGAATTCTTTACCATAATGCCTCTATTAGCGGCGCAAGGGTGAATTCTTTACCGTAATGCCTCTATTAGCGGCGCAAGGGTGAATTCTTTACCGTAATGCCTCTATTAGCGGCGCAAGAAGAATTCTTTACCATAATGCCTCTATTAGCGGCGCAAAGAGAATTCTTTACCGTAATGCCGCTATTAGCTACGCAGGGTGTGTCCACTATCAGCGTTCCGCTTTGAATGACGTAGGGCTCGTTGACTGTCGTCCTTCCGCGTTGCGTGACGCCCGCCGTCAACGAAGCCCCGCCTTCCATGTCGCGTGCGGAAAAAAACACGTGGTTCAGCGTGTCGAGGTAGCGCTGTGCTCTTGCAGCCATGGAGACCAGCATCCGGAGACAAAGCACAAACCGATCCCTGCGAAGCTCAGGATCCGGGATGATATCGAGTGGGAGCAGCGATGTCGCATTCTTCAGACGGCGCTTGAGCTCCTTGGCCGTGGCCGTCGGCGTCCGTCGCACCCACTCCTCACCCTTCAGATGCTCGCGGAGGTCCAGAGAAGTCGCCTCTGTCTCCCAGGTCTTTATCAGCTGTAGCATCTGCTCGACAACGTTCGCTGCTGCCCATAACACACGCTCCTGCTCGCCCTCATGGCTCGCGACATCCAGGTACTGGAGGCTCATTTCTGTAACGGTGGCGGGGTGCAGGGAGGACGCCAACGCTGAGCCAGGAGTCCTTCACAGCGTCCTTCACAGCGAATTAAGCTGTAATGCGCCACACAGACTTCATCACCTGCTGCAGCTCTGAGGGATACAATGGTTCTTAATGTTCAGAAAGCAGGTCTTAGTTTAAAAAGGTATTAAGAATTCTTTTTTTTTTTTACTACAATCTGCATCTACTAAATTTTCCTCATCTCACTCCTTCCACTAGATTGGCTTCTTTCAGGGGTGTGTGCTTGTGCCAGCTCTTCCCCTGGTAAACGTGCAACTGGTTGTCTGTATGATATGAAAGGAACTGTGATTCATCTGACTGGACCAGCTTCTTCCACTGGTCCATGGCCCAGTCCTGATGTCATTGTAGTCTATATCAGCAGAGCACATGGGACAGCATGGATGCTCTGACCAGTCTTTAGCTGCACGGCCTAAAATCTAAAGTGTCGTATCACTTTTCTATCATAACTAGTATTAACTTGTACAGCAATGTGTGCTACAGTTGCTCTTCTCTTCTTACTCTAAACCTCACACTTCCTGCTTCCTGTTGACCAATCACAAGAATGGACTTGTCTGCTCCCTGCTGTCCAATCACAAGAATGGGCGTGTCTTTCGCTCTCCATCATAATCCAACCTATCCTACAGGTGCTATTGTAACAAGACGTTGGTTGTTTTAATATTGTGGCTTTGCACGTTTTACAGCCCAAAGGTTTATTTTAGGAGCTACAGGACATTTCTTATCTTTTAAAAGAAGCTGTCGAAATAACACCTTCTTTTAAAGATCTTCACAAACAAAAATGAACATACATTATAGTTTATTAGAATTATAATTTTATGATTTTAGAGTTTACACTTACATTCGCAGCCTTTCATGCAGAGAAACTGACTATTTCAGTGTCCCAGGAGTAACTTGGGGTTCTGGGATCTTGCTCAGGAACCTGGGGGTAGTAGTCCTGGAGGTAGGACTGTGCTGTGACCTCCTGCACCATAGGCAAGTATCTAACCAATACTTGAGACCTTGAGATCCTGGGGTCTAGTCCCTAAACACTAGACCACCGCTGCCCCTAAACCCTCCAGATGGCAGCTGGCAGCACATTCCAGAGTTTGGTAGCCACAACACTAAAAGCTCTTCCACCCCTGGTGAAATAATGGAATCATGGAACTGGAAGGTCATGGTCAGAATCCCAGACCAGCAGGTTACCCTGAGGTGCCCTTCAGCAAGGTACCGTCCCCATAACCCTCGATCCACAACAAGCAGCTGTGCACGGCGATGTGAAAAAGCATTAGCAATTTTCTCATTACATAATCCCTTTTACATAGGGTGGCGGTGGTCTAGTGGTATGGTACTTGCCTACGGACCTCTGGATCAAGAGGTCGCTGGTTCGAATCCCACCTCTGGCACTACCACCACTGGGTCCCTGAGCAAGACCCTTAACCCTGAGTGTCTCCAGGGGGGCTGTCCCTGTAATTAGGACATGTAAGCCGCTCTGGATAAGAGCGTAAATGTAATCCTGAGAAAGGGAGTATAATACACATCATCGCTGTGGAGACTTTGAAGCTTTCTTCTCGATGAACTGTTCTACTTAGAAACAACATTTTGAAGGATGATATTTTGATTAATGTGATGCTCTTTTGCTTCTGATCGCCAACTTGCTGCACAGCTGAAGTGATCTTCACATCACAGGACGATCAATATCCTCCTGACTCTTTTCTCAATTACGACAAATTTGCCACGGCCCTGAAGCAGCAACGCATCCTCACATCATCACACTAGCACTAAGTTTGGGCATGATGCTCTTATTCTGAAGTTTTATTAGCTTAATTGATTAATTAAGTTATATATTCAATTTCCAAATACATTCTGAGGGGCAGTAGGTCTAAAAAATACGGCCAGGAAATGCAGAGTAGATGTGTGTTTAGTTCTCCAAAATGTTCGGAACAACCTACCAGCCAAGTTCCTTCAAAAACTGTGTGGAAGTTTACCTAGAAGAACGGATGCTGTTTTGAAGGCAAAGGGTGGTAACACCAGATATTGATTTGATTTAGATTCTCTTTTGTTCATTCACTGCATTTTGTTGACTGATGAAAATAAATGATGAACACTTCCATTTCTGAAAGCGTTCTGTTTACAGCATTTTTTCACACACCTGCCTAAAACTTTTGCACAGTACTGTACACTCTGCCTGATTTGTTCATCTGGACTTAAAAATGTTTTTGTAAACTGTTCTTCTGTTGGTATTTCTGACCACAATTGTATTGAAATTGCTTTCAAACTGTGAAGCTGTGCTTTCATATAGGAATCTGAAATCTGTTGACCTTCAAGGGTTCACCTCTGACTTGCATACATCTCCTCTTTGAAATTTCTTAAACCCCTCCTGTCCTGATGACATTCTGTCTTTACACAACCGCTCCATTTCTGCTGTTTAAGATCAATTTGCTCCAGTCAAAATCAGGGCTGTACCTTCCTCTCACTCCTCTCCATGGTTCACCCCTGAACTGAGGTCCATGAAAGCTGTTGGGAGGCGACTTGAACGGCTGTAGGCCTCACGGTGCACTCTCAGTTATATATTGATCACATGCTAAAGTATCGATCTGCCCGTAGTACTGCTCGCTCTCGGTACCTCTCCTCCATCTTCAGCAGCAGCAGCTGGAAGCCCGAGGCCCTGTTCACTAGTGTGAGTAAACTTCTTCAGCCCCAGTACCTTCTCTCTCAGGTTCTCACTCATGTGAGTCCTTTCTTCACTTTTTTCAAAACAAAATTGATCTGATATATAATCTGTTCACTGGCACCCCGCCACCATCTTGTAACTCTCTCCTAGAAACTTCAGGACAACCCTTCACCAAGTTCTGTCTTACAAACTCCAACTCTGTTGCTGAATTAATTAGGAAAATCAGTTCTTCCACCTCAATCCTGGATCCAGCACCTACTTCTCTTCTTAATTCTCTTCTTAAGATTAGATCTGTTTCTAATCTACTTTTTATTTCAAAGCTCCTTGAAAGGGTTGTAGCTGCTCAGCTGCAGGAACATCTGACAACAATTAATATGAGCCGTTTCAGCCGTTTCAGGTTTCCATCCATTCCACAGCACCGAGACTGTCCTTCTATGTGTCACCAACGACCTTTTACTCAGTGCTGACTCTGGTTCCCTCAGTGTCCTCCTTCTCTTAGACCTAAGCGCTGCCTTTGACACTCTCAGTCAAAATATCCTGCATTCCCGCCTTTCAGCCGTTGGGCTCTCTGGTACCGTTCTTTCTTGGTTCACATCTTATCTCACTGATAGACAGCAATTCATCTGCCTCCATAACAACAGATCACCTCCTGCTCCAGTTAAACAGGGTGTCCCACAGGGATCTGTTCTTGGACCTTTACTGTTCATAATTTATATTCTTCCTCTCGGTCATATTATTAGAAACCATTGCCTCAGTTTTCATTGCTATGCCGACGATACCCAAATCTACTTTACCACCTCCACTTCAGCCACTCCACTCCTGCACTCCTCCGGTACTGAGTTACTCACAGTTCCTAAATTCAGATTAGCTACCATGGGTGGTAGATCATTTAATGTTGCTGCCCCTAAACTCTGGAATTCCTCCATATCCTGCGCCTAACATCCTCTCGGAACATCCTCTCTGTCTCTCTTCAGAACTCAATTGAAAACAGATCTATTCAGTCTGTGCTGCTCCACTTCTCCCCGGTCTTGGTTTCCTAATTCAGCTATTGGTTTTTCTCTGTCTTTGTGTTTTGTGTTAACTGTTTTAACTTATATTGTTTTTAATTTATATCTTCTGCTCTGTAAAGTGACCTTGGGTTTGAGAAAGGCGCTATATAAATAAAAATTATTATTATTTATTTTTATATGTACAGACAGCTGTGGACAAATTTTACAGAAGAACAAGTTAGAGGCACTGTTAGTCTAATTGTGTAACGGTGGTGTGGTACCGGAGGGACGTCAGGTCCGAGCCAGGGGTTCAGAACAGAAGTTTATTAAACAAAGGAGAAAACACAAACAAACAAGAACTCAGACTGCAGTTACTACTCAGGTGACTGACTGACTGACTGACTGACTGACTGACTGACTGACTGACAAAAACCACCATTACGTGCAGGCATAGCCTATCTAATGAGCCGCGCTCTGTTCTGACTCATCGGGGCTTAAATAGTCAGCCCCAATGATGCACACCTGCCCGCAGGGACTCAGGTGTGCTTAGTCAGAACAGAGCGCCCTCTAGCGTACCCTAAACACCTTGTATGTGACAAACACCCTAAATGTGACCGAGAGCGTCCTCTAGCGTGCCCAAAACCCAACACACGTGACAGAGAGCGCCCTCTAGCGTGCCCAAAACCCAACACACGTGACAAATAGTCATGTCAGTCAGTCATTTTCTGCCGCTTGTCCCAAGCGGGGTCGCAGGGGAGTGCTGGAGTCCATTCCAGCTCACACAGGGCGACGGACGGGGGACACACCCTGGAAAGGTCGCCAGCCCATCACAGTCTAATAAAGAGTTTAATAATCACTGCAGTGAGGATTCCTGTCACACTCTGCTGAGAGCACAAGAGGAAGCTCCGAAACCACAAGATCAGAGGTTTTAATAAACATTTTGGGCTGCAGGCTCCCTCTTCTCCATCTTAAAGTTCCCGTAAACCTTAAAGTTGCTTTGTCTAAGTCCCTGCCTGGCTTCTCTCACTGATCTCTTTCGTCCTTCATACACACTTATATTGCATATTTAATGTGTTGAAAAAAATATGTTAAGGTTTAAATCACTCCAACAGTAAATGATGTGTCAAATAAAAAAAATATATATATACAATATATGCACCGGGGGCATGTCCACAGGGAGAGCAGGGTGAACAGGGAGAGAACTCGCAGAACAGGGGTGAGACAGGGACAACTTCCTTACTTTTTATCCTCATTAATGTATGAAATGTATGCTTTAATATACAAACAGTCCCAAGAGTGAAATCACATAAAATCTCAGGAGTAGACTACAGTGAAGGGAAACCATCTGTTTTAGGAAGGTTATTTGAGGTCATTTACAATGATGATGTCATTTGGATACACATTAGGTGTTCATATGTATCTGACGTTTAAGGTTTTCTTTTCATTTTAGTTTGTATGCTTATTTTTTTTACGATCAAATTAAATTAACAGTCACATTAATAATTCTAACAATAAGTTAAGTCAATATAAAACGTGCATCTAGACGGAACAGAAAAATGAACAGAATTGTATTTTCCATGTCCAAATCTGTTATCGGTGAACTTGTCGTTGTTTTGCAAACGCATTATAAAATATCTATGCACCCAAAAGTGTCACCCAAAATCATTTCATCCTTCTATCTCATTTCTTTACAGAGTCATGGTGGTGTAGCGTAGTCTGATAGGGCTCGTCAGAAATGGTGAACAGAACGGTTCTACTTTACTTCTACTTCAAGGTCAGTAAATAATACCTTTGTGAAACATGTTTTTAGGGGTAACGTTTTGCTTAAACAGCGTTTTGCTCGCACTCTTTCCTGGTGACCGTCACAAATTGTCACCCGTCTGAAACTTTAGTATAATTCATCATTTTCAACAGTGTGCTTTAAATAAGGAGGTTTTTCTTTTCTTTGGTACAGTAGTATTTCTTTCTTATCTTCATTTACTAAAACACAAATAGGATTATATAGAATAATGTTTTATTTATTAATGTCGCAACATCTCTTTTTTTCAAACTATATTTTGCTTCATCTTTTCAAACATTTTCTGTTCTTTTTGATAGTTTAATTAAAATATTATAGCACAGACACAAATAGTCAAAGAAATAACGGTAAACCATTTTCAACAACAAATCAACATTTCACTTCCGTTGTTGTTTATTAAATGCCAATTATAATGAATTCATTATTTATTCTATTGCAGACATAACATTTACTGTTTTTAGATGGAGAACTGAACTACACACGAAACTAGCGCTCTGATAAAGAAATCACACAAGTGGTGTGTAGCGCTGAAGAGGCCGAACATCTGTTCCTTCAGCTTCACTCCAGCGACTCTGGTTCTTACTTTGGACGGTTCAACACCAGGGACATCCCGTCACAGCGCTCTGGAATGTCTAATGACGCTGAGAAATGGGAGGCTTTGGCATTTTATTCCTGCTCAGTTCATCCTGGAACATACAGTCATGAACATGTGTTTTACATGCAGGAATATTTCTGTGCTTTGGCAGGTCGCAGTGCCCAGTCTGCCAGAAAAATAAAGGCACGTTAGAAGCTTCAACACTGCACAAACCAGTCAAGGTAAAGATAATCTATATAATCTGTATTTGCACTTCTTTTTTTAATCTCATTGTCTATATTTTTAGAGGCTCTTCATCTTCTTTCTTCGTCTTTCGGCTGCTCCCGTTGAAGATAAATATAATAAAGAAATACAGGTTAACAATGCCTATGAACTGCATATGAATATATGGACACCAAATACTGGCATTCAGTACTTTACATTAAAAAAGTCCACATTTTGCAAAGTCTGTGGTGAACTCTAGTGTCTGTATTTTATATTCACTCCTTTTCGTTGATTGGTGGAGCCTCTATGTAATTCAACAGCTTCTCAGATGACGTTGTCTCAGAGCTGCATGGACAGGATTTATTGTCCTCTTTGTGACCTCCAAGCATATCAATGATATTATAAAATAAACATAAACATGAGAACATGACATAAAGCATTTAGTTCCATTTACTCTTAAAGTTTCACTATTAACATCACTTTGACAACACTTACATAGCACGTATATTTAAACCCCTTATATTAACAAAAGAAGTAGTTTTAATTCATGTTCGTCTTATTTTCACAGGCAATGGTTCCGTTCGAACTTGTTGGGATGGACCTAATTGGAAAACTGGTTTTATCGGAGGAGAAAAATCAGTACATTCGTGTTATAATTGATTATTAAACAGAGGAACAACACCAGAGAGTGAACAATTTATTAGATGGGAGGTAGAGACAGAGATGGCTGACAATCAGGATTTAAGAAGAGAAGTAGGTGCTGGATCCAGGATGGAGGCGGAAGAACTGATTTCCCTAATTAATTCAGTAACAGAGTTGGAGTCTGTAGGAGAGAACTTGGTGAAGGGTTGTCCTGGAGTTTCTAGGAGAGAATTACAAGATGGTGGAGGGGTGCCAGTGAACAGTTTATGTATCAGATCAATTTTGTTTTGAAAAAAGTGAAGAAAGGACTCACATGAGTGAGAACCTGAGAGAGAAGGTACTAAGGCTGAAGAAGTTTACTCACACTAGTGAACAGGGCCTCGGGCTTCCAGCTGCTGCTGCTGAAGATGGAGGAGAGGTACAGAGAGCGAGTAGTATTAAGGGCAGATCGGTACTTTAGCATGTGATCAACATGTAGCTGAGAGTGCACCGTGAGGCCTACAGCCGTTCAAGACGCCTCCCAACAGCTTTCATGGACCTCAGTTCAAGTGTGCACTGGGCTAATGGTGTGTGAGTGTGGTTCTGTGAGTATTTTTGATGGGACAGGGACTATTTATTTTTCATACATACACACACACACACACACACACACAAACGTTCTAAACATCTAAACTGCTCAGCAGACACTTAATCCTCAGTGTAAACCCGTAATCAGAAGTTAATAAAAGTTAATAAAATGGGAGTATAACTGTTAATGGACCAAGGACATTCAGATTTTGGGGCCTAGTTCCTAGGGGCAGTGGTGGCCTAGTGGTTAAGGATGAGGCCCCAGGATCAGCAGATTGTGGGTTCAAAACCCAGACCAGTAGGTTGCCCTGAGTAACCCTTGAGCAAGTTACTGTCCCCATCACTGCTCCCTGGGTACATCAAATAGCTGCGCCCTGCTGGACAGTGCGTGTGGGTAAAATTTAGAGGTGTAAGAATAGTCACTTTCACTTATTAAATACTAGATTGAATGAAACAGTAAGAACTAACAAGGTGGCAAACTTGAACACCCTTATATTTATTTCTGCCGGAACTCATAGTGGATGTTCAGACAAACTGCTGAATTCAAAGTTAAAAAATGAATATTTACTCAAGTTTGTCTTTCTGAATGCTTTATTAAATCACCATGAGCATTTCAAGAAGCAGGAAGCGAATGAAAGCACATCTAAAAGTTGAAAATACAATTTCTTTTTGTGTGAATTCAATCAAAGCAGCAAAGCTGTTCAGCATTACAATCATTTTTATCTTCTAGTCACCATTATGACCTTGGTGGTCAATCCTGATGGAGTGATTCTGAGCTGCCTGAAGCTTCCACACGTCTTTAGCTAGAACACCATTTCTGGAGTCGAATATTTCGGCCAGGTTGGTGTGCATTGGTGAAGGAGCATAATCTTCACACTTGGATCCCTGTAGATAAGGAGCACACTGGACCGTATAGGAGAAAAAGAAGGTGCCGTGATTAAAGGCACACATGTCGTCCACTTTTCCACTGATCAGATCGAAGGAACACTCTCCAAGAAGCTCGTTGTTCCAAATTTCATCTTCGTTATACACTGTGAAAGTGAGCCTTTTGCCGATTGACATTTTAATCTGACCAAATTCTAATGATTCCTTCCAGCGAGGATTGTTGTCATTTTTAATCACCTCCGTTTGTCTGATTATCTCACCGTAGGAGGCTTTTACAAAACCGTCTGTTTTGCTGAATATGTCTCCATGCAAACCGTTGGCATGGAGGTTGAACACCTTCAGTTTGGCGAGACCTTTCTCAGCGGGACAGCAGTTGGACAGTATGTTTTGACTCTTTTCATAAACGCAGGCACACGGGTCCCTCGCACTGATCTGACGGCCTATTTTACAAGACTCGGAGCAAACCTTTTTCAAAGCATTGTTACTGATATACTTCTCTATAGCCGTCTTTATTGCACTCTTGTTACAGGTCTCATCTCTCAGCAGCGTGTGAAGAGGATGAAGAGAGTACGTTACTACATCTGGGATGGTCTTCAAGGACTCCAGCCACTC
>CM029368.1:1998885-2003885 GCA_017165825.1 Hepsetus odoe
ATATAATATATAATAATAATAAACAAGCAATGTAATGTTATGATGAGTTGTGGAGTCTTATTGCAGCAGGTAGGAATGACCTGCGGTAGCGTTCTTTCTTACACTGTGGGTGTAACAGTCTGCAAGAGTACATACAGGTGCAACCTGTAAGAGGTTTACGGAAGTGGTGACAGAGGACATGCAGGTGTGAAAGAGGAAGATTGAGAGGATCCCTAACGAGAGCAGCCGAAAGAAGATTAATTAACATCATTAGCTTAGATCATACTTTCACTCCTGCTTCAAAACTCCTCGAGCAACTTTTTATTTAATTTTCTCTGTAATAAAACAGTGCAGTCTGTAATAAAACGGTGCGGTCTGTAATAAAACAGTGCAGTCTGTAATAAAACGGTGCGGTCTGTAATAAAACAGTGCAGTCTGTAATAACACGGTGCGGTCTGTAATAAAACAGTGCGGTCTGTAATAAAACAGTGCGGTCTGTAATAAAACGGTGCGGCCTGAAATAAAACGGTGTAGTCTGTAATGAAACAGTGTGGTCTGTTATAAAACGCTGTAGTCTATAATAAAATGGTTCAGTCTGTAATAAGATGGTGTGGTCTGTAATAAAACTGTGCAGTCTGTAATAAGACGGTGTGGTCTGTAATAAAACACGGTAGACTAATAAGACGGTGCGGTCTGTAATAAGACGGTGGGGTCTGTAATAAAACACTGTAGACTGTAATAATACGGTGTGGTCTGTAATAATACACTGTAGTCTGTAATAATACACTGTAGTCTGTAATGAGACGGTGCGGTCTGTAATAAAACACTGTAGTCTGTAATAAAACACTGCAGTCTGTAATAAGACGGTGTGGTCTGTAATAAAACACTAGTCTGTAATAACACGGTGCAGTCTGTAATAAAGCAGTGCGGTCTGTAATATAACGGTGCGGTCTGTAATAAGACGGTGTGGTCTGTAATAAAACACTGTAGACTGTAATAAGACGGTGCGGTCTGTAATAAGACGGTGTGGTCTGTAATAAAACAGTGCGGTCTGTAATAAGACGGTGTGGTCTGTAATAAAACACTGTAGACTGTAATAAGACAGTGCAGTCTGTAATAAGATGGTGTGGTCTGTAATAAAACACTGTTGACTGTAAGAAGACGGTGTGGTCTGTAATAAAACACTGTAGACTGTAATAAGACGGTGTGGTCTGTAATAAACTGTAGATTGTAATAAAACGGTGTGGTCTGTAATAAAACACTAGTCTGTAATAACACGGTGCGGTCTGTAATAAGACGGTGCGGTCTGTAATAAAACACTGCAGTCTGTAATAAGACGGTGCGGTCTGTAATAAAACAGTGCAGTCTGTAATAAGACGGTGTGGTCTGTAATAAAACACTAGTCTGTAATAACACGGTGCAGTCTGTAATAAAGCAGTGCGGTCTGTAATAAAACGGTGCGGTCTGTAATAAGACGGTGTGGTCTGTAATAAAACACTGTAGACTGTAATAAGACGGTGCGGTCTGTAATAAGACGGTGTGGTCTGTAATAAAACAGTGCGGTCTGTAATAAGACGGTGTGGTCTGTGATAAAACACTGTAGACTGTAATAAGACAGTGCAGTCTGTAATAAGATGGTGTGGTCTGTAATAAAACACTATTGACTGTAAGAAGACGGTGTGGTCTGTAATAAAACACTGTAGACTGTAATAAGACGGTGTGGTCTGTAATAAACTGTAGTCTGTAATAAAACGGTGCAGTCTGTAATAAAACGGTGCAGTCTGTAATAAGACGGTGCAGTCTGTAATAAGATGGTGTTGTCTGTAATAAGACAGTGTGGTCTGTAATAAAACACTGTAGTCTGTAATAAAACGTGTAGTCTGTAATACGATGGTGTGGTCTGTAATAAACTGTAGACTGTAATAAAACGGTGCGGTCTGTAATAAGACGGTGCGGTCTGTAATAAGACGGTGTGGTCTGTCATAAAACACTAGTCTGTAATAAGACGGTGCGGTCTGTAATAAGACGGTGTGGTCTGTAATAAACTGTAGACTGTAATAAAACGGTGCGGTCTGTAATAAGACTGTGCGGTCTGTAATAAGACGGTGTGGTCTGTTATAAAACACTGTAGTCTGTAATAAGACGGTGCGGTCTGTAGTAAGACAGTGTGGTCTGTAATAAAACGGTGCAGTCTGTAATAAGACGGTGTGGTCTGTAATAAACTGTAGATTGTAATAAAACGGTGCGGTCTGTAATAATATGTGGTTTTCTGAACAGGCTGCCGAAGAGGGGGAATCCTCGGCGAGCCTCCTGGATTCTTAATTCCCGTCGAAAAGGTCCTGAAGGAAAAGGCCAGTGGGACCCTCAGAGCGACTACATCTACTTCTGCTCCAAACACTTCACGCCCCACAGCTTTGAGCTCTCGGGGGTCAGGTCTGTATTTCAGGACCGTCCGTCAGCAAGACAAATGCGATTAAAGCTCTGAATGGGAATTCCATGGGAGATTTTTTTAAACGTTAATTATTAAATGTTTTATAAATAAATGGAGATAATGTATTTGAGCATGAATCCAATCCACCTGACATGCATGTCCTGGATGGTGGGAGGAAACGGGGACGACATGTCCACTCCACACAGAAAGGACCACGACCGCCCCACCTGGGCATCGAACCCAGGACCTTCTCGCTGTGAAGCGTAAATAAAAATCTTTCCAAAACCCAACAGCACACCCGTATCTCAATGATCACTCAGGATCTCAATGACGTCATCCAAGATCTCAATGACATCATCACTCATGATCAAAAGGACATCCTCACCCATTCCTTGGTGCCTGTTTCTTAAGACTCAAATCTTTCCTAGCGTTTAAAATCACCTGCTTCTGTGAGGGGTTATCAAAGAATGATATCAATCTCAATCAATCACAATATGATGTTAATCATCAAACTCAGGACCTCGTTCATTAATTGTCCAAACCGCTCGTTGTTTTTGTTCGATGTGAATCCGCTCTGCATAGTTTCGTCTTATTTGATCTCTTCCCTCCACCCAGCGGCTATCGGCGGCTGAAAGAAGATGCTGTGCCCACAGTGGTTGAAACTCCATCTAACCAAAGAGGCAAGACCTCCAGAGGAAGAGGGAGACCGAGAAACGCAGAAAGACAGATGAGGTACGTCGCAAACACGTACACGTCTCACAATAGTCCTGGTCTTAAACCGGTATTTGAAGTGAAAGTGAAAGTGACAACCCTTGTCATTGTGAAATGCAGTACAACACCAAGAAATTCACCCACACACACACGTGCAGCAGAAAGCACCTGGGGAGCAGTGGCAGGGACGGTACCTTGCTCAAGTACTTCCCTCCCTACTGGTGAGGGAATCGAACCCACAATCTTCTGATCCAGGGCAACTCCCTCACCACTAACCATCTAGTCTCAAATCTAGTTTCTAGTCTCAAATCTGTTTGCCAATCTTAATTTGCCATCACTTTCACAGTTATTTCTTTTTAAAAAATGATGAAAGGAACATGACTAAGCTGCACTTAAAGAAGAACTTGGTTGAGGTGAATGGAGCAGAGTGGTTGCTTGAGTTGAATTCTTGGTGAAAGCATTTCCGCAACCCGGTGCTGTGGATGATGTCACTGAAAAAATGGTCCTTTCTCTAGACGTTTAGCTTGATCGCTCCTTATTTCTCCCCAGCACGAAGACGACCACTGAAGCGGAGAGGTTGGAGAGTAAGGAGGCTCCGATCAGTGAGGCTTTTGCGGAGAGTGTAACCGGTAATGAAGCAGACCGAGCCACGACCGTCACCGTGGAACAAAGAAACGAGCAAAGCCCTACACCTTCATCTGAAAATGTTCGCGCTAATGATGAGACACATGATCAGCCAGCAGATATCATCCCCAGTCCAGCTTCTCCACGGCCACCTTCTCCGTCCTGCTTCATGAGGCGCCTCCCTCCACCTCCCGGCTTCTACCTGTCCAAAGAGCACAACTATGCTCAGCTGTGTCCCCTGGTGTGGCGCAAACGCTACGAGAAGGCCATCGACAATTTGGAAAAGGCGCTGCGTTTGCTTAGCGCTGCCCGGCGCCGGGAGAACCGTCTACGGCTCACGTTGCTGCGCCTCCGAGAAAGCAGGTTAAAGAGCACTTTATCCCGTGTTCAAGACAGCAGAAGGAAGGAGGGTCACGGAGGCCACGGTAGGCTTCGCTTCCCGGCTCCTCAGAGCACGAAGACCACAAGAGAAGACAGTGGTGGAGCTCCGGAAGGGCTAGAAGAGTGTGAGATGGAGGGTGCAAGTGAAGACATGGAGCTTTTCACTGAAGAGGGTTGGAGGAGGCCAACATCTGCCACGAAGGAGAGAGCAGCTGCGGAAGAAGAGGAAGGATGCTGTTTCTATTGTGGGCAGGGTCGAGAAGACGAAGATACGAAAGCAGGCGGAGATGGGCGAGCGTCTCACAGGGCTGTAGAAAGCCAAGGGACTCTTGGTAGGTCCAGACCTAAGAGAATCCTAGACGTCAAAAAAGGAAGGACGTCCGACATTCGAAGGGCTGAGAGCACAAAGGCTGATGTTGCAGCTCCGGAACCAAATGACTGCTATCTCTATTACTGTGGAATTGATGAGAGTGAGGAGCAAATGAAGACTTTCTCCACCGATTTTGCTCCTCAGCAGCAGAACTTTGTCGGAGAACCTTCTCTGGAATTCTGTGGAAAGCCTCTGCAACAGCTCACCCTCCTGCACCCTCAGACTGAAATGTTTTTGCAGATGCATACACTCTCTGGACCTCCACAACCCACATTGACACTACAGGAAACAACTTCTCCACTTCAGCTGCAGCAGCTCCACCTTTTGCAGGGCCTCCAGCCTGGACTTCTCCTTCCAGACGTGGGCACCAGAGATGGGTGTGCCACGAAAAGTGAGCCGGACGGGGCAAATCACCTGTACTGGGTGCAAGAAAGAACAGACAGCCACGTGCTGCTTGTACCCGTTTCTGCAGAAACGAAAGAAAGGAGTGAGGTCAGCCTCGAC
>CM029368.1:2008885-2028885 GCA_017165825.1 Hepsetus odoe
TGGCAGTGCCTGAAATCTCTAAATTCAAATTCCCTATATAGTGCACAATATTACCCATAGTGCACAGCGGCCAGCGGTTCCCTGGTGTTTAGGAACTAGGCCCCAGGATCGGAAGGATATGGGTTAGGTCCAGTTCGCTGCCCTGAAGAGGTATCTTTCAGCAAGTTACCATCCCCATCACTGCTCCCTGGACCCTTTAAACAGCTGCCCCCTGCTGCATGTGTGTGTATGGGTGAAAAGCAGAGGTTGAATTTTGTTGTTTCACTTTCATATTACCCATAGTGCACTGTGTGCCAGCAATGATCCACAATGCACTTCATAATGAAGTTTACTGCACTCAGCACTCCACACCTATTGTGAGTCCAATGGTTCACAATGCATTTAGTGATGCTCCATTTAGTGTTTTGGTCCTGCTTTTGAAGTCCGGTTGCCTGGCAACAGTAAGAAATGAGAATAAATGCAGAATAAAACCTTTCAATTCAAAGGCATGTTAAAAAAAAGCAACTGAAAATATGTGAAACTCCATTTTTTTATAAAAAGTCACCAAAACCAAATCGCTGTGGTCTAGTGTTAAGGGACAGGATCAGAAGGTCGTGGGTTTGAATCCCAGACCAGTAGGTTGCCCTGAGGTTCCCTTCAGCAAGGTACCATCCCCCATCACTGCTTCCTGGGTGCCGGATATGGCCACCTCCTTTCGGTTAAATACAGAGAAGCGCTTGTTATGGTTCACTGTGTTTGCGATGACAAGTTGTCGCTTTCACTTTCACTTTTCTCTAATCTTGACTTCAAACTCGAGTCCGTCCGAAGGTCTGCAGCAAGACAGTTCTGTCTCTCTGAATCTGCAGTGTCAGAGCTGTGAGGTGTCCGGCTCTGTGTCCGGCTGGTGTGTCGAGTGTCAGGAGCATCTGTGCGCTGTGTGTGTAGAAGCACATAGAAGAGAGACGTCGGTCCATGGACATCATATCCACTCTGTGTCTCCAGGTAAGCCCTGAATCACACAACAGCATAAAAAAGCTCATTTTTGGATCTAAAGTAATAATTTTAAGTCACGTTAGTCATTTTAAGCATTTTCTGTGGAGCGATTGCTCGTTTCTAATATTTGGCCGATGTCCTGCTGCACTTCTAGAGCTTTTAATTCGGTTTAATCTCGTTTTACATGGTGTGGTATTTAATGTTCATGTCATCTTGAATGCTGTCCCTCACTAAACTGCTTTGGATTAAAGTGTCTCCAACATTTATGAAAGTAAAGATAATCATACGCATTTTCAGGTTCGATTCTGAGGTTAAATCTGAGGTTTTACTTCTGTTTTCTTATATCTTATGATATGTTATGACATATTCCTGGACTGCAGAGGACTCTGAACAGTATTTTCCACTGAAAGACAAATATTGTCCCTGATTTAACTTTAGTCCCTTGATGGGAATCCGTCCTTTTTTTGTGTTAAAACCAATTTGGGTGCGATAAGCAGTGGTGGTCTAGTGTTTAGGGACTAGGCCCGGGATTGGAGGGTCGTGGGTTCGAATCCTAGACCAGTAGGTTGCCCTGAGGTTCCCTTGATCAAGGTACCGTCCCCATCACTGTTCCCCAGGTGCTAGATATGTCTGCCCCCTGCTGGACGGTGTGTGTGGGTTAAACACAGATGATGTGTTTGCTTGTGGTTCACTGTGTGCTGGTCACTTTCACTTTCACTTTCACACTTTGTTGTAGAGTCACTGAGGCCGGACGTTTGCCTCGTCCACCCGAAGGAGCGAGTCAGCAGTTACTGCCTGACCTGTGATCAGCTGATATGCAAGCTCTGTCGACGCTCTCACCCCAAACATTTGTACGAAAAGCAATGACTTTTATTTTTTACTTCAGATTTGAACTTTGTTTGAACACACTCAGCTTCCCGTTAAAATCATTAAAAATATATAATTTTTTTTTGCATAAAATTTTTCAAATTTAAAGGATTTAATTAAAATCCACTTTTAATGTGGTTTGGTTTTCCAAAAACATGAATATTTTTATTTATAGAGAGAATTTTCCAGCCTCTCTTAGAATTAAAATGTTTTTATTATTGTGCTTTTATGACTGATATACAGCACTGTGCAAAAGTCTTCAGCCCCTCATTTCTTAACATTTTGCCCAGTTTTTTGGTGCAAAAAATACAATTTAATTCCTCTCAGACTGTCTCATCTTCAACATGTTGAGTCGATTAAATGCAAGAAACTGGAACAAAAGTTTTAGTGTTGTAAAGTGTCCAAAGATACAAGGTTCTAGATAAAGAGGTTCCACTCAGCATAGTAAATGAATCCCCTGATCATCTGGAATCATCTGCTCCTGTTTCTTCTCTGCTTCATGCAAAGGAAGTTAGATGCTTTGTTCTGCTTGAAGGTTCAGACGTAGATCACTGTGGATTAACCAACACAGAACTATCAAACTGCTCAGGTACAGAGACTGGACTGAACATGAGAGACAACAACACTGTCCTTCAGGAAGATCTGGAGAACTGTCCCTCACCATTAAGCATGCAAAATAGGGAGGAATGAGGGGGTCAAGAGTCTTTCACAAAGTTCTGTATGTAAATGATCTGTGATCTGATTGGTTGCCCACTTTATTAAATAGTCTTCAGCTTCTTTTTTTTCTTGGAGTTTTATGACTTTGAAGTTGTGCTTTCCTCTTTTGTTCTGTTGGCGTCAATAAAACCCTGTGGCTGGTTTAAATAGTGCTGAAAAGTATGTTTGTGATTGATGCATCTGGATTTGCCGAAGATCTGAAACATCTCTTTCAGGCTGCAGTTCAGCCATGAAGCGGTGGGGAAGCAGAGGAAGCAGATCCAGAGGATGGTCCTGAAAGTTAAGCAGAAGAGACTGACTGTCCAGAAGAATCTCACTGACGTGGAGGAAAGGTTCTTAAAGAATTGAATTCGTTGTTACTATCAGCACTAACTTTCTCAACCTCCATGCTGTTCTATAAAAGAGGGATTTCATTTTATTAATTTTAAATTCTGCATACTTAAGTGGTGTGTGAATCATTCACAGCGATTGTGAATGGAACCAGACGTCTGAATGTCCCTCACAGACATTAGATGATGGTGAAGACACTGCCTGATGCCTGATGTTGTTTTACCAGAGTTTGGAGAAGATTTTGGACTAAAACTGAACCCATACATGATACATGCAGGGTGCTGAGACTCTATAGTCCCCCAAAGAAAAGTCTACTATTGTACCATCATCACCATCCCATAAAAGCAATAAGAAGACATGCGTAGGTGGACTGGTGGAATTAAAATAGATTGGCGTTGGTGTCGTCTGGTTCCTTTCACCACCACTGTAAAGAAAGTTTCAGAAAACCCAAGAATGGGCCTATTTGTCCTCCAAATCCTGATTATTTCCCCGTTTTATGATGAACCACAGATTTTGTCTCTTCATTCTTAGACTGTCCAACTTAGAAGACCTTCAAGCGCAAGCGAGGCTGAATGTGAAGCAGACCGTGGTCAGGCTTTGCAACCTGATGGTCAAGAAAGCAGCCAAACTAAATAAACAGATCAAGGTAAACGTATTAAAAAAACAACGAGCAGAAGCAGCAGTCACTCACTCGCCCACTCATTTCCTGAGCCGCTTGTCCTGAATGGGACCATGGGCTGGAATCTGTCCCAGGATAAAAGGCGGCGGCACCGTGGACAGGTTACCGGTTCATCACCGCGCAGAAACTCACACCTAGGGGACAATTTATCATCTCCAGTTCTCCTGACATGCAGGTCTTTGGACGGTGGGAGGAAACACACAGACACGGAGACAACTTCACCGCTTCACTTTCATCCACGTCTCTACTAGTTCTCCCGTCACGGACAGACACTCAACACACCCTGAACTCCACCGTCCACTCTTCCTGTCCTCTCTCTCACTCTCCTTCACTCTGTCCTGCACCGATGGACACACAGAGGGACGTCTTTCTGTGTTTGTGTCCATTTAGGATGAAGTATTTGGGTGAAAATGGAGGGAATGAAAGTAAAAAGTAATCAGAAGAATAAATACTTAAAGTGCAGATGCCTGAAAATTCAAATTACAGTGCAGTAAAGTGTGTGTGTGTGTGTGTGTTGTAGTCACTGATATTCAGCTAGGTTCTCATTCTCCAGGATCTATGTGGGAAAGAGAAAGCAAAGCTATCAGAGAAAAAGTCGTTCCTCCAGAGACTGGACGATAAGCTGGACCATGTTTTGACCTTCACAGATAAAGCTGTGACCTCCAAGCATCACACGGTTATGCTGTCCTGCAAACGACAGGTAACTAGTGCATGTCTTTAAAGCAAACTATGGACAGTAGGAAAAGTCAAATGAGAGATTCTGTGCTGTAATAACTAACGTTCATACCTTGTACCAAAATTATTCAAATCCAAAATTTGAATGGGATTTTTCTGATGAGTAATCTTAAATTACTCATTTGTTCTGTACCCAGGTAGATTTAGTTCTTTTTCTCTCCCCCCCCCCCTTTTTTTTTTGGACACTGGTGTGGACTGTGGACCACTTTTTGGACTGTTCTGCTGTTGCTCATAATTCTCCCTTTATAGTTTTGGCAAAAATATCCCATTTCCTCTACTGAATGATTGGGCTAAATGGTCAATTTTATATGTCAAATTTGAAAGAAGTGCCGTTTTTTTTTTTTTTTAATTATGAAGGAATTAACTCTGTCATTATACTCAAGTCATATGAAACTTTACATGGATATAGTTAAGAACAAATGGCAGTAATGGCAAACTTTAAAACCTATTTAGTCCAAACTTTCAGCTTTTTGAATTTGAGAAGTTAAATAAATGATTCTTCTGAAACTTAAGTAAAAAAAATAATAATCTTATTAATACCTTTATTAATGCAACATTTTCTACATCTCCATTAAAAGGCCAAACAGTCTGGACTTAGGCTTAATCTTGGTCTTAAAAACCAGCCCTGTGTATATAGACCACAGATGCATCTTGTCTCTACATTGTTTCACCTCTTTGGGACTTTTTCCTTTAGATTCATCATCAGCTTCAGGACCTGTTGGATCAGGTGGTTTCTCCCACTGCCACTGTATTGGAGCTTTCCTTTCATACCGAGGAGGAGAAGATTACAAAAGTGCTAAAAACCTTTGGTAGGACCTCCAACAGACAACATTTTACACTTTTGCATTGCAAGCTGTGTGATTTTTATTTATTTTTTATTTTTTTGGGTCCTCCTAGGAAGCATTGTGGCCAAAGAAGTCCCATTTGTCTGCTCTAGCACTGGGAGCACTGACAGCGCATCTCTGGATCTTCTCCCATCAAACAACGGCCTCCAGTCACCAACACTGACCAACGAAGAACCTCCTCATCCTGCTCGTGCAACCGTTTCTTCTCCTTCATCCATAATCCTGCCACAGAAAAGCCCCCAGATGTCTACCACATCTTCTGAGAAGACTTTCCACCTTCCATCACGTGTTGGTCCCTCATACTCCTCTTCTCTGAACAGGAAGCACCCTAATTTCCCCAACCTGAAGCGAGCATGGTCCTACCACCCCTACTACCCCGTGGAGAGTCTCCAGTCCTCTGTCACACCTCAGAAAAAGAGAAAGGGGACTCTTCCGGCCTCCAAACCCATTCCATCACAGCTTACCACATCTGCTTCATCTTTCCTCCATACTTCAGCACCTGACTGTGTAAAGCAGACCGTTTCTACCACCTCCAAAAAAGCAACCAACAGAAAAGGCAGGGATGCTCATGAAGGAAGCCACCAAAATGTTGCCTCAGTTCCGTGGCTGCAAGCTGCTGATCTTTCTCCTCCTGAAAATGTTGTTCCTTATTTTTATATTTTGCCTGTTGAGCAGGCCTTCGATAGTTCTGTAGTTCTGAATGTACCTCAAGTTGACGGCGAGAAGAAAAAGAAGGAAGGTGAGCCCTCCTATACTGTGAATGAAGAGTCTGGAAAAGGCCTAGTCAATAAGAACAAAGCCTCCAAGCAGCTGCATGAAGCAGGAAACCGACCTCTGCAGGCCTTCAAAGGAACTGCTCGTGACCGTCTGAGCAGGTTTGGCATTTTTCTACCTTCTGACAAGGTTCTCAACCCTGTTTCTGCCACTGTTGCACCATTTTCTGTAGTCAGTAGCCATTCTGTTCACAGTCAGGTCCCCTCCCCTGATGAAGAACCGTCTGGGAGAAACATACTCCCAGCCAAATCTGCAGGTCCCTCACCTTCTGCACAATCTGTCGATTCTCAAGTGCAGAAAGTTGAAGATAACATCACCGAACTTGAGCATCCAGGACAGATTTTAAACATCAAAGTATCAGAAGAGCTACAGTCAGTAAGTGAAAACGATGGTCTTCATTCTCTCGCTGGAGAAGATCTCTGTACGCCCAGACATCGAACCAGAGCCAGCAAAGGAAGCTCTCAAAGATGTTTGTTCATGGATGATGGAACCGGAACCAACACGATGGCCACCAAAGTCAAACTGGAGCCCGTTGAGGAAGACTCGCCTGTCAGTGGTCTTCAAAAGAGTCCCTGCTCTCTTGTAAAGGTAGCAGCATGAGGAGACTCCAGATCATGCTTGTGTAATATGAAATCAAAATTTCTTAACGTTTCTCTCTTTCATTAGAAGGAAGATGGAATGGAGGATAAAACCATTACAAAGATCCGAGACGCTCAAGGTGAGAGAGAATCAAACTTTTCGCAATGACAAGTAGTCACTTTCACTTGCACATTCATGTGAGAACACCAGAAGCGAATACCATCAGGCCACCGCTGTATTCCTGAACTACATTATGTGATCAAACTGTGCAGATGTTCTCACATCTGCGTCTCTTTACGAACAGTTCCGGGTTGTTTTAAAGAAGGAAAAGATCCTTTCATCATTGGGAAGTTGTGACTCTTCAGTTCTGCTCAGGCTCTCAAGAACCCAGACGCCAGGATCTTTATTTATTTATTTGTTTGTTTATTTATTTAGGTAATGGTTTTTATAGATTTGTGCTTTCGTTTTCAGGTATTTCTTAAGGCTGGAGATTTTTTATCAAGTTTTAATTTCCATAAAATAGTGAAATATATGTTTTCTTTTCCTTGGATCAGCCCATGCGCCAGTCCTTAAATAGAAACGTTATCCAAATTCTTAATTTTGCGACATGTATAGTAGTGAGTGCCACCACAGGAAAACCATTATAACCATTAAAAAATATTCTATGACTTTAAAAAACATTTTTTTAATTTTACCATTTTTCTCCCTGACGTCTGGTATCACATTTTCTCCACCGTCTTCGTTTCATTTTCTGAGCACTGTCCAACTTTTTGGAATCAAACAGACTGTTCTGCCACTAAAGCTTTACTAATATATGTAAATGAGCTCCGTTCTCATTGGCTGCCCTGGATTCTGATTTGAACTGAAAAGCACCTTATGATTTCAGCTCGAATCAAGGTGGCTTGTATCTAGAATGAGGTGAGAACTCCCAAAGTTCTCACTGAGAAATGTCGTTTGAAGACAGGAAGGGTCTCAGCTGATCTGATGATCAGTCCAGCACATAAGAGCTGAGATGAAATTTAAGTATTTAGTAGACCCTCTAATCCAGTGACTTCCGATTCCTACAGGGACGGTCTCCCTGGAGCAGCTCAGGGTGAAGGGCTTTGCTCAGGAACCCAGTGGAGGAAGTGCTGGAGGTTGGATTTGAAAGTGCGACCTCTTGGTCCATAGCCGAGTACCACTAGACCACCACTCGCTACCGAAATTGAAAAATGACACATTGAGCCAATCACGCCAGTAGGGAACACACACACACAGTAGGTGCAGTAGGCTGCAAAAACTATGCCCGGGTGACAGTGATTGGGACAGTTCCTTGCACAAGGCTTCATCAGGGTAACCTCAAACCCACAACCTTCTAGTAAAGTCAAGTCAGTCTTCTTTATATGGGTATTAGTGCTGAGACAAGGCCCCAGGATAAAAAGGTTGTGGGTTTGAATCCCAGACAAGTAGGTTGCCATGAGGTACCCTTGAGCAAGGTACCGTCCCCATCACTGCTACCCAGGCGCTTTAAATAGCTACAGGTGTGTGTGGTTGAAAAGCAGAGGATGTATTTCGCTGTGCTCCACTGAGGTTTTGTTAGCTGTACCTATCAGGCCACCACTGTCCCAGGACGGTAGCTTGTGCAGGGGAACCTCAGAGCAACCTACTGGTCTGTGAATCGAACCCTCGACCTTCTGATTATGGAGTCTACTGCCTAAACTCTAAGTTCTAAAGGGCGAGTTGGGTGAATTTAAAGTTATAAATATTTTCACAGGAAGTTTAGGAAAATCATCCACTGATGTTTTCATATTTTCCATTTCATCTTCAGGCAATCTTCTCGTGATGGAACCACGGAGAAGGTGAGACAGCGGTCACTTTGGTGTTTGGTCATAGATTAATTGATTTACATACATTTAACTATTTAAGTTTGCACTAAACATTACAATGACTTCTCGCCCTTTCACACTGACCCCCGCAGGGATTGGCTCCCTGTCGTGTCACTGAGACGTTTGCTCATCCCTGGTTTTCCGTCCTCTTCTCCATCTCCTGCCTTCCGGGTCAAAGAGGAAGAGGGCAAGAGCTTCCAGCTCAGTGTGATCAAGGAGAACGACCAGGTACCTGCTCTTTCTTTTTTGAGAAAGGGATCACTGCTCTGAATTTCTGACTTATAAGCGTAGTGAGAAAGCATGAATAAGAAGATGGAGTAAAAGAAGGGAGTAAAATAAAGAAGCTCCAGTTGCTTATAATAAATCACGGAGATGCTGATAATGATACACGTATGTTAATCACTCTATTAGATGAATTTGCAGGCTTGAATTATTCATTATTTCCATGGATTCCTTTATTCCAGAGCCCTTCGCCGGACCCCGTTCCTCCAGCCAGATGTTCGGACACCTCTCGCCCCCTGCTGGTCAGGAAGCTGCAGTGCGCTGCCTGCAGGATCAAGGGGAAGCTGCTGCAGTGCTGTGTGTGCCAGCGAGCTTTCCACAGAGAGTGTCACTTTCCACCAATCACAGTGGCCGAGTGAGTGTCTCCCAGCCTCAGTCTTCTGACCATGGAGCAAGAATTCTCAGCCAAACTTCTGTAAACTTCCGAGCATGTGTGTGTTTTTGCAGAGGACAGCAGTGGCAATGTCTTCTGTGCAGCGATCTGTCTCAGACGAAAGATCTCGGACTTGACCCGGAATCAAATTGTCCTCAGTATCTGAGTCCACATGAACAGAGGGTGAGGGAGGCTTCTTGCTGCTTCTTCTCCTTCTTCTCCTTCACCTTATTCTTCTCATTCTTCTTCACCTTAGTCGTCTTCTCCTTATCCTTCTTTTCCTTCTCCTTCTTCTCCTTCACCTTCTTCTTCACCTTAAAATAAGGAAAAGGAGGAGAACAAGACTTTCTTCTCTTTATCCTTCTCCTTCACCTTATTCTTCACCTTAAAATAAGGAGAATAAGAAGGAGAACAAGATTTTTCTTCTCCTTCTTTTCTTTCTCCTTCTCCTTCTTATTATTATCATTATTCTAATTCTCCTTCTTATTATTTTTTTGCCCCTGGACAGAAATGTGAGTACCTGCTGCTCTCGCTCTGCTGTAATAAACGAAGCTCGGTGCTCTACAGGCCGGTTCAGGTGAGCATTAGATCTTCACACTTCTTCTTCCTCACACTCGTTTAAATACGGTGATAAAATGCCTGGATGTGTTTTGATCGTTATTTTATAACCCGACACCACTCCAAATAAGGAACTCTGTTCTTCGTCTCCTGCCTCCTTAAAAAAAAGAATAAAAATAAAACCCTCAACTCGTCTGGAAAAGAGGCGCTTAAACTGATTTCGTTTGTGGAATGCTTCACCAAGATGTTCATTTAGTGAACCGAATTCATTTTCTATCATTTCTGAATCAGTTTATTGGCTCTAAAGTAAAAATCAGGGGTATTTCTTTTTATGTTTCCAAAGATTTATATCTGCAGATGAGTGTAGTTTAGAAAAGTTATATGATTTAGATATTTATAGGCAGCTTCTCTGATTGGTCGCTCCCGTTAGGGGTCGCCACTATTTATGGCAAATTAAAAGTAATTTTTAAGTTCTTTTTTTTTTTCCTTATTAATACTGTCAGAACCGGGACGTCCTGCTCGACATTTAAGTAGCTTTGGAAGACTCATCTCTTCCGAAAACACACACTAACCCACTGTTCACTCCTTAATCACCACTTCAGCGTATACGCTGCACTTTTAGTGCTTTTTAATTTATTCTTATTATTTATTCAAATTTTACCTTAAGTAGCACCTTGGGGCAGAGTTGATCTAGTGTTTAGGGGCTCCAGGATCGGGAGGTCGTAGGTTTAAATCCCAGACTGGTAGGTGTCCCTGAGGTAGCTTTGAGCAAGGTACCGTCCCCATCACTGCTCCCCGGGTCACCGATTTTATTGCCCCCAGCTTTGCTCTCAGGCTCCTCGCTACATTGATATGACTCTGCTCCGAGGCCGACTGCTTGGCAAGCTGACTCCACCCTATCTCACCGCTGGAGAGCTCGTTTGTGATGTGTGGCTGCTCCTTCACGCCCTGCTGAATTCCTCAAAGGTAAACTCCGTCGCTGCCTTGGCCGAGTTGCCCCCGGTAACAGTTTAGCCTTCACACGCTTTCTTAAGATCTACAGGTTAGAATATCAGCACTGGGGCAGCGGTGCTCTAGTGTTTAGGGACCCCAAGATCGGACGGTCATGGGTTTGAATCCCAGACCAGTAGTTGCTTTTTTTTTTTTTTTTTTTTTTCCTGCACGAGAAAAACTGGAAAACTGAACGATCTGAGCCCAAAGTGAAAGGAATCAAAGAAATCCAGTGAGATTAAACCACAATAACACAGATCAGCTATAAAACCAACTTCACCACTTGTCCTTCTGAAAGAGAGAGAGAGAAACAGACAGAGAGAGAGACAGACTGGGAAGAGAGAAACCAATTCAGAGAGAGCGACAGGGAGGGCGCAAGAGAAACAGACAGACAGCAGAGAGAGAAAGAGATGGAGAGACAGACTGAGGAGAGAGAGATGGGGCAGACAGACGAACGGAGAGAGAGTCAAACACAGAGAGAGACAGACAGACAGACTGGGAAGAGAGAAACCAATTCAGAGAGCGCGAAAGGGAGGGAGCTGGAGAGACAGACAGACACAGCAGAGAGAGAGACAGATTCAGAGAGAGCAAGAGAGGCCGACTGAGAAGAGAGAAAGAGAGTCTGTAGCTACAGGTGAGTAATAAAAATGTAGTGTTACACACAAAGCAGTCGACACAACTCGCTCTTCAAAAGATCTTATGCCACCTGTGTGAAGAAGTAAATGCTCCCAAACTGTCATACTTGGGCCACAGTAAGAATTTAAGAGAACCTCTTTCAGAGAGATTAAAATGGTCCTCTTTAATGTTCCTTCCACATTCTTCCTCTTCTTTCTTGGTCGCCAGGAGGTGCAGGCTGTGAAGCGGCTTCAGAGGTTCTTCTGCAAGGAAGTGAGGAAGGTGTTTGGTCAAACCCTCCATCCTTTAATCCTAAAGGACCCCTTTGCTGGAAAGCACGAGGAACAGAGGGAGACCGAAGATCTCGTATAACCCTGTGGAGAGCGCCGATCAAAACCACGCACCTTTAGCTGAAGATCATGTTGCACAGATCAGTGCGGCCACTGGAGGGTGCTTTCGTCATTGCGTCTGCGGAGATGTTTTAGTGGAATTTGTTTTCTCTTTATTCGTTTATAAGACAAAGTGGAAGCAGTGTGTCCTTGTTCTGCTTCTTCGTTTCAGGAAGTAAACTTTGTTGCAGACTTTGGTTTCCTGTTATTTCAGTGAAGTTTTATTGCTGAACTTCCATTGTTCCTGTATTTACCTTCTTGCATCATCTCCACGACTCTGGAAGTGAAGAGTTGGTTTCATCTCCAGATCAGTGAAACAGAGTAACTATATGAACCCTGGATGGAATCAAAACCTTAAAAATGGTGAAGATCTGGCAGCATCTTCACAACCACTCGTTTTCTTAGCTGCTTGTCCTGATTAGGGTAGTCTGTTCCAGCTCTCCAAGTAGTGAAAGGAGGGGACACACCCTGGACCAGTCCATCGTAGGGCAGAAACATGTATACCTGGGGACAATTTAGCATCTCCAGTCCGCCTGACCTGCAAGTCTTTGGACGGTGGGAGGAAACCAGAGTTCCTGGAGGAAACACAGACATGGGGACATTTACACTCATCATATAACTGGACCATCCTGCCTAGGAATGGCACCCAGGATCTTCTCAGGCCTGGTGCCCTACAACAAAGGGTACAAACATTTAAGTTCTATATCTTGCCATGCAACATCTGGATCAGAAACTTGTGCTGAGAAGATACTAAATGGCCTTCAGTCTTGACTTCTCCTACAGAACCCTCTGTCAGATCTTATCTTTATTTTGGTCTTAGACAGCAGGCGCTCAGGTGTGTGTCGACCTGTCCGGACCTGCTGTATTAACGACTGACCTGTGAACGACTTGCTAAAGAGCACATCTCATTAGTGTGCATTTCCAATTCACCCACAAACAGGCTGCTCGTTGCAGTCGTGCAGAAGCTCTTTTACATGAATAGATCCCTTCGTTTGCATAATTAGTCGACCGTTTAGTTCAGTAAAGTGTGTTTTAATAGTTTGTTCTTGCCTCGGTTCATTGTCCACTTCTTTATCTCTCCTACTGCCTCAGTCTTCTTTCCAGAGTGTTTTAGCAGATTTATCTATTTTGTCATTACATGAAGCTTTTAAGTCTTAAAAGTTCAAGATAAATCGAGAGTTTTTGTGTAGAAAACCCCAAACACACGAAGCATTGCTTCAAGATAACAGCTGTTGACACTCTGGTGCTACAGAAAACACAAAGTACAAAAAATTCGCAAAATAAACTGCTTTCAGAAAGTCTTCTCTGGTTTCTTTTGCTTCTGTATGAAAGTGAGACAGTAGTTTGGTGATTTGTGTACAAACAGTCTAAACACAAAGAGAGTTTCATTCTAACCAGCTTTCAAGTCCATATTCACTACCACCACCGTTATTCTTCAGCACAGCCTCAACTCTCTTAGAACGGCTCCTTTCTTTAAGTCAGGAACACTTCTCCAGGCTTGAAGGACGTCCCAAAACTCTTCTTTGGACGTCAACTGTTTATGTTCTCTGTGGAGATGATCCCACAGTGCTTCTGAAACTGCTCAGGTACGGAGACCGTACTGGAAATGAGAAACAACAACCTTGTCCTCCAAGAAGATCTGGAGAACTGCTCCTCAACATTAAAAAATACAAGGAATTCTGACTAAATATGAAGAAATGAGTGGAGAGATGTTTGCATTTTACTGTACAATCAGCAGATTGATGTGGGAATGAAAGGTGTGAGGATATGCAAAAACTGGAGAACCTCTGGCTCTTCTGATGATACTGGTCAGATGTTTGAGTGTGATTTCATGTGGGAACAGCCTCATATCTTGTTTTTCAGCTGGAGCTTTAATAGCAGAGGGACAACACTTTTCTTCATGCTTGAAGTTATTCATCCAAGCTGAAAAATGCTGTGAAATGCCCCCCAGGTTCTTCAGGAGACACAGAGCCTCCTTATTGGTCCATGCGAGTTTAAGCCCTGCCCAATCCCTCTATAAAAGCCTGGGCGACTCTGAGCTTTCATTCAGTGGGAGATTTCATTTCAGGCTGAAGCACACTGTCCACAAATGGTCGTTCAAGTGACTTCACGGATTCGCCAAGGCAACAAGGCAATGGAGGGCAGAGAGCAGAAAGTGGAGGCCAATATTTTGCTGCTGGGAGCTGAGAACGTGGGGAAATCGGGTGAGTTTTGGTGTTTATCGGTTAGATTTTGTTCCAGACTCGCCTGTGTAGCAAGTGGAACACAATAAATATGGGGTTCTTTAGGACTGGAGTGGAGATCTTTTTGGAACAATTGACTGAACTAATCTTTTGTCTTCAGCCCTGACGGTGCGATTCCTGACCAGAAGATTCATTGGAGAATACAGTGATATAGGTGAGTGGTATCTTTCTTCAAATCTCCTTTTAGGAATCATCTTTCACGGATAAGAAATAATAAATAATCATAAGAAGTGATGTGTCTGTTTGTAAAGTTCTTTCTTTTACCCCGACAGAATCCATCTACAGCCACTGCGATAAGATTGACGGCCGGGAAATTTGCTTCAACATCTGGGACTCGCTTGGTCCACAGGTAAATACGTCGTTTATATCCATTCACATTCGTAGATTAGATTAGATTAAGACTCTGGTTTTCCCTTTGCACGGTCAACTTTGGTTCTCTGAACACTGCAGAATCTATGATGCAATTAGGCTTTTTATTTTTAGATTTCTTGAATGAATCAGTGACTCTCTCTTAATGTCCCGGGTCGTTGGTTTCCAGATCGGTGTTCATGGACCCCAGACTGTTCCTGTATTTGTACTTTAAATTATACTTTTTATACCATATTACACTTTTTTTGCGATAAATGTTGGCAAATGTGCTTCACCTGGGCATGCCTGAAAATCCAATCTGAGAAACATTTTTAGGTTCCCTAGTTAGAAGAACAGGTAGTGGAATCTTTTCAAAGCCAGTAGGACCTTTTGACCTTTTTGAAGTCAAAAAAATGTGAACATTTTGATTTAGGACCTTTTTAAATGAGGAAGAAACCCTTTAAATTAGGACAGATTCTTCAAAATGGTGTTAAAGGTTCTTAAGAAACCAATTATGTTGCTCAAATTTGACATCTTTTGTGGAAAATGGCTAATTTCTGAATAGTCAAAATATTTTATTAGCTCTAAAGTACTCAAAAGATCAGTACCATGAACCTCATTACTAACTCAGTTCTTCAGTTGACCAGATGTGTGTTGCCATGTCTGATGGCAAGGCTAATGACGTAGCAAAGCAAAACCAGTTAGCATGACATAAATAATATCTTTCCCCAAACCACTGCTTTAAAAGCAGGTTTCATTGTAACAATGTTTTCTCGATCTTCTGTTGCAGAACGGTGAAGGTTCTGGACACATCACTGACCGACAGCTGGAGTGGACGGATGGTTTCATCCTGGTCTACAGCATCTGTGACCGTGCGAGCTTTAACGTGGTCCGGCAGCAGGTCCAGCAGATCCGGCAGGCCAAGACGAAGGTCACGGCTCCGGTCATCATCGTGGGGAACAAGCGGGACCTCCAGCACAGACGGACCGTGTCCAGCGAGGAAGGACGTCTGCTGGCTCTTTCTGCCGATTGCGGCTTCTTTGAAATCTCGGCTGCCGAGACATACCACGGTGTGTTGGTGGTGTTTCATGAACTTCTCGACCAGATCCGAGAGGCCCGGGCACCCAAAAAAGGAGCCGCTGGGTTTAGGGGCATCGTTCGGAGCATGTCTGCCGTGTTCGGAAGGAAAAGGACTGAATAGACTGCGAGTGAGAGAATATGCTCTTAAAAACAAAGGTGCCGGGGGTTCTCTGGAGTTAGGAGAAACAAATTTGGTTGCCTAAATAACCTTGATATGTGTCAGCATGAGGAACCTCCACATAATCTAAAGAGCTTTGTGTCCAAGAACCTTTGAGGAACCTTTATTTTTAAGAGTAAATCTAAAGAAATCCATATTGGATGAGGTGCACGGAGGAGGAGCAGAGGAAAATGGACAACAGGAATGTTCTTTGAATGTTCCACAACTCACTAGGTCAATAATGTTCTAGACATTCTGAATCTATATGAAGGAGTCCTGATGTCTTTGAAGCTAATCTACATTCAGAGTCATTAATGCTGGCACCAGTAGACTGAGCGCAGGAAGTCTTTCTCTTTTTATCACAAAAGAAGCCACTTCTTTTTATGCAAGACAGAAGCCTACACCAGGCTCATCAGGTTCCATGTCAGGAGCTCATTACTGGTCTTTTACATGAACTAACAAAGGGTGGTGGTGGTCTAGTGGTAGGGTACTTGCTCAAGAGGTCAAGAGACTGAGGTTCGAATCCCACCTCCAGCTCTACTACCACTGGGTTCCTGACTTGCTCCAGGGGGACTGTCCCTGTAATTGGGACATGGAAGTCGTTCTGGACAAGAACGTCTACTAAATGCAGTCTGGTGATTCATGAATGTTTGCAAGGACTTTCAAAACTGCATGCTATGTTTTGTGGGAAAGTCTGGGATAAATGTTTTCTTTTCTGACACTTTGTTGTACATATTGTCAAAAGTATGGAAAAGGGTTATGTTAATAATTTTTAGAATAAAACCTGAAACGAAATTTGACCCAAGACTCTTTCTTGCAACTTCCTGACCCGTGTTAGTCTGCAAACATAAAGGACTTTCAGTGAACGGTCAAATGGACATGATTTTGACTGCTAAAGCGCTTGGTTATCCAAGCCATGCTGCTAACACTAAATCACCACAGAAATGTTATTTTATTATTATTTTTTTTAACATACACCCCCTAAAAATGTCTCAAACGTCCTTCTTTGCGACGTTGTTGTTTTGAGTGAAGGGTCTGCCCTGCCCAGGATGACTTTTTAGGCTAAGAATGAAGCCTGGAGAATCTTTATCCTGCAAAACACAAGCGAGTGAGTCACAAGCCATGAATCACTCCTCATTTAAACGACTTTGTTTTAATTGTCACAAACCAATCTTTCTCTAAAACCCAGCATTTCACCCAAACACACTCTGCAACACGTCATCTTTAATTGGGAGGCGGTCAAGACTGCACACCTTGTGTCGTCCTCCTCCAGCAGCGTGTGGAAGGTTCTAGCCGGAAGTGGCTTCTTGTTTCGTTTCGTGAATAATCTCCCTTCGTGTGACTCACTGAGAGAGAGCAGGACCTCGCGGTTTACCTCCCACGCAGGTCACGGAGAGCAGAATCCTCTGGGCAATACCCCCCACTGAGTAGGCGTGTGGTGTGGAGGCGGTCGCCACGGCGATGTCCACAGAAACCCTAGTTGCTATGTGCAGCTGAGCATCCTTCGTCATTCTTTATGACATCATCGGGTCCTCCATCCACATACAATCTCAGCGACACACAAACCTTGGGGTGCGATGACTTCACACATCCATCTTTCTGGTTTCTCTCTGTGGAGGCCACGCTGACAAACGTCATTCAGAGACCTGCTGTCTTGCTTCATTAACGACATTCCGTGTGTGTGTGTGTGTGTGTGTGTGTGTTCATTAACAGGAGACAGCTTGACCCCGTGCTTCAGTAATGACGCTTAATCACTGTTGCCGGGACATACCACGAAAACAACGCTGCCTCAGTCTTTCCCCTCAAATGAATGGAGAGAAGGAGCCTTTTCCACGGCAGGAGGGAGGCCGCCATTAAGAAGAGAAATGTCACACTCATTACCGGGCTCCACGGCTCACGGAGCACAACCGGTCATGTTCTCCTCTTTTTCCTCATCATCTCCAAAGCCTCAGACGCTCGCTCTGTTTTGTCTCTCTCTTTCACTTGCCTTTCTCAAACAGGGGTTGAGGAGACTCCCAGGTTCCTGACAGTGAGGCAAGGCCTGACCTTAAACACTCTGGAGCTGAAGATTGATGCAGAAGGAAGGGAAAAATGTCAAGAAAATAATCCCAGACCTTTCCTCTGATGGATATTAACAGAAACAGTGAACGCAGGGTGAAACTTGCAGCCAGATTTGATTCCTCCTCTTTGAAAACATGTTTCCTTCATGTAGCAAAAAGCTACTAGGACAGGGATGGTCTAGTGCTTAGGGACTAGGTCCCATGATTGGAAGGCTATTGGTTCGAGTCGCAGGATAGTTTGGTAGTAGGTTGCACTACGTTGTAGGTAGATGGTACTGTCCCCATCACTGCTCCCCAGGTGCTGCCCCTTGTTATATGGTGTTTTTGGGTAAAATACGGAGAAAGCTTCTCATCGTGGTTCAGTGTGTGCTGTATAATAATAATGATCTGTGACAGACGGGTACCAGCAAGAGTGAAATGAACGGTAGTGAGACCAGTTATGTTATACGGGTTAAATGGTAATGAAGAAAAAGACGGCGGAGGTGTTCGTTGGGTGTGACGAGGGTGGACAGGATCAGAAATGAGTATGTAAGAGGGACAGATCGGGTTGGACGATAAGTTAGAGAAGCAAGACATTGGTTTGGACATGTCCAGAGGAAGGAAAAGAGGAGAAGAGGAAGGACAAAGAGGAGGTTTATGAACGTGGTGAGAGAGGACATGCAGGAGGACGGTTTGAAGGACATGGAGACGAAGGCGGTGACCCCCAAAATGGGAGCAGCCGAAAGACAAAGAAGATACTCACAATGATTAACAGTCACTTTCAAAGGTCACCCTGAGATCTTTTAAAATGTAAAAAAACAGAAGAAGAAACGGTCTTAACGAGCTAATTAAACAAATAAATTGAATAAATCTAGAAACAAAATGACAAACTAGAGCCAATTAAAATGAACCGGATAATTCAATAAAAAAAGGAATGCAATAAAACAAAGAACAGGTTAGGGATTAAAGTAGATTGCAAGGCAATTCAAATTGAACATAAAAATATAAATTTAAAAATTTAAACAGAGGAAAAAATCAAGATATAAATGCATGAATTCATTATATAAATAATTCATTTATTCATTATATAAATAATGAATTTATTCATTATTTATATAATCATCATTTATTCATTTATTCATTATATAAATAATTTATATAATAAAAATATCCATTATATATAAAATTTAGTTTAAAATACATCAGTTACATCAGTTATAATGTATATAAATTATATATGTTTATTATGTATTCATTTATTCATCATATAATTTATTTATGTATTATATATATGATATAATAAATACATATTTATTGTGATATATTTAGATTTATTTATAAAATGTATAAAAACCTAATTCAGTAGGCCTAATTAAAAACATCATCCTACTGAAATCATCTGCAGGTTGAGAACTTTGGGTGAACTTTGGGTGAGCAGACAGAGTTCACCGGGGTCGCGGGCGGTGTTAGCGTGTTAGAGGGTGAGGAACAGTACTGAGTACGTGAAAACCTGCAGACTCCACCGAACGAAGCCAGACTATGTTCTCTGTCAGTTCAGGCTCAGCCAGAGAGGATGTGTCGGGCAGGACGTGGAGATTGAATTAAAGGACCTGATCTAATCAGGGCCGAGAAAGTGGAGGACAGAGTTCTTGGTCACACTTTGGACGCTCAGACTGTCTCCCGCTGTTCCCCTCTCGTCAGCCGAGAGACGGGGCCAACCTGCGAGGATGGACGTCCCCTTAACGAAGTGGATGCACTTCAATGTCAACTCAAACGAGGAAAATGGAACAAGGTGAACTCTTATTTCCTTCTGGGATGAAAAAAGAAGGCAAAGTATCACCCCATTCTTCAATCACGGCTCCCAAATCGCTTTAAGTGAGAACCCGGGGAGCAGTGATGGGGACGGTACCTTGATCGAGGGAACCACAGGGCAACCTACTGGTCTGGGATTCGAACCCAAGATCTTCTAATCCTGTGACCCTTAGATTCAGTTGCTGCGTTTCTCCATGACAAATAGTCACTTTCACTTCATTTCATGTTTTATTTCAGGGTATAAGGCTCCAGAATAAGCGACTTCAAAGTGAAAGTGACTATTTGAAGGTGAAAGTGACTATTATGCTCATCGTGAAAACACGACACAGCACACAGTGAACCACAACGAAATTACACCTCTGCATTTTACCCATACTCACCGTGCAGCAGGGGGCAGCTATTGAAAGTGCCCTGGGAGCAATGAAGGGGACGGTACCTTGCTCAAGGGTACCTCAGGGCAAGTACTGGTCTGGGATTCGAACCCACGACCTTCCGATTCGGGGCAACTCCCTAACCACCAGGCCACCGCTGCCAAAGACTCTCCAGTTTCTACTCCTAGAGATGCTGAATGCAGTGACGTTCTACTGCAGTTCACCAGAGAACCAAAAACCCCCATTCCTCTGTATGTTTTGACTGAAACTACCTGCCGTTTGATGGCACACGGAGCACTTTCACGGCTGAGAAGATGTTTGGTGTTATGATTTCACGCGGCTGATGACGCTGAAATGCCTGAGATGCCAGGAGTGACGCT
>CM029368.1:2033885-2063885 GCA_017165825.1 Hepsetus odoe
AGCAGCTGGATTAGGGGCATTCCTGCCATAGTAGCAAAGCTCTGCAGAGGTAAAGGGGCTACAGAAAGAGGGATAAGGCAGAATTTTTCCCAAATCCTCTTAAGTGTTGAACTGTTTCAGTCATTCAAATCCAGGAGCGCTGACGGAGAAATGTGACTCCGTGTAAACACCACATTTCTGCCCTTCGACCTGAACACTGAGTGTAAACCTCTTTCTGCTTTTCGACTGAGCAGCAGTGGTCTAGCATTTGAATCCAGGACCAGTAGGTTGCCCTGAGGTTCCCAGGTACCGACCCCACCACTGCTCCCTGGATGCTGGATATGGCTGCCCCTTGCCATTTCTTTTGGGAATTCACTAATTGTCCCCTCTAAGACTGCAAGGAATCTTGGTGTCAAGTTTGATGATGAGCTCTCCTTCTCCTCTCATATCATCAGTCTCTCTAGGCCTTGTAGACACCTTCTCTTCAACATCAGAAGAATCTGTCCATTCCTCACCAGCCAGGCAACCCAGCTGCTTGTCCAGTCTCTGGTCATCTCCAAACTGGACACTGTAACTCTCTTCCAGCAGGTCTACCAATGAAGACAACAGCAGCACTGAAGCTGATTCAGAATGAAGACTTATCTTCAACCGTTCCAGGTTCTCTGATACTACACCTCTATTATGGGACCTGCACTGGCTCCCTGTGGCTGCTCGTATCATGTTTAAATCTGTAACTCTTGCTTACAAGGTCAGAAACGGTTCTGCACCCTTTCATTTGACTGCACTTCTCAAACAACGTGTCTCTTCTCGTCCTCTGAGAACATCGCCTTGAACCTTCGCTCCTCAAGAGAAGACGAAGACCTGCATCAAGACTTTTCTGTCTTGGCTCAGAAAAGGATTAATCGTATTTACATTCAATCTCAAGGAGAAATTACGTTCGGGTCGTGTCCGAATCGGGTCGCCTCCAGAGTTTTGGAACGAATTATGGTCGTGACAAGAGGTACCACTGTACAGTCTATATAAGATTGGATCAGTTGGACTGGGTGTGTGATAAGTATATTCACCACTCCATAAGAAATCCTTGTGGGCCACCTAGGGGCCCGTACCCAGCAGGGCCCTTGTAGGCTGTTTTGTTCCTGTATGGTTTGGGTGGACAAATCCCACCACCAGGTCTCATACCAAAGACAAATGCTCATAACGCATTGAGAGGATTTCTAAATAAATCTCTGTTTCATTCTTGCACGTGATCATTCTCTGTTCCACACATTTTAGATTTTTTCTTTATTTTTTAAGATTTTCTCTTTATTTTTTTTTTATTTTTTAGACTAAGCAAACTGACCAGTATCATGTGATCAGCTCATGGCCGGTAAGTTTAATCCTGAGAAAAGTGTCTCGACTTGCTGGCTCTCTGAATAACTTTAATTCTATGTTTTTATTTCATATCTGGGAACAGTGTTCCTCACTCGGTGGGCCAGAAACCCTTGTGGACGTGCAGGTTTGAGGCTCCACATGAAATGCTCCTGGAACAAATGAAGGCCGTGGAGGGAAGCCGTTTATTGCACAAACACTGCCAAACCTTTCAGCGCACAGGTGCTCAGAGAAACACACACATCTGAGATGAATTAAGCAACCAGCTTCATGCACCAGGTCCGATTAACAGGGTACACATTTCGGTTAAACGATCCATTAGCACTTAACTGGACCACCCTGGACCAAACGTTGTAGAACAAAACCACAGACATTCGTTGGAGTGCCAGCCTGCTGATTTGGGGGCGTATCTCTCAGTTATCTTAGTTTATATCTCGGGTGTCCGATGGTGGACGATCTGGAGACAATACGTGCCTATTGTGTATCCAGGCAGCCAAGAGTTACGAGCTCAAATGGCCTGAAAACTGTGCCTGTACTTTAACACAGATCAGCTCTCTGTGCTGTTGCTCTCTTCTTGGTGGTGGTGTTGGGGAGGGGGGCTCAGATATGACGGCGTATCTGTTTGCTCAGGGTTAGTGAAGCTTAGCCGTGTACAGCAGGGTCGAGAGGAGGGAAAGAAAAGGGCGGAACGAGGGCAGTGAGATGCAGTTTCAGCATCAGATCTTACATTTACTGCATGCTGGGCATGAAATGCTCAGTAAATCGCTTTTTGAAGCAGTCGTCGTCACAAAGCAGCTGAACAGAATCCGGGTCTGAGCCCCTAGCGAGTGACACACTCCCTAAAACCGGAAGAAGGAACCTCAGGAGGAACCGAGACTCTGAAAAGATGTCCGAAATTACTAAAAAGATGTCTGATATAATGAGGGGAAGGGGATATATGTACAGAAGGGGGAGCTCTCATTGGTTCTGTTGGTACCTCAGTTGGTTTGAGCGGGATGTTACTAACGGCAGAGTCGCTGGTTGGATCCCCTTAAGGGCCGTTGTTTCTGGGGCACCCTGGTTTAGTGTTTAGGTACGAGGCCCCAGGACCGGAAGGTTGTGGGTTTGAATCCCAAACCAGTAGGTTGCCCTAAAGTAACCTTGAGCATGGTACCGTCCCTATCACTGCTCCCCGGGCACTTTCATTAGCTGCCCCCTGCTGCAAGGTGTGTATGGCTTAAATGCAGAGGCTTAACCTCCCATGTGGTCTAACGGTCAGGATTCCTTGTTTTCACCCAGGGTTGGGTTCGACTCCCGTTATGGGAATTAAGATTTTTGGGGCAGCGGCGGCCTAGAGGTTAGGTTCCCAGACAAGTAGTTTGCCATGAAGCGTCCTTGAGCAAGGTACCGTCCAGATCACTGCTCCCTGAGCGTTTTAAATAGCTGCCCTCTGCTGCATGTGTGTGTATGGGTTATGGGTTAGTGTTGTGCTGTGTTTCACAATGACAAGAATAGTCATATTGTAAAAAGAACAATTAGCAATTCCAAATTAATTTAGATGAAATCAGTTTGCAAAAAATGTTCTCCCTTTTAAAGAAGCCCGAAAACATTGTGATTAAACCCAACTGTGACCACATGATGGCAGATTCAGGGTGGAGTCTTCCATCAAGGGGTGGCAGTCTAGAGATATGACAACTCCCTTCCTCCCAAGAGGTCAAGGATCAAAACCCATCAAATCCCAATCTCCAGCACTACCACCTGTGGGTTCCTGGGTTCTTGAGCAGGACCCTTAACCCCAACTTGCTCCAGGGAGACTGTCCCTGGAAAAGGAAGTCACAGACACATCTTTGGACTGTGGGAAGAAAACAGAGCACCTGAAGGAAACCCACACAAAAACAGGGAGGGGAAAAAAAAGGTCCCAGGTGGTCCTACCAGAGAATCAAAAAAGGAACTTCTCCCAATGAAGGACAGCGCTACCCAGTGTGCCACCATGCATCCCAGATTGCAGATATCTATCATGTGAATGCCTCCATTGGGAGGATGAAGGCTAGCAGAAGTTTCTTACAAGTCATGTGATGCTCAACTAGATCTTTTTGAAGAGCTGCTAACACAATTGCATTGGACGACTGATTTAACATATTGGGAGGAGAATGCTAATGACGTTTAACTGATTGATGGGTTTTGATGGAATGCCATCCTACCCACCAAGTAAAGCTAGCTTCGCTCTTTTTTTGACACAGGGCCATGAATGACAACGGTAACACCAAACTGTTGATGAGTGTTTCAAAAATTGCCCCACTCAGCACATCAGTATCATAGTAACATAGACATGTACAGCATCTATCAGAGACTTTTATCCAGAGTGATGTTGACAGAGTGTCTCACTGCTTGGGGTTAAGGGGTTAAAATGGTGCAGAAGAACCAGCATCAAACCCACAACCTCTTGGTTCACACCAGAGTCTCCAACCTCTAAGCTCTATCCAAAGCTACCACAACCCCAGAAAGGTTGAGTGGGTCTTCATCCATGAAGCTCTGTGGGTTTCCTAAACTATGCATTCTCCTGAACTGGGGTTGACCACTGTGGCCATGAGAAGATGCTGCCGATGTGCCTTCACGTTTTTAAAGCCTTGGATATGTGTTTACCCTGAGAGACGAAGAGCTGCTGGGTTAAAGAAGCAGGCCTTACAGCAGCTGTTCTGCAGGCTTTCATCTGCCAGCTCTCCTCCTTTATCTCTCCATCTCTTGCTCTCCGCTCCACTGTGGTGAGCCTCAAGCCTCACGTAGGCACCAAAAGTCCTTGCTCACAAACAGAGGATTAAATCTCAACCTCTAGCTTCCCACACAGCCACGTATGCAAGCTGTTAAATGACGTTTCAGCTAGAAACCAAGCCTCCAAACGTCAGGAACTTTATGAGTAATGTCTGCTCTTACCACATTCATAAACCTCCTCTTTGTTGTTCCTCTTCTCCTCTTTCCACCATCTCCTGATGTAACCCTCGTCTCTCCTCTGGACATGTCCGAATCAACACAACTTTGCTTCTCTAACGTTGTCTCCCAAGCAGCTTACCTGAGCTGTCCCTCTAATATACTCATTTCTAATCCTGTTCATCTTCCCGCTCCCGATGCAAATCTCATCATCTTCCATCTCCCACTCCACCGTCTCTCTTCTTCATCGACCCGCATAACATAGCTGGTCTCACTACCGCCCAATATAGTGTATACAGGAGTTTTTTCACCTGTAACAAAACTGTTAATGACATCACCGACATGTACAATACAGTAGTTGGGCAGATCCTTGATCAGGTCGCCCCAATTAAGACAAAGAAGGTCAGAACTATCAGGCACTCTCCCTGGTTCAGTGATCACACTCGGGCTGCTAAGCGGGAGTGCCGTAAGCTAGAACGCAGATGGAAGACAACAGGTCTCCAAGCCTCTCAGGCTCTATGGTCTGCTAAATTAAAACAATATAAGAAAGCTCTATATAGTGCTCGCACTGAGTACTATTCAAAGCTTATTGAAAACAACAAGCAGAACCCCCGCTATTTATTTCAGACACTCGCTCAGCTAACAGACAAAACTGCTAAAAGGCCAGCATGTAGTATTACTAACGAGAGGGTTCTTAAGTTTTTTAATTATAAAATTAACATTAGGCTCCAAATGTGCCCTATTAGCCCTCAAATTAATCCACTACCAGAACAGTGCTCACAATATTTTAGTGATTTTAATCTCATCGATAACTCTGAGCTAATTTCTGTTATAGCCAAAGCAAACTCCACGACCTGTCGGTTAGATCCCATTCCAACCAAGCTCCTGAAGGAATCCTTAGGAATACTATCAACACCTATACTTGATATCATGAACGCATCCTTGACCTCAGGTGTAGTCCCCAATCAGTTTAAAACTGCAGTGGTTAGACCACAGCTTAAAAAACCTAACTTGGACCCTCACTCACCAAGTAATTATAGACCATCTCTAACGTCCCGTTTCTCTCTAAGATTCTAGAAAAACTAGTTGTGAGACTGCAGTCATATCTAGACTCACATAACCTCTTAGATAAATTCCAATCAGGCTTCCGGCTTGGCCATAGCACAGAAACTGCTCTAACTAGAGTGGTGAATGATATAATGGTCTCGAGTGATGCAGGAAACATTACTGTTCTTGTTCTCTTAGATCTTAGTGCTGCGTTCCACACGGTGGATCACTCCATTTTAGTAAATAGGCTTCACTCCACTGTCGGCATTAGAGGAACAGCCCTTAAATGGTTCAACTCCTATCTCACAAACCGTTACTACTTCATCCAAATGGATGATTATGGCACCCCCTCACCTATGTACTAGTTAACTATGGAGTCCCACAAGGGTCGGTGTTGGGCCCAGTGCTCTTCTCCCTCTACATGCTCCCACTAAGCGCTATTATACGGAAGCATAATGTTAGTTACCACTCTTACGCTGATGACACTCAGCTATACTTATCTTTTAAATCATGTGATAAAGCATCAACCGGCACTTTAATTAGCTGCCTCAGTGATATTAGGGATTGGATGAATAACAACTTCCTCTCACTAAACCCCGAAAAAACTGAGCTGCTCTTGTTTTGTAGTAGTGATGTAGACAGGGCCAACTTCATTTCGCATATCTGGGATGCAGGGTTGAAGTTTTCAGTTAGTACTCTGGCACGTAACCTTGGTGTTATTTTAGATTCAAATCTTTCATTTAATCCCCGTGTTAATGCAGTTGTGAAGACATGCTTCCTGCACCTTCGGAACATTACAAACTACGGCGCTTTCTGTCAATGGAAGACACGGCGAAAGTAGTACATGCATTTGTATACAGTAGATTAGATTACTGTAATGCCCTACTTTCTGGAAGCCCTCAGGGCACATTAAGCACCCTACAGCGCATTCAGAACACAGCCGCTAGGATTGTTAGCAGGAGCAGGAAGTACGACCAGATAACTCCCATACTCTCCTCGCTTCACTGGCTTCCTGTTAGGTACAGGGCTGACTTCAAGGTCCTCCTCTTAACCTACAAGGCACTTAAAGGTCTTGCCCCAATATACCTAACCGAACTGCTTAATACCTAAACACCTAACCGCCCACTTAGATCCCAGAATAAAGATCTCCTAATTGTCCCTCGCATAAATAAATGTATAGGAGCACGAGCCTTCAGTTACAGGGCCCCTAGATTGTGGAACAGCTTGCCTGCTTCTGTACGGGATGCCGATTCAGTCTCGGTCTTTAAATCACGGCTGAAGACTTACTTCTTTAGTTTAGCTTACCCGCACCAATCACCAAAGTGCACCACTAGCAATGTCGCTGGTGCTGCTGTACATGCCATCGCATTGTTTCATTTCTGTGTCTGTCACTACTGGATCCTGCTCATTACTGACCCCCTCATTCCATTTCTCTCCCCACATGTCCGGGGGGGCCCGTTGTGGTCATCACCTGAGTCCAATGCCGAGCTACCATTTGGTCTGTGTGATGCATCTGATGCGCCAAGGGACCCTGGCGGCTCATTGGTACCTGGAAGCAACTTGGGACTCCTCACTGATCCTGGAGTTTAAAACCAAACTAACTCTGTACTGTTAGTAGACCCAAGGGGGTTGGGTAGCCGGTTGACCTTGGACCCTCAGAGGTTTTTTTCTCCACATAGTGGAGTTTTTGGTTCCTCTCCTCCGTAGTCGTCCGGCTTAAACATCTTAAACATCTATTGCTGTAACCTGTTATCAATGTAAAGTGCCTTGGGGCAACTTTGTTGTAAAAGGCGCTATACAAGAATAAATTGAATTGAATTGAATTTATAGTAGAGCGTAGTTTTCACGAAGAGTCAATTAAATGGCTGCTTTTCAAGGCATGCATACTTCCTGCTGTACTCTTCGTCCTTCTGGCGAGTATACTTTAACGGAAGGTCAAGCTGACATGACGAACGAGTAGATTGTTTGGAAATAGCCCCTGCTGCTCGAGCACACTCCTCCAATCATGCTATTATTCTCAGAGGTTGGTGGGAACATTTGGTTCAGTTTATGACATTAGGCAGATAATAGAGTCTAAACGTGAAAAGATTGCTTATGCAAACACAGAGCAGAAATCCTGGCGTGTTTTACAAGAACTCAGCGATGTCAGAATGGTCAGCAGTGTCCAAGAACAACCAGTTTAGGTTTATTTTGCAAACGAGAGCTGCAGCAGTGGTTCCCTTGTGAACAGAAGCAGCTGTGGGGTCTTGGCTTCTGGTGCCACAATTTTCTTCTGATGTGTCTGATGGACCCTTCGCTGGACCCACAGGTTGTCATATCAGGGACATTTTTGTGTCAGTTCCCACACTCACTGTCCCGGAAGACACTAGACATGCTGTGGGCCTGGTGTGAGACATGTAACTGTGGTATGTTTGTTCCCCAAAACTCATCAGGGCATGGGCTCCACAAGACCTCTGAAGGTGTGTTGTAGTTTCTGCACCAGCAGTAGATCCTTTAGGTCCTGTAAGTTGCAAGGTGGGCCTCCATGGATCACGCTAGTTTGTCCAGCACCCACAGATAATAAAAGGGACTGAGATCTGGGGAATTCGGTGGAATACCTTTCCTCAAAGCCTACTAGAGAAAACCGTCCCTATGAAGGGGTGAACTTGGCCTGCATTTTGGTGTCAAAGTAACGTCAACATGAATGCAGGACCCAAGGTTTCCCAGCAGATCATCGCCCAAAGTGTCACACTGCCTCAATGGTATTAACTAAATGCTCAATGCAAGAAACACCCCACAAGACCTGCCATTTTGGAAATGCCAAGTGATCTAGGGAATTTCTAAAAGCTTATACATACATAAAGTGTTATTTTAGCATTATCTGGCAACCCGTGCTCAGCATGATGAAATCTCCAAACTCTGTTGATCTTTTCCTGTTTTTAAAAGACAAGCAACAGATGTAGGGGTTTTATCTGCATGTGTAACATTGTCCTGAATGACACATTGTGTTCAGGTCTCCATGGTGATGGAGATAAGTGGCAATGTAAGAAGAATGCTCATGTTTGTCCTTCTCCCACAGTTTTGAAGGACTCTACCCCCATGTGCTGTCGCAGGTATGGGAGGGAGTGGCCAACACACATGGCAGAGCATTATGCCTGAACTTGTGAAGGGACTGTAACTCTTTCTTTTGCTGGAAATCACTTCACCCACCATCCCATGTACTGCTCCTTCTTTACAGATCATCATGACCTCTTCCACTCATGTTGCTCCTGTATTGAAAGTATATATCTGGTCACATTACCTTGCTCAAGCGTACCTCAGGATAATCCACAGCCCTTCTTGAACATCTGATCATGACGCCTAGTTCCAAACCATTAGATCACTGCTGCCCCATGTTTACAGCATCTGTGATGACCAGGCGGTCTTAACCAGAGTGAACCCTGTTTATCTTCTGAGATCAGACAAGATCAGATGTTCTCAGAGTGGTTAGGCTGTAAGCAGCATCAATTTGATGCTCACTTACAAAGACAAAACTGGACTTGATGTCAGATCTGCATCTAGAGATCATGGTTTTTTAATATATTGCTGAGGTTCTCCAGATCTTCCTGAAGGACAGTGTTGTTGTCTCTCATGTTCAGTCCAGTCTCTGTACCTGAGCAGTTCTCCAGATGAGAATAAAGGGAGAGAATCTCCAAAGAGATTCCAGAGTCGCCATCCATCAATCAACACAACGCAGAAACCCAACAGTTACACTTGTACCTGAGCAGTTTCAGAAGCAGTGTGGGATCATCTCCAACGAGAATGAAAACAAATGCAACGGACGTCCAAAGAAGAACTTTAGGATGTCCTTCAAGCCTGGAGAAGTGTTCCTGAAGATAACTTAAAGAAAGGAGTTGGTCTAAGAGAGTTGTGGCTGTGCTGAATGAAGTGGTGGTAGTGAATATTGACTTCAAAGAGGGTTAGAATTCTACCAACTCTCTGTGTAGACAAGGTGAGAAAAGGGGTGGAGTCTGATGAACCTTTTTAGGTGAAGATATTCGGTTTATTAGAAGAGTGTAACGCGTTTCCATGTCTCCGTGAGCAGCATCAGTGTTTTTGCACCGTGACCCTCGAGGGGTTTTTATGGGAGTAAACCGGTGAAGAGCCGGATCACTTTGGGTGATCGTGTTTCTGCACAGCTGATTGGTCGCAGTGAGACCACCTTGCTGAGGGACTGTGTGTGTTTAAAGCCTCAGACTGTTACGCAAGCGGTTCACACACAATCAGCTACTGTCTGCTTACACACAGCAGCCAGGGAGATCTGGCACTGTTTCATGAGCTGCAGCCATGAAACACACACACACACACACACACACACACACTGAGCTTTTGTGTTCTTGTGCGTGTGTGTGTTTTGTTTTGTTTTGTCTTTTTATCTTTACGGTATAACTGCTTTGATCACAGTTACATTCATGCCAATAAACCACCTGAAGTGAAAAGAGGGAGGGAAAGATATTAGTGGAATAAAGAGGAAAGAGGGAAGGAAAGAGATAGGGAGAGAAAGAAAGTAGAGCTGGAGAAATGCAGAAAAGAGAGATGGGGAAAAGAGAAAAGCAGGGTGGAGAGGGTGAAAAGAAAAAGTGAAGCAGATGAAGGAAGAATGGGGTGGTGACAAAAGAAAGGAAGAAAACTGAAAAAAGAGAAAGACAGACATGGAAAGAGTGAGGGGAGAAAGAAAGAGATGGAAGAATGGATGAAAAGAAAAAAGTGTCAAAGAGGGGGGGAAGAGAAAGAAAAAAGGAGAAAGGAGAGCTGGAGATAAAAAAGTGGAAAAGGAAAGGGAGAAAAGAAATAAACATGGAGGAGAGACAAAAGAAAGGGTAAGACAGGTGGATGGAGAAAAAGAGGAAGGGGATGAGAAAGGAAAGAGAAGAAAGTAGAAAAGAAGGAGAGATGGAAGGTAAGTAAAAAGGGAAAGAGAATATGACAGAGATGAAGGAAAGAGTGAGACAGGTTGAGGGAGAACAGGAGGTAAAACAGATGGAAGTGAGTGATAATCAGAGAGGAGAGGAGTATATCCTCAGGTGTGAACGACTCCTACTTGTTTACACACAGACACACTGTGAAAGTGTGACTCATCGGACAGATGATGAAGTGAACCTGAGCAGAACGTCCTCCAAAGTCAGTTAAAAGCCTGAGTGTCCCTCAGGGTCCAAACCAGGAGGAACATTACAAGAGCTCAGTCTACCAGAGACACTGTAACCTCCTTAATTTCACTGTCTTCAGCCTGTGAGACCAAAACAGAACTAGTGCTCCTCTCTATCTTCCTTCAAGGACAACATGATGGATCGTTTCCTGAACTCCAAACTACTGTCCTCTAGATTAGACTCTTCTTCCCACCTGAACTCCAGACCAGCTTAACCATCATGGATCACCTGCATGTTCTGCTGCTACAAACCGAGACAAAACAAACTACCACCTTAAAACCTCTTAAAGAACAACTACAGACTCTACTATCTGCTTCAAACCTCTTAATGATCAACTACAGACTCTACTATCAGCTTCAAACCTCTTAATGAACAACTAGACTCTACTATCAGCTTCAAACCTTTTAATGAACTACAGACTCTACTATCAGTTTAAACCTTTTAATGAACAACTACAGACTCTACTATCAGTTTAAACCTTTTAATGAACAACTACAGACTCTACTATCAGCTTCAAACCTTTTAATGACCAACTACAGACTCTACTATCAGCTTCAAACCTTTTAATGACCAACTACAGACTCTACTATCAGCTTCAAACCTTTTAATGACCAACTACAGACTCTACTTCAGCTTCAAACCTTTTAATGAACAACTAGACTTACTATCATTTCAAACCTTTTTAATGAACTACAGATCCCTACTATCAGTTTAAACTCTTTAATGAACAACTACAGACTCTACTATCAGTTTAAACCTTTTAATGAACAACTACAGACTCTACTATCAGCTTCAAACCTTTTAATGACCAACTACAGACTCTACTATCAACAGCTTCAAAACCTCTTAATGACCAACTAAGACTCACTATCAGCTTTCCAAACCTTTTAATGAACAACTTTCAGACTCCTACTATCAGCGCCAAACCTTTAATGAACTACAGACTCTACTATCAGTTTAAACCTTTAATGAACAACTACAGACTCTACTTCATCAGTTTAAACCTTTAATGAACAACTACAGACTCTTACCATCAGCTTTCCAACCTTTAATGACCAACTACAGACTCTACTTGAGCTTCAAACCTTAATGATCAACTACAGACTCTACTATCAGCTTCAAACCTTTTAATGACCAACTACAGACTCTACTATCAGCTTCAAACCTTTTAATGACCAAATCATGACTCTCTACTATCAGCTTCAAACCTTTAATGACCAACTACAGACTCTACTATCAGCTTCAAACCTTTTTAATGACCAACTACAGACCTCTACTATCAGCTTCAAACCTTTGGATGAACAACTACACTCTACTATCAGCTTCAAACCTTTTATTGATCAACTACAGACTCTACTATCAGCTTAAAACTTTTAATGAACAACAACAGACTCTACTATCATCTTAAAACCTTTTAATGAACAACTACAGACTCTACTATCAGCTTCAAACCTTTTAATGATCACTATAGACTTACTATATCAGCTTTAAACCTTAATGAACAACTACAGACTCTACTATCAGCTTAAAACCTCTTAATGAACAACTACAGACTCTACTATCAGCTTCAAACCTTTTAATGATCAACTAAAGACTCTACTATCAGCTTAAACCTTTAATGACCAAACTACATTCTACTATCAGCTTCAAACCCCACGCATCAACTGCAGACTTACTATCGGTCAAACCTTAATGACCAACTACAGACTCTACTATCAGCTTAAAACTCCTTAATGATCAACTACAGATCTCTACTATCAGCTTAAAACCTTTAATGACCAACTACAGACTCTACTATCAGCTTCAAACCTTTTAATGATCAACTACAGACTCTACTATCAGCTTCAAACCTCTTAATGATCAACTACAGACTCTACTATCAGCTTCAAACCTCTTAATGAACAACTACAGACTCTACTATCAGCTTCAAACCTTTTAATGAACAACTACAGACTCTACTATCAGCTTCAAACCTTTTAATGACCACAACTACAGACTCTACTATCAGCCTCTGAAACCTTTAATGAACAACTACAGACTCTACTATCAGCTTCAAACCTTTAATGAACAACTACAGACTCTACTATCAGCTTAAAACCTTTTAATGATCAACTACAGACTCTACCATATCAGCTTCAAACCTCTTAATGAACAAAATCAGCAGACCTTCTACTATCAGCTTCAAAACCTTTGGAATGAACAACTACAGACTCTACTATCAGTTTCCTAAACCTTTGAATGAACAACCAGACCTACTATCAGCTTCAAACCCTCTTAATGATCAACTACAGACTCTATTTATCAGCTTCAAACCTTTAATGAGCTCCTAACTACAGACTCTATCAGCTTCTCAAACCTTTTATCGATCAACCACAGACTCTACCATATCAGCTTCAAACCCTTAATGAACTCCAACTACAGACTCTACTATCAGCTAAACCACATGATCAACTACAGACTCTACTATCAGCTCTTCAAACCTCTTAACATTCAACTACAGACTCTACTATCAGCTTCAAACCTTTTAATGAGCTCCCAACTACAGACTCTACTATCAGCTTCAAAAATGATCAACTACAGACTCTACTATCAGCTTCAAACCTTTTAATGAACTCCAACTACAGACTCTACTATCAGCTTAAAACCTTTTAATGATCAACTACAGACTCTACTATCAGCTTCAAACCTTTTAATGAACAACTACAGACTCTAGTATCAGCTTCAAACCTTTTAATGATCAACTACAGACTCTACTATCAGCTTCAAACCTTTTAATGAACAACTACAGACTCTAGTATCAGCTTAAAACCTTTTAACCTGAATTTTTAATTTCCCTTACAAGATTTTCTACAAGTTTATATATTTTAAGATCTTAATTTTCCTAGTGTAGTTATTTATGATTATCAAATAAACAGCTGTTTGCATTTAATTGTATGAAAGTGCTGCGATGGGCTGGCGACCTGTCCAGGGTGCGTCCCCCGTCCTCGCCCTGTGTACGCTGGGTTGGACACCAGCACTCCCCCGCGACCCCATTTGGGACAAGCGGCAGAAAATGGATGGATGGATGTATGAAAGTGCTCTGTAAATTAAATTAGTTTTATTTTTATTAATTATTGTTATTATTATTATTATTTTTAAAACAGTTGCACATGGGCCTACAGACCAGTCAGAGTGTCCACGCTAATCTCTGTCCACCACCGAAAGCTACTTCAATGGACATCAGGACTGGACCATGGAGCGATGGAAGATCTGGCAAGAAGGCAAGACGATGGAGGCAGGATGATGTTCTGGTCAACGATCTGCAGGGAAAACTTGGTTCCTGCATTCAGGACGATACTGTCCCCTGAAGGCAGTGTCCTCTTTCAGGATGATGTCCTGCCACACTCCAAACACTGGATCAAAGAGTTGAAGGTGTTCTTCCAAAATCTCCACATCTCAATTCCATTCTGCATCTGTGGGATATGCTGGGCACACCTGTCCCATCCCAGGACCGGGGCAGCGATGGTATAGTTTTCAGGATCAAAAGGTCACGGGTTTGATTCCCAGACTTGTAGGTTGCCCTGAGTTACCTTTAAGCAAGGTAGTGACCCCATCATTGCTCCCCAGGTGCTGGATATTCTGTGGCTTTAATATTATGTTACATATCTATAGACAGATGGGAAGAAAGGATTGTGAAAGGACACAATCCAGTGCTTTTGCTTTTTAAATCTTCTCTTTCCATCCCACTGTTTTGTCTAAGAGTTGTGTTTGGTCGCCCCCTGGAGGATGAAGCCTTCATTGGAGCAGGAGTTTCTACTAGATTGTTTGAATTATCTACAACAAAAAGTGATTTTATTCCATAAGGAATAAGGAACAATAAAGATACTGTTGTATCTTCCATTGAGCAAGATACCGTCCCCAACACTGCTCCCCGGGTGAGGGATTAATACTCAATGTCAAATTCCCAGACCTTTCATGGACTTTCACAGAATAAGAGCTTCATCTCCATGAGCTGAAAAACTAGAAAAGCAGGTCATTTTCTGCTAACAGACAAGCAAGAAGCAAGCTCCAGGATTTGAAACATGCAAGTCTGCAAGATGTTTATTACTTTTATTTTACACTAGTGTGTGATAGTTGAGAAGGTTTTTTTTTTTTTTACCCTATAGCATGTGTGATATTCGAGATGTTTTATTATTTTATACTATATATTGTGATATTGAAGATATTTTATTTTGATTATTTTTACACTAGAAACGATTAAATAGAACAGAAATAGAAACAAACATCAAACTAAATTCCCTGATATTCCATGTCTGGAATACTTTTTAACAATTCCCTGATATTCCAGAAACTCCTTGACCAATAAGCACACTAAGGACCGTTCATTTGCTCCACGACTCTTATGCATATTTGTTTTTTATGCAGATCTAAATGGCGAAAACAATGAATTCCTGCAAAAACACACTCAAATAAGTGGAGCAGATAAAAGCACCCGTCTGTTTGACGTTGCCCGACTTTTGAATCCACATAACCAGTGAGATTTCCTCACTTACGGCCCGGATTTCTCTCACATGCTTCACCAGCTTCCATGGCTTTTGGTGAGCAGCTCTTACACAAAACCGAGGAAATAAAACAGGCGTGTGAATTTCAAGGCATCATTTATTTAAAAAAAATTAGATTCACAGCTCAAATCTGTCACGGTAACAGCGGCGATGCATAGCAGACGTTCAGGAAGAGTCGTCTTCTGAAGTTCAGTGTTTAAACTTTAAACACTTGCTGGACATTTACAGTATCAGCCCCAAAAGTTCAGGAGAACAGTGACGGACTAGAACCCATAGAGCTAGCTTTTCATCACAGGTCGGTTTCTGAACGCAGGAACACTGTTGAGACCGGGTTCTCAGCACAGCGGCGTGGTGGGTAATGCGTTTATCAGTGTCTGCAGCGCTGATATAGATAAAAACCCTCGAAAACACCCTTAAAACAATATTTACTGCGTTTAGGCCAAAAAAAAAAACAAACAAAAAAAATTCCATTAAAATCAGCGTTTCAACAGAACAGCCCAAAACAAATCCAGAGAAATCCACTCAGGTCCCCATTTCTAGAGTTTTAATGATATTTAACAATTTACGTATTAAAAGCTGATCAGACGTTAAGGTCCTGTGCAGGGACATTTTGGTTCATTGGTGCAAATGTGCCCTCAAAAAGGTCCCAAAGGTGCAGTTTTGTACCTTTTAATAACCTAACGTTTTCAAGGAGTACAGTGAAATGAAAAGCCTGGACCTGGGACGTGGTGTAGAGTCAGTCCATCTTAAAAAACATACCTGCAGTGGGGTTATGATTCCTAACTTAAGGTATCAAAGGGAGAGAACCACCCCAGTGACAGGGCGGGGGCTTTAATCGTCTTAAGCCTGAGCCGAGAGCCGTCCACCACCCAAGAACGTCCAGCTTGGTGGGGAGAACCTGACCCATGATGGAGGTTTAGAGAAGAAAACAGACCACGTGCATCAAGTCTCAAACTAGCGAGCTTCTAGAGAGGAAATTTCTGATAAAGTGGCCAGTAAACATAGATCAATCGTTCAGTTCTGAGACAAGATCATGCGGTCCAGACTAGATGATCCGATGAACGCAATAAAAAAGCAGGGTCTTTACAGCTTCGGCGACGCGTTCCTCCATCCAGAGAAGACGACTCAAATTTCCTGGAAAGTCAAACATTCACTTTTCTGCGATGTGACCTCAAACGAGTGTATGACGAAAGTGATGTCAGCCTACAGCTCTAACCTTCCCGTGTTCAACTAGAGGTGAACGAACAGCAGACCGATGGTCCACCCAAAACCACCGACATTCTAGAAAAGAAAACAAAAGAGCAACGGCTTTGCTGAAGTAACGGCACGTTTTGTGCAAAATTCACGCTTTACAATTAAAGGACAAATTAATACGTCAGTTCTGCACCAACTCACCACAAAATATACATTTAAAGTTCACTGATTATAAAAGAATAACGTTAATTTTTTCCTAAACACCTCTTAAGGGTATAAAAACTCATCCAGGGAGGGGTTAGTGTGAAACTCTCAAATTTCTTTCCAGTGGTGGTGAACGGAAGCAGAAGTCACAAATCTGTGCATTTTATTTCCACCACCTGTTTATGGGATGGTGGAGACATTCTGAACTAAATCAGAGCAACGCCCTGCATGTGTCCCTCCACCTAACTGGTCCAAAATCACCCCCAAACTCGGGCATCGGGCAGTTTCATGTTGAGGGAGCTTCAGACGTCTGGTTCCAGTCCACTCCTCTGTGAAGAAGTCTGAGTCTTCGCTTACGAGTGACTTTTAACTTTAGAAAACCACTGGCCCATTAAAGCTCCCAATTAGGGTTAATAGTGTGAGCATCAATTAGTCTCATCGTTCTCATTTACAAAGGCAGGGACACCCTGGACAGGTCCATCACAGGGTCACACTCACACCAAGGGGACAATTTAGCACCTCTAATCCACCAGCAGTTCTTTGGATGGTGGGAGGAAGCCCAAGATCCTGGAGGAAACACAAACAAACGCGGGAAGAAAATGCAGAAAGAACCCAGACCGTCCCACCTGGGAATCGAACCCAGGACCTTCTTGCTGCGAGAAGACAGCACCCACTGTGCCCTCAATTAGTCTTCCATCATTGAAAGAGATTCAGAGAAAAGCTTTTTGCCCTTTAGAGTCGTACAGGCTCAATCTAGACTGAAATAACACACGACGTGCCTTTAATACGTCCTGTGCTGGACATTCACACCTTAGAACAAGTGTTGAAGGACCACAATTACGTGGAACAAATGCTCTTCCTGGCCCACGATCATGCAGGCGTCATAAGGATTAAATCTTCAGTTTTTGGAGGTTAACAGAAGTGAGTCTGGGCTCACCATCATAGATACGAGTCAACATCCTCGAAAACTGTGGTGCCTCTGATTAAACAGGGTTGGTCAATGCCGTGTGGATATTGCAGAAGAAATGAGATGCAAATGAGCCTCGATCCAATCGCCAACGGCCGAGGACGAGTGTATTCGTGGGTTTTTGATGGAGCAACGTTTTCATGACTCGTTTCACTTCATGTTTGTCAAATAGATGCTTTGTTTTGTTACACGAAAAGTTAAAAGTTGAAATATTGTCCATCATCATGCAGCCCTCATACTCACACATGCAACACTGTGCAAAAGTCTTGATCCCTCATTTCTTCACATTTTGTTTCCAAAGGTCCAGACTTTCTTGTGTTTTTAATGTTGAGGAGCAGTTCTCCAGATCTTCCTGAAGGACAATGTTGTTGTCTCTCATGTTCAGTCCAGTCTCTGTACCTGAGCAGTTCTCCAGATCTTCCTGAAGGACAGTGTTGTTGTCTCTCATTTTCAGTCCAGTCTCTGAACCTGAACAGTTTCAGAAGCAGTGTGAGAGCATCTCCACAGAGAAACAAAAGGCAGCAACTTCCAAAAAAGAGCTTTGGGATGTCCTTCAAGAAGCCTGGAGAAGTGTTCTTGAAGATGACGTAAGGAGGGAGCTGGTCTAAGAGAGTTGAGGTTGTGCTGAAGAATATGTTGCCTCAATTTTTTAAAAACATGAAGAAACGAGGGGAGACTTTTGCAGAGCGCTGTACAAAAAACCGCACTGAAAAAAGGAAGAAGCTGAATTCAAATGTGAACATCATGAAGGGAATCACAGGACTTTCTCGTTTTCTGGAGAATGAAACGATTTTTTATATAATACTGTTTTAAAACGAGGATACAGTACAAGCCCTGTACGAACAGCGTGTGGAGGAGGCTCTTCTCCGACCTGCCATCAGGGTTAATTAATAAAGAGCTGATTTTAATTTGAAGATGGTTCCTGGATGTGATCAAACGTACTTGATTTCTGAGGAACCCCCTCCTCTTTCAGCTTCAGTGGACGTTCAGAAAACATCCTTTTGTTGGGATCTGAGGCCAGAAATACAGAAAAGCAACTACAAAAGGGCCGATTTCAGCTCAAATACGAAGCAGCTGAATTCGGAGAGGGTAATATTCCGATTTTAGCTGAGCCGAGCTGTAATTTAAGGTAGAAACATGAGGCGATGCAACGGGACTGTATTTCAAACCACGCTGCCAACACGGGACCATTACATTGTAATCGTGCCGGATTCACTTTGCTAATTTGCCATTTCGGCGCAGCATTTTGTGTATTTTATTTGTGTATTTGTGGATTTTTGCAAGTGTGAATTTAAAATATTAATTTATTACAATCTTACAGGACCATTTGGCATCCACAAGGATGAGAAAATGCTGATTCTGATCAGTGCATCCCTAATTTAAATAAAATCAATAAAGTCTATTTGCCATCCGTTCACTTTTAGCGAAATCTGTACTGATCGGTTTTGTTTAGGTGGGACTGATGAACACATCTGAACCTGGTATGAGATTTCGGCGCATTTTTTCAGTGCAGAAAAAAGAAGCTACAGTCAGAAACACACACACACACACACACACACACACACACCCCAATTTGCCTCCTTTCACACAGTGATGACCTCCCCACCTCGCCTGCTGCTTCCTCTCATCCACAATCGTCCTGGAGCTGTGATGAGACCCAGTGAGGGACACTTCATGAGGACAGCGTGTGTGTGTGTGTGTGTGTGTGTGTGTGTGTGTGTTGCTCAAGGTTTGAGTTTAAGCCAAGGGTAAAGGATCGTGAGGATGGACAGAACGGAGGAAGTGAGACCGCAGGCCCCTACGAAGCCTGAGCTGGTGGGGTAGAGCCCCAGTTTGTCCAGAGGGATGAAAACGTCACACAGGTTCTTCAGCAGGTCCAGCAGAAGCGGCGGGTTACTCCGGAGCACCGAGACCAGCAGACGCAGCTGCCGCTGGAACCGGGCCGTCAGCATGGGAAGGGCGGGGACCGGCGGGGTGGACGGGCCTGGAGGAAACTCCCCGTTCTCCAGTCCGGGAGAGCCGACGGACGGGCTTCCCAGAGAACCTTTCCCCGAAGTACAGCGCGATTCCCGTTCCATCAGCAGCCGGATCTCATACGCGTCACGGGTCAGGTTTAGAATGAGAGCGAAAAGATAATATCTACAGAAAGAGAGAGAGAGACACAGAGAGAGAGAGAGAGAGAGAGACACAGAGAGAGAGAGAGAGAGAAGAGAGAAGAGAGACACAGAGACACAGAGGAGAGAGAGAGAGAGAGACACAGAGACACAGAGAGAGAGAGAGACACAGGAGACACAGAGGAGAGAATACACAGAGAGAGAGACACAGAGAGAGAGAGAGAGAGAGACACAGAGACACAGAGAGAGAGAGAGAGACACAGAGAGAGAGAGACACACAGAGAGAGAGAGAGAGAGAGAGAGAGAGAGAGAGAGAGAGAGAGACACACAGTTGAATGAAGTAATGAGGTTTATTCCTGGATTTATTTTTATCTAAATTCTCAAACTTCACTGAAAAGTTGTTTGTAAACGAATGAATTTTATCATGTTCGTCCCAATTCGAGATTTTAGTGAGTCGATCCCGAAGTCTAAGCTTGAGTCTGTTAAGTCGGCTCCTCCAGTCAGTGAGGATGTTTGAGTATTAGCTGATATTGCTCAGGTTGATAGTATTCACAAACATTAGATCATTAAAGACGGAGGGAAGAATTGTTTCACATCCCCAGGTTTGATCTGCACCCTGTTAAACTCTAACTCTTCTGCAGAGGTTTGCGCTTCTGGGCTTCACATTTTGAGCAGCGAAGAATTGAAGCAGTGAAGAAACAGGTGCAGATGATTCCAGATGATCAGGGGATTAGTTTACCGCTGATGCTGAAGGTCCACGCTCACCTGAAGGATCTCTGGCTCCATTTGTTCTGGTCGAGGCGAGGCAGCAGACCCGTTTTTCCGGCCCAAAGCACGTTGTCGCAGGCGAAGTACATGGCCCTGTTTAAATGGGCCACGGTGATGCACAGCCTCAGCACGCAGTCGGACAAATGCACCGCCCGCTTCGCCGCTTCCAGGCGTCCGCGGTTCCCCAACCGCATCACTGACAGGAAGTGAAAGTGAAAGTGACCATTTGCCAGCGTGAACACAGAGAACCGCCACTTAATCCATCCTCTGTATTTAACCAACACACATCCAGCGGGACCGGACTTATCCAGCACGAAGGCAGTGATGGGGCGGTACCTTGCTCTTGAAACTCAGGGCGGCCTACTGGTGCAGGATTTGCCTCCAGCAAGTGCCGTCCCGCCACACGCAGCCGGGCATGGATGGGGAACCTACACGTGAACAACCTCATGAGCGAGTTAAAACACAGGTACGTCCGGGATAAAACACACCGGGGCGATTTGGGAACTTCAGTACATTCCTGTACTTTTCCACTCCAGGAGCTCTGGTTTCCTCCTAGCGTCATGTGGATTGGAGATGCTAAATTGGCCTCCGTGTCTCCCCTGTGATGGACTGGCAACCTGTCCAGGGTGTCCCTGCTTTACGCCCAGTGAGAACTGGGATAGACCGCAAAGCTTAATCAGGACAAGCTGCTCAGAAAATGAGTGAGTGACAGATAGTGGAGATTATATTGATATTATATAGAATTAGCTAAATATTTTGGCTTAGGAGCCAGATGATTTATCAGAATGCGTATATTCTACAAGTTGAAACAGAGCTCGAGGACAGAAATCGAGACAAAGAGAAGCTGTCTGGAAGAGCAAAGCGAGGACACATTCAAGGAGAAGATCCTTCCGCTTGGACAGGAAGGACATTTTGTGAACTCACACTTTCTGCTGAGACTCAGGTGTGTTTCGAGCTGCTTTATGGTTTCCAGTACTTCAGCAGTGGCTCCTCCTTTCTGCAGTGTCTAGCCCAGCAGGGTGCAGGCGTACTGCGCCGCCCTGTTCTCTCACACACACACACACACACACACACACACACACACACACGGCGAAATTAACCTCTGTGTTCCAGAACCTGGAAAATAAGCAGCTCATAGCAGGCGAGATTTGGTCAGTGCAGTTTGTGATACTAATCCTTTCATCACTGGAGCGTTTTTATGGAGGAAATGAAAAATAATAATCTAATAATGCAGAGCTTCGGCACGTTACATTTAATCCTAAAGCCTCAAATACAAAGCACAGAAAACACACCGAAAGATTAAAGGAAATAATTGCATTTCATTTACAATAACAGCGTTTTAAAAAGCTGCTTGCTAGCTAATTAATTAAGTAAACAATGAATTAATTACCATCAGCGCTGCCGTCTGCTGCCCGTATAACATAGCTGGTCCCACTACCGTCCTGTAAAGGGGGCCCTTTAACTCACCTCTGTGAGTGATATGTATCTGTACCGTGATTTTCTCATAACACTGACTGTCACAGAGGGCACATTCCCGGTTCATGTCCGTGGTGAAAGTGACTACTTGTTATACATGAACGCACAGTAAAGACACGCAACAGTGACCCGTATCCAGCACCGGTAGCAGTGATGGGGTCGGTACCTTGCTGAAGGGGGATTCAAACCCTTGACCTTCCGATCCTGGGGCCTCGTCCATAAACACTAGACCACACGTGCATTATTAATATTGTATCGCTGTATTGTTACTATGACAACCAAAGAACAAAAGCACGAGTATCCCGTGGCAGTGTGTTTCACAATCCACTAGCCTGAATCAGTGCTGGGGCTAAGAGCTCCACACAGATCCACAGACTCAGCTGGGCTCCTTCCTGCTGGGGGCGTGTTATTCAATCCATTCTGCTGGTCAGAACTTCGCTTATGGAGATTGAAGAGGCCGTGTGTGCTGTGACCGGACACTTGGGTCACCGCATGGTCAAGTCTAAAGCAGCCGACCCATGCAGCCACACAAGGTGTGACTATGGGTTGACGCAGAGAAGATCAGGACCGACAGACTGACAGACTTTTTCGCGAAAGCAACGGTGTGACCTGCAGCAGGACGATAGTTCGGCCTCTAGAGCTCCAAGTGAAAGTCAAGGCGTAGGAACAGAAGAGTCATCGTTTTACCTGAAAACTCGCTCTTTCGCTTGACTCTGAGCGCTGAATCGCACCCACGACTCCATCTCCGTTCAAGCTAACGGCTAACAGCCCGACAAACACTGCGAGTTTACAAACTTTCCCGATAGATTTGTGCCCTCAAATCACAGCTGGGACAATTAAGCTCCCCACCATGTAATCCCCAGCCGTGCCCGTGCGCCTTGTATCGCTTTATTTCGTTTATTTCAATCGCAAACTTGTCAGTTTACTGCGCAGCGGGTCGCCGACCTCCTGGTACGGAAAGCGAACAGGGACAAACGCGATTCGATTCTTTTTAACAAATCACTTGAGCCGATTCAGGAGTCGAATGGGACCATAGTCTGTTTCTGTGAAAGCTAAAGATGAATAAAGTGCAGAATAAAATCAGATAATCAGTCCAACTATTCAAATAACTTGATCTTAATCATAAAATCTTAATCTTGATTATTCTGGTCATGATTATTTAACTTGAGTTGACTTACTTTAGAAGCAAGGTATTTATTGAACTTTTTATATAATTGTTAATTTAACAATTCATTTTCTTTTTAAACTTATGAAGGAAGTATATATATATATATATATCCATCCATCCATTTTCTGCCGCTTGTCCCAAGCGGGGTCACAGGGGAGTCAACCCAAGCACACAGGGCGAGGACGGGGGACGCACCCTGGACAGGTCGCCAGCCCATCTCAGGTATATATATATATATATATGTATATATATATATAAGATATGAAAAGAAGAGACGGATGAACAGATCTCCTTAAAGTTTATGCTGATTTATAATCGCTTCATTTCAAATTCATAGCCCGAAATTTAAATGAAAAAAAAAAATTGATCAATTTAAGAGCACAGCCCAGAAGTTTGGACCCATCTTTAAAAAATAAACATGATAAATATATATATATATATATATATATATATATATATATATATATATATATATACACACACACACATTACAAAAAATTCTAATGCATATATAATGCAAACATGATTTTATAGTGTATATATTTTAAATAATATATTTAAATTCTATATACCTTTTATAAAATATCTATTCAAAAATGTAAAAAAGAAAAAAAAAAGATTTAGTAAAAATCAGCTGATCTGGACCAAAGTCTCCTCCGCTGGAGTGTGAAGTTCAGCTCTTCTGCTCGGTCTGGTGCCCTTTGACCTGCTGGCAGATTTCCCAGGTGGTTATTTCTGATTCCCCTCTAATTGCATTTAGGCATAGCACAAACACATGAATTAAATATTAAAACGTGCTAAAATCACTTTCCGTTCTAATCCCAGGTCTTTACGGGTCCACGTCCGCAGCCGCTGTCAACCAGCTGAGGCGTCAGGTGGACAAAACATCTACAGACACACGGACAGGTGCTGTTAAACGTCTCTACGTCAATTTTATTCTGTTGAAAATAAATTAAGGACAGGTACAGGATTTCAGATTACAAGTTTAAGAAACAAACAAAAAAATCTCACACTTAAAATAAATCTGGCTTTGCCGTCCGGATTGACCGAGCAACCGAGGGAGAACCACGGAGAAATCACATCCACACACCATCCCTGCTCATGTGTTTACTGAAACACTCGCTCAGTTTCTGAGCCGCTTGTCCTGATTAGGGCGATGCTGGTATCTATCCCAGTTCTCACAGGGTGAAAGGCGGTCACACACACACAACTGGGGGACAATTTCAGCATGTCCAGCCCACCTGACGCCTCTTTGGACGGCGGGAGGAAACACTCGGGGACATGTCCATTCCACACAGAAAGGATTCAGACCGTCCGCCTCCAGTCAAACCCAGGACCTGCGCTGTGAGGACAGCGCTGCACACGTGCCCCTAAAATCCTAAGCTATTTGGACAAACCAGCCACACCCTCTACGGGTGAGTCTCCTCTTCTGTTTTTCAGTCCATTAAAAGGGAATTCCACCCATTTTTTTTTTTTTTTTAACCAAACTGCCCCATAATTTAGTGGTTGAGAAAAAAAAAAAAAGTCCTCTAGAGTGGGATTTAGGTGTGAAACGGTTCTGATTTCTTTCCAGTGATGGTGAACAGAACCAGACGCCCCTGATCTGTCCATCAGTGAAGCTCCATGTCTGAGTATGGGATGGCGATGACACTAAAATTGCTGAGTAATTGAAAATTCGTCAAAAAATACTCCATTTCGTATTGGGGTAGTTTGTCTTTTTAACTTAGCCAGACGTCTGGGCCCGCTGATCGATGTGACCCTGTTAAAACAGGCGGCAGGTGTTAGAAAAGAAACCCATCCCTCCATTTTCTGAGGTCTTTATAATAACCCGGGCTGGGACGGGAGCTTATCCCAGAGCTCATAGGGCGACAGAGGTGAGGAAACACTCCGGAAAGGTCACCAGTCGGTCACAGGGCAGACACAGAGACAGACAACACACACACACACACCTGTCGTCTTTGGACTGTGGTGGGAATCCTGAGTGGAGGATCCCGCATTGGAGAGAAACAATGAGAAGAAACAGAAGCTCAGCGAATCCTAAATCTGTCCAGATTTAGGATCAAAGCCTGAAATAACCTGGTGATTCACTTCCCTGCTGAAGCGTCTGTGTTTGAGACTGAATTTCTTTCCAATAAACCTGACTTCTTACGACCTATTCCACCTTAACTGGCACCTTTCAGACTTCTGCTTGACTTAAGATGGACTTTTACAGCAAACGAACCTGAGCATCTGACAGAAGCTCTACTCTTTACTCAGTGAAGCAGCAAAACCGCCCACAATCCAGGATTCTTTAAATGAAATAATGAACATTTCTTCTAAAACAGGATGTTAAACTGTATTTTTTTTAAGGAATTTTGATTAAAAATGAACTAAACAGAACAAACGGAGTGAAAACTGCCCGGTTCCTCACATTTTCACCAAATGACCAGTCAGTTTGGTCCTGAAGTTCCACTTTTCAGCACATTTTAGTGATTTTTCTGCTGTTAAACCTCTAAAATCAATTCCTCACCTCATTCCCAAACCACTCAGGAGGTTAAATGTTACAGCAAACGCTAAAGTGTTCAGCGTTGGAGTGGAGAAACAAGAAAAAGTGCATGAAATACAGTGTCGTAACCCCTCATTTCTTCATCTTCTGCTTCCAGACTTTTGTTCTATTGGTAATGTTGAGGAGCAGTTCTCCAGATCTTCCTGAAGGACAGTGTTGTCTCTCATGTTCAGTCAGTCTCATGTGTACACAGGCAGTTCTCCAGATCTTCCTGAAGGACAGTGTTTGTTGTCTCTCATATTCATGAGACATGGAAACATTGCATGAGAAGAAACAGGAGCAGATGATTCCAGATGATCAGAGTTCATTTGTGATGCTGAATGCTGAGTGGAGTTGGAACACCTTTATCTAGAACCTAGTATCTCCAGACACAGCCACTAGAACATTCGATATGCCGAAGAATAAAATGCCAATAAGTAGATTTTCTACAAAATAAAAAGAAATGAGGGGCTCAAGACTGCATATAAAAATATATGAATATCCTCCAACCTTCTGGATCAGAATTTCTAGAAGTCATTATGGATCAGAAATTTAGGCCAGGTCTATTTAGAGGCACAGAAATAAAAAAATTTAAAAAACACGAGCGCAGAGTCTCGTATGGACGTCTGGTTCCGTTCAGCACCGCTGTGCACAACTATCACACCAAAGCCACTTCACATCTCAACCACATGATATGCAGAACTTCAATCCGATGGGTTCCCCTTTAATCTTTCTTCGTGTACTTGGCTGGACTTTCCCCAGAGCGTCTTCAACAGACTCCTCGCCGCTCTGCTAATAAACTCGTCTGGAAGAAACAGCCCAAGGACCACGGAGACCCACTATTCTCTCATCTCTCCACACATGGTAGAGACAGTGCACAGAACATGTTTCGTTTCCATCCCTACCCCAGCAACTCAAAAGGCTGCCAAGCGTGCTCACGACACCTTCTTCAGCGTAATCTCCCTCCATCATCTTCCCTCTCTCTCTGCTCTTCAAAACCCACTTACTGCAAGCCCTCTGTTCTCCTTTCTGCAAAAACCTCAAACCCTCTGTGAACTTTTGCTCTCAGTTCTTCATATCGACACTTGCTTCCTGGTTCCCACTTTGATTGGAGGTTCTACAGTTCTCCTGAAGGTCAACCTCAAGTAAAAAAAACTAAACGCCGTTATAAAAGACTCTATTGTCAAGTTTAGTACTACAGTATTATTCAGAAGTCAGTCTAGGTAACAGTAAGTAGCCTATAAAGGAGGACCTCACGCGTCGCTTTGGATGATGCTGATCAAAAACCAAAATCATCTGGAGTGTAAACAAAATCCGATCATTTACTAAATCGACGGTTATCAGAGCGCCCAGTTTTTAAGCGTTTTGACACATTTCTACGCGACGACTGGCGATCAGTGCGCGGCTGACAGCGCGAAGCGCCCGGACGCGCCGAGCAGCTAAAAAGACAGTCTGTCCCTCTTCCGGGAGGTTAGGGTATCTACAAGCCCCCTCCAGTGCTCCGACCGCTGCTAGCGTGGAGGCGCCTTCAGCGACTCCAGAGCAATCACGGCAGCTCTTCCTTTGGTGCCTTCCACTCTGCCTCCTTCTGGCGGATCTGCCGCACCAGGGTGGCCCGAGGAGAACACCTCGTCGTGTAGTAGCGGGCAGCTGCCGGCGAAGTCTCAGAAGGACACCTGGAGGCTCCTGACAGCTCTTTCCTCCTCTCTGGACACCTGGTGGAGGCCACGGGTCAGAAGCCAAATAAGGCACACTTGCTGGCCACTTTATTAAACACAACCTGTCACTTTGCCCTCACTGGCACTTTATTGAAATACCTCACCTTTACCGTCCCCCACTCTGGCCACTTTGTGGGCGCCACCCCCTCCTTGCATCGTCCCCACTCTAGCCACTTTGGCCCAGAGCACCTCCCTTGCATCGTCCCCACTCTGGCCGCTATTGAAACACCTCCCTTGCCACATCGTCCCACTCTGGCCACTTTGTTGAAACACCCCTGCATAGTCCCACTCTGGCCACTATTGGAAACACCCCTGCATTATCCTCTGGCCACTATTAGGCTTACCCCCATAGTCCCCACTCTGGCCACTTTGTTAGGAAACACCTGCATAGTCCCCACTCTTGGCCCTTTGTGACACCCCTGCATGAATCCCCTCTGGCCCTTTATTGTAAACACCCCTGCATCGTCCCCACTCTGGCCACTTTATTAGAAACCTGCTGCATCGATCCTCCGCGCTATTAAAACACCCACACGTGTCCCCACTCGGCCACTTTGTTGCCAAACACCCTGCACATAAATCCCCACTCTGGCCACTTTGTGCGACACCCCTGTAGCCCCCACTCTGGCCACTTTGTTGGGAAACACCCCACCATGATCCACTCTGGCCGCTGTTGTAAACACCCCCTGCGTGTTCCCTCTGGCCACTTTATTAGAAACACCCCCTTACATCGTCCCCACCTCTGGCCACTTTGTCGGCTGCCTTGCATCGTCCCCACTCTAGCCACTTTATTTGTAAAACACCCCTGCATCGTCACACTCTGGCCACTTTGTTAAACACCCTTGCATCGTCCCCACTCTGGCACTTTATTGTAAACACCCCTGCATCGTCCCCACTCGCGCTGATGACACCTACATGAGTCCCCACTCTGGCCCTTTGTGGAAACACCTCCCCTGCACCTCGTCCCCCATCTGGCCCCCTTTATTCCAAACACCTCCTGCATCGTCCCCACTCTGGCCACTTTATTGGAAACACACCCCCCGCGCATCGTCCCCACTCTGGCCACTTTATTGGAAACACCTCCCCTGCATAGTCCCCCTCTGGCCCTTTAATTGAAACCTTTGTTAAGTAGATCCTCGTGACACTAATCTGGAATCAAAACTGGTTTCACGTTGTCAAAGACATTTATTCCAAACTCCCAGACCCTCTGCCTGGATGCTTGCTTCATGCGACAGGTAACACCTCACCTGTCGAAGGTGAGCCAGGTCTGACTTGTTTCCCACGAGCCTGCAGGACGTGTCCGCGGTCTGTGGTGCTGATGAATCAGCTCGCTTGGTGTGGCGCCTCCTGGAAGCTCGCGACGGTCCGTTATGAGTGGAGATTGTAAAGCGCCGGCATTCTTGCTGATCCGCGCTGGCTGTGAACTGCGGCCTGCACGGCAGCACAGACGGTCCGTCCGCGTTAATCCAGCGAGACATCTGCCAAACTGCTCAACCCGTTAACCCACGACAAACGGCGGCAAGCAGGGGCAGGACCTGAGAGTTAACCTGGGAAGTTTAAGGTTTACTTAGCGCTGTAGTCTGATGGTTGAGACTGGGCTCCAGGATCAGAAGGTCATGGGTTTTGTCCCAGAACCAGTAGGTTGCCCTGAGGTACCCCAGAGCAAGGTACCGTCCTCAACACTGCTCCCCGGGCACAGGATATGACTGCTTCAGAAGCCTACACCCGTTGTGCTTAAAAATACTGTTGAAAGTTTAGGGCGGAAAAGTCATACCTGTGTCAGGTATAAAAATAAACTGAGGTGAGCCAGTTAGGACAGTTCAAGGAAATGACGGCGGAGTGTGAAGAAAAGTGGCAGGTTTGAAGAGTGGAGAAAGGAGTAGCGAGTGATCTGTATTGAGGGTATCAGCAGAGTGAAGAAGGTTTACAGGACAGTAGTAGTGAAGACCAGCTATGTTGTATGGGTTGGAGGCAGGTGATGGGAGAAGACAGGCGACTGGGCAATCGGAGTTGAATTTTGCATCGGGAGGGCCGGATGGACATCAGAGATTAGGAGACAATTAAACTAGAAGGCAGACAAATGAGAGAGAGCGAGGGTGTATTTTGTTGGGCGTGTCAGAAAGGGAGGAGCGGGGCATTATCAGGGAGAAGGATGTTGAGGGTGGGCTACCAGGAGAGAAAAGTGGGCAACCTTCAATATAATAGTTTTCCTCTGAAAGTATTAAATAAACTGGTGCTCATTTAATCTGAACTTCGAGTGAATCATCCTCGTGCTGACCTATTACAAACACTTCCCAAATCTGTCACACCATGTGTTTTATCTCTCCTGCTGCCTGTCCACACTTTGTGTCAAGATGTCCAGGTTTGCCGGCTCGTAAATCTATCTGGATCTCTGTGTGCTTATGCTTTTGTCCTCTGAGAGCAGGATCGTGTCAGAGCATGAAACACTGCTCGAACAGACGTTAGAACTATTTCATCACTTCAGGATTAGTTTGATCGGCGACTCAGAATTGGGCTCAGATGAAAAATCCTTCAACTGCTAGAATCAGATTCTTACATTCACACGGCATTTGTAGGCGCTCTTATCAATCCTGATTACAGGACCGAGTCCCTGGAACACTCAGGTTCAGGGTTCTTGCTCAGGAACCCAGTGGTGGTAGTGCTGGAGTAGTTTGAACCTGTGACCTCTTGGTCTGTAGGCAGGTATCCTACAACTAGACCACCATCCCACCATACTTTACACCCTCAGTACATTCCTGTACTTTATACTTTACACCCTCAGTACATTCCTGTACTTTATACTTTCACCCTCAATACATTCTGTGCTTTGTAGCACCACCCTCAGTACATTCTGTGCTTACTGCTA